>JAJHZJ010000035.1:2661403-2998903 GCA_023548195.1 Bettongia penicillata ogilbyi | reverse complement strand
CTTGTATTTTTTGACTTTTTACTCATTTCATCACTAAGTACCTACTATGTGTTAGGCACCATGCTAATTGATAAGGAATGTATATTTGATGGAGGAAGGGGAACAGCATGTACACATATCAACATCTACAAAATAAATCTAAGTATGCAATTTGAGGTATGGGGAGAGGGATACTAGCAGTTCAAGTCCACCAGCCTCCTTTGATCAAATATACACAGGCAAGCTAGAACTAAATATATAGGCAGTTATGAATTCACTGATAACCCTGATCATAAGCAATGTAAACACATAAAATGAGTTAAGGAATTATATCCCAATTAAAAAAAAAAGATAATAGCTTAGTGAAAGGAGGAAAATAATCTTTGCCAGGAAAAAATGTTGTGGAGCCTCTCCCTCTTTTGTATGGTTTCTCTGTTTTTATGAGAAAAAACTTCCTCAGTGGGAACCCGACTATTAAGCAGTCTTAACAATAATGTAATTTAGTCTGAAAGTGGCATTTGTATTCCTATTTAGTTACAAAAATTTGATCAAACCTTGAGACACTAGCCAGAGTTCTTTAAATTATATTTTGATTTCCTAATTCACTTTCCCCCATGACTGAATGCTATACATTTCATTCATAATGCAATACCATTAGGTTGATGATATTATAGTTAATTCCTGATTGATGAGCAACTTATGTATTTTTTGTGTCCTATTTTTATCCCAGAATGTCTTTTCCTTGTGACTTTTTCCTCCTCTTTTCCTGAACCAAGAAAAATAAGGAAACTATAAGTTGGAAGAGATAACAAATAGGCTTCTGGGCTCAGGCAGAAAGTTATTTTTTGATAAAGTCTTTTCAGTATGAATTCTTCATGTTTGGCATATTCCATATTTAATATCTGGCTTTGCAATTTTACCTAGCTAGAAAGTCATACTTTCTCTTGAAATGATATCCAAATATTCTTCAGATGTCTTTTGGAGTGTCACATAAGGAAAACAGTATTTTATTTGGAGTCAGATATCTGGATTTGAGTATCAGATCTATTTCCTGTATTGTTGCCTTGGACAAGTCCCTTTTACTTTCTGTCCCTGTACATACTTACTGGAAAGCTAAATGGTTAAACTAGGTCAGGAGTTCTCCGCATTTTTTTGTGGCATAACTCCCTTTGGCAGTCTGGTGAATCCTTCTCAGCATAATGTTTTTAAATGCATAAAGTAAAATATGTAGAATTACATACATACATACAATTGTCTGGAAATAACAGTTATCAAAATATTAAAAAACAAGTTCATTCCCTTTCAGCTCTAAATCCTATGAAATTTTACTATGTGGGAATTCTTTTTTGTTTAGATTTACTTTAAAGTTGTTTTATTTTAAAGGGAGTATCAAGCAGCATAGATAATTTCAGATGACAGAAATCTTGCAATCGGAGCCTGTCATTTAATGATCTCATAGCACTTTGCAAAATGTTCATTCCATACATGAAGTGTGTGCTTTTTGTGTCCACCTTTCCCTAGAGAACAACTAATTTTAAGATCATAAGGTTTTTTTCCCCTTAAACTTTCTGATGGCCGGCAAAGATGGAATTACAGGGTTAGTCACTCCAAATACATTTAGTAAATTCTTATCTCCATGTGGTACTTTTAGGAGTGGCCTATAAACATTTAAAAGAAATTTATTGGTCATTTTTTCCATTGTGGAAGGACTGCTTGACCTTAATGTGACCATCTGAGGCAATACAGAGACGCCAGTGTCTAAGTTACTTCTGACAGAAATTTCTGGTGATGGTGCTGAAAGAACCTATCCTGTCCTAGGCCCAACTCTGGGTTTTATAGAGTATCATTCACCAAAGAAGCTAGAGATAGAGAAGAATTTGGCATGTTTTCTCACAGGAATATTTTTCTGGAAAAATCTTGACTGGAGAAGCACTGGATCCATCAGCATGTGTATGCTTTTGAATAAACTCCACTGCCTGTTTCTTTGACCTATGCTGAGAGCAGTTGGCAAACATGGATTTGAGGCCTAAATTTCTCTAATGTGCTTTCAAAATTTCTTCTTAGATTTCACTCTACTTGTCTTGTGTACAGATGTGGCATTTCATTTGTCACCTCTCCTGTTTTAAAATCAAGCTTGCCTTTGTCTTGGCTCAGGTACTTAAAAAATAAAACAAAGCAGAAAATGGAAAAAACACAGAATTATGCAGAAAGTCTTAGGAAAGAAAAGAAACCAGAAAGTTATGTATGCTTTTCGTCAGGGAGGAGGTTGGAGTTAGCCTTCAGGATGCTCTGATTTCAGTCTAATATTTTCTCCATTGTTAATCAGGGAGACCCAGAGCCAATGTGGCCTAAATGTAAAGAAGTGAAAGGGAAGCAACTTCCCTTTGCTCCTATCTAAAACCTCATACAAATTCCTTGGAGAAGCTAGGGAATGGGAGAAGTGTGGGACATTTATACAAATTATTACTGGAATGGTACAGGTTGGTCCAAGGCCAAATGGAGGTTCGCTACTACAAATCATACTAAAAGCTTCCTGCTTTGTCCATATGTAAACTGCAGACAGACATTTATTTCTTCACTGTTGATATCCTACATATGCTCTTGCATTAGGGGTAAAATAAAACTAAACCTATGGTTTCACTGAAATAGGTAATTCCCAGGTAAAGGAATTCTTTCTACTAAGGCAGGTTAGCTCCTGTTCCACAATTTATTTTCTAGACATTTGCTTCTAACTGAAAGGTTAAATACATTGCCCAAGGTCAAACACACAGTGTGAGTCAGAAGCAGGGCTTGAGCCCATATCTTCTGGGCTTTGAAGTTGGATCTCTCTATTCACTATGTCATAGATCTCTCACTCCTGTATTATGTACACGGGTATATACATCTATATCTTTCTATATTAGGTCTCTTTATATAAATCTCCTATTGGCAAATACTCCACTAGATCATATTAACCTCAGTTTGTTTCAGTATTTTCTTATGCCTTTTTTCCATATCTTGAAGTAGCTAAGTGGCACTGTGGATAGAGTACTAGTCCTAGAATTAGGAAGACTCATTCCCCTGAGTTCAAATCTGACCTCAAACACTTACTATAGCTGGGTGACCCTGGGCATGTCACTTAACCCCAACTGCCTCCAAGAAAAAGGACCTGTATGTTCAATTTCAACATTCAGTTTAACTGTGATGTATCTGTGATTTCATCTGTGTGTGGTACTCCTTTTATGGGAATCCTTTTCCTCTTCTTACCTCTCCTTGATGAAGATCTGCTAATTCTTTGTAATTTACAATCTCAAAGAGTTGCCTGGGAATGTTGTGTGACTTGTCCATGGTCATACAGCAAGAGTGTGTCAGAGACAGCACTTGAATTCAGAGCTTCCTGACAAATCACTGATAGAGATAGTTTATTAACACTTCTATAGTACTTTAAAGTTAACAATTTGCTTTCAAATACTACCTCATTTGATCCTCACTATAATCTTATGAAGCAGCCACTATTGTTATCTCCATTTTTCAGATAAGTAAACTGAGGCTGAGAAAATTTAAGTGACATTTATAGGAAGTGTCTGGCAGGATTTAAATTTAAATTTAGGTCTTCCTGATTCTAAAACCCATACTGTATCTGTTATATGAGAATTTCTTAGAATGGAGTCCATAGTGAATAAATTTCAGGCAATCTGTGGACTTGAATAGGAAATTTTTTTTTTATTTTCACTAAACTTTAGCTGAAATTTAGCATTTCCTTCAATGATGAATGTAGGTAATAAACATTATTCTACAAACAGATCAGTAGGCTGTGTCAGGCTGACAAAAGAGTCCCTGACAGAAAAAAAAGTTAAGAACCCTTGCAATGTACTATGCTCCCCCATTTAGAAATGCAGAAAATAGTACACATGTAACATATTTGATAATTTACCCTTGCCATGAATGTGGAGGCAATTTATATTGTTCAGTCATTTCAGTTGTGCCTTACTATTCATGACCCACATTTGGGGTTCTCTTAGCAAGATATTGGAATGGCTTGCCATCATTGTATAGATAAAGAAACTGAGGCAAGCAGAGTTAAGTGTCCTGCCCAGGGTCACCCAGTAAGTGTCTGAGACCTGATTTGAATTTAGGTCCTCCTGACTTCAAGGCCATCATTTTATCCATTGGATTAGATCACCTAGCTGCCCCAAATAAGGAAAAGGAAGAAACAACAAAGACATACTCTGCCTGATCTACCATTTTGTTATCCCTAACTTTTTGAAATCTGTGGGTCTTTCTGTAGATAATTTGAGATGTATTTCCTCAAACCATGCTTTTTTATGACTATTTTTATATACCAATTGGTATCTCTTAATCTATTATTTTCCCTTGTGGCTTAAAAAAATATCTAGACATACAGGATGTTACCATGAGCAGATAGGTAAATCTATCCAGCCATTGAAGAGCTAAAGCATGAAAATTGACTTTGGAAGAGGGAAAATAAATCAGACAGCTAGGTCTAACTTTTCTTCTTTTCATCTGCTCCAGTTTGTCAGGACTAGTCTAGCTGCTGATCTGGATGAGTCATGGCTCTGAAGTTTAACTAGTGCCTGGGTCTCCACTTGTGTTAAGGTCATTGTTTCATCACCTCTATCATCCCCTGATGGGAGAGGACATATGCTTTAGGTTTTGTGACTTTACCTTTACTTTTTAGTAAAGTTAAAGGTACTTTTCCCACTCTGGTTTTAGGGGTTGAGGCAATGATGGATACTTAGAGTGATAACAGTGTAAGGGCTTATAATGGAGTCCCCCAAACAGTGACATAATTCTGAGTGTAGTGGGAGATTGGCAGGTGGAGATGGAGAGAGAGCGAGAACTGAGTAGTTGGCAGAATCAGTGCGTATCATCTTCTCAGTTTAGAAAGCCCAGATGGTCCTTCATAATGCTGCATTCCATTGCCATATAGCTTTTAGGCAACAGTCTATTAAAAATAAACTCTAATAAGTAGAATATATCAAGTTAAACTATGTACTTCATATTCTAATTCACAAGAATATGCCTAGGAGGGATCTGCTGAGTTTTAGACTGACCTTGAAAGACAAATTGAAACATCTACTCACTTCTTCAAGAATAAACTTGTTTCTGAAAGAAGTAAATATTTCCACTGCCAACATTATTAAAGAGGTCATAGATGAAATATGTTCATTTGCCTAAATGAAGTTCTTTAAAAAGTTTAAATGCTACATTTGTGTTAAAAGGAGTAATGTTGGAGGTATTTTTAGGGCTAAGCTTCTGGATAGGAATTAGATTTTAAAAGTACTGCTGAGGTCACTGAACAAGGTCATCACTTTGAAAAATCTCCAGCTTACCTTTGGTCTAAATGAAAACCTATGTTAAATTCACGTTTATGAAGTGATTTAAAAACATTCCCCACTACAATCCTGTGAGGCGGCCAACAGAAGTAACATCTCTCACTTACTGATGGAGGAACAGGCCACCAGAGGGGCAGGTGACTTCCATGAACACACGACTAGTGTTGGTTTGGACTTCAGCTCCTATCTTCTGCATCACGTTTTACTACATTGCTCTTATAGATAATATGAAAGAAAAAGAGGACCGACATCACTTTCAAAAATGTTAATTTCAACTGAATAAATCCTTATTACATAGCAGGTTTTTCGGTAAACATAAAGATTAGTACATCTACTCCATACTTGAATCAGTCTGTAACTCCAGTGATTTCTACCAGCACAGACAACTGTCCATTGAATCCTTCATGTTCTTATGTCTTTAAATTAACTTTGAAGATCTATCCAGTATAGTGGAGCATGCCTCCACCAGGCTGGTCCCCTCTTCTTCTGGTAAGCTCCTTTAGAATGTGTGTGTGTGTGTGTGTGTGTGTGTGTGTGTGTTGGGATTAAGTTGGCTATGCTTTACTGTCTCCTCCCCAAATGTACTTCTGATTCTCCCCATTTTACCACCATGCCCAAATTTTCAGCTACCTTTTATTTGATTTCTTTCACCATTATAATGTAAGCTACTTAGGGGTGGGAATCATTCTTCTTTTTGTTTGTATTTGTATTCCTTGAGCTCAACACTGTGCCTGGCACTTAACTGCTTAATAAATGCTTATTTCCAGCCTAGGGACCTTCTTTTGGAGATTTTGATATTTTTTATGGAAATGCTAATAAGGAGTTAGAAGAAATATGACAATACAACATAAATCACTGAAAGGAGAAATTGAAAAGATCACCAAAGAAGGGAAGTTGAACTCTGAGTTACCAATGGTTCCAGAGAACAGAGAGTTAAGAGATTCCTCCACAAGTCTTTCCTCTCAGCAGAGAGACTGGTGGCTGCATATATTGTCAGAAGCCAGACCTGAGGGCTTCCCTAGCTCCCTCCAAGACAGCTCAAATCCTACCTATGACAATTGTCTTCCTCATTAAATGGAAACTTCTTGAGAGGAGGAACAATTTTTGCCTTTCTTTGAATCCTTAGCATTTAGCACAGTGCCTGCAACATAGAAAGCACTTAATAAATGCTTGTGGGATACAAGGACAATACTGGCTGTTTTTGCTGAGCATTTTTTTTCCTTTGTGATGGGGGAGGGGACAATGTGGAGGGAGCTAGATGGCTCAGTGGGCCAAGAGTCAGGAAGTCCTGAGTTCAAATCTGCACTCAGACACTTATTAGCTGTGTGTTCCTAGAAAAGTCTCTTAAACTCTTTTTGCCTAATTCACTGGAGAAGGAAACAGCAAACCACTCCAGTATCTTTACCAAGAAAACTCCATGGATGGTAGGGTCCAAGGAGTCACGAAGAATCCAATTCCACTGAATGACATGTGGTAGGTGATGAGGCACCTCTGGAAATAACTGTGATGTAAAAACAAAGAGCATTAATTAAATAGATTTAAAAATATCTACTTGATGGATATCAATTCAATCACAGACTGTCCATCTCTTTCTTAAACCTTGTCCTTCTGACTGACCTCATCTTCTTTTCTGGTCACATATATAATTAATGGTGTCTTTTATACTACTTTTTGCATGAAAGTTATGCTTGACAATGTGCTGCAGACCACTTGTGTCCATAGGTCTTTACATTGAACTTTGGGTCATTTGCATTTTTTATTCAGTTTTTCCCTTGACCCACTTAGGTCAAAATGATTTCTCCTCACATTCCTTCCCTGATTTTTTTTTAAATTTCTCCTCTGCACCTAATGACTTTCTACATTTCCATTACTCAGAAGTTATTTGAGTACTTGCCTGTATCTCATCCTCCTACTAGATTCTAAGGTCCTTGAAACTCTTTGTTCACCTTTACATCACCAACAGATATCACAGTACCTGCTTTAAAAATTTCTATTTAAATGAAACACAATCATAAGCTTTAGGGGCTTCAATTAAATAAGCTTTTAATAGTAACCATAAAACAAGACCATCTGTACTAAGGTTTAATCTTCAAATTTTTGTTTTTTTCCCTTTGTCTCTAGGTTTCAACACACCTAGGTTTTAGCTTTAGGGGAAAAATGTGTATTTTCTCCTATAGAGAGGAAAGTGAACAGGAATTGATCTCTTATATTGAACTACCAAATATTTCAAACTGTCAAAACTTTCTTTACAAGGAGGTCTAAAAAATCATGCAGTTTGTCAAGATTGGAAAAAGCCCACCGAAATCACTTGTGCTTGTGATTATTTGCAATATCACTTCCCCCTGGCCATCCTCATCACCTCCTACCCTCACCTGGATCAGCAGGCTTAGGAAAACTGAGCAGCTGGTCTCAACAAAATCCATCTACAAATGTGAGAATGAAAGCAAAGGAAATAGACACAAGGTGTATTTACTATCACATTGTTTATAAATCCATTTTCTATTCTTCCTTTAATCCCTTCACTAATATTCTGGAGGTATAGGCACAAGGAAATATACTTATTTTCCTAAATATATTAAAATTAAATATAAATATATGGTTTTGGCAGAGAAGCTAAAACAAATGTGAAGGTTGAAAGGAACATCCAAGTTATTTTGGCTTTACATACAAGTATTGGACCTCTTCAAGAACAGGGGATTTATTATACATTGACATCAGTTCTTAAGTTGGAATGTAGAAAGACATGTCATATAATCATGGGATTTCTACCCCCAAATATATTGTGCTCTCTTTTTAGCTAACGAATTAACAGTAGCTTCATCATATAAATAACAAATTAAAATTCTAATGAGCGAATTTAAAACATAATTATATTTTTACACTTACCTTATTCCAAGAACTCTCAAGTAACTGATTTAACTGTCAAGGTTGGGGTATAGAATATTTTAGATAAACCCATTTCCTGATTACTAGAATACTACTCTATACCCCAATTTACAATAACCCCACGATAAGAACAACACTTCTGAAAGCCACCTAGTTATGATTTTAAAGTGTTAGAATACAATAAAATACATATAACACTAAAACTGTATTGAATAGCTTGTGACTGTGAGCAACATTGTAGAGCTCAAACTGTCCATCTGTTATCCCTTTATCCTTTTCTGTATATCATCTGTTGTGCCCCTCGTTGGGTACAAGTCATCACCGGTTAGGTATGGTAGTCTACTCATACTCACCAATATGTCTTTCTATTGCCACTCAGATTGCTGTTCAGTCATTTCAGCAGTGTCTGACTCTTTGTGACTCCATTTGTTTGTTTGTTTTGGCAGAGATCCTGGAGTGGTTTGCCATTTCAGAGATGAGGAACTGAGGCAAACGGGGTTAAATGACTTGCCCAGGGTCACATAGCTCAGGAATATGTCTTCCTGATGTCAAGCCTAACACTTTATCCACTGTACCGTCTAGCATCCAATCATTCATTCAGATTTCTCATATTTTTTTTCCTCTCAGAGACTGTGGTGCTCCATTATTTGTAGCCATATAGAATCACAGGAAAAATACTGGGGTTAAAAAGGGGAGTTTTGTGTCTCAGGGAGCAGTTTAAAAATCATTGAAAGTTCAAAAAATTTGAACTATACAATTTCCCAAGTGCAGTCAAATCTTCTTTCTGCCTTCTATTAAGTTCTTGTTTCAGTTCATACCCCATCCTCAGAGTCTGTCCAAAATATATTTGCTTTGTGACAATGGACTCTTGTCCAAACAATTATCATACCCTGGAAAATAGAAATTCTTCATCTGTTTGGTTTTTCCTGTGGATTATTAGACCAATCTCCCTGGAGTGATCATAGATCTTCTTGAGAAAATCTTATGGTAGTCTGGAGCTTGATCCAGTCACCAAGACGACATGAAAAGGAGCATTTAGAGCAGGGGAATCAAACACATGATCAGTGGGACACATATGGCCCATAACACTCTTGAGGATGGCCCTGACCAGATTAAAATATAATTGGGAAATATTTAACAATATAAATAAAAATATTACAGAACACAGATCCTAGTAATACGTGGTTTCCTTAGTCATTATGTAGCCCACAATGATTATATGGCTTACATATGGCTTAATGGCCCCCACTTCTCTTTGAGTTTGACGCTACCAGTGTGAAAGACCTCACCCTCCATATCTTTTGCTCATTTAAACTCTGCACAGAACCAAGAATTTATGGTATGTTTTGAGTTTTACATTGATAGAATAGTTCTAGAGAGTGTCATCTTTAGAGTGTTTTATACATCTCTCTATTTCTATTCAAATGTTACCGTTGTTCAGAGTCTTAGTTCTATCCTTAGCAGATATGTATCCAGATGCGTTGCATTGATGTTCACAAAGATATCAGATATCTAGAGTAGTCAAAACAACTAGTCTAAGATATTAAATTTTAAAGAGGTCATTGTGTGCATTAATTCATTTTTTAATTCTAGGATAGATTTTCATTTTCATTGAAAGAATGAGAGGCAACATAGGATGAACAACTTGGTGATAGTGAGATAATTTTAAAAGCCCCATCTGACTTAAAAAAACCCTTACAAATTTATGAAAAAATTATTATAATTCTTAGTTTCATAAGAAACATGAGACTAAAGTCATTAAGGCAATGTATTGAATAAGTGTTTTTAAATGTTTGGCATAAAATTAGAAGACTAATACTTTTATTTTCTAAATTGATTTGAAATGTAATACCTTGGCTGTGGCCTTAATACATTGTGTAACTTGGAAGAGGGATTTTAATATACAAGTATATCCTTAAGCAATCATTTGTACTATTTTTTCAAAGAGAGGAATATTATATTTCACTTATGATAGTTAATTGTGGGGCTTTTAAAATGTAGTTTATTAATCTTTCCCAAATATATTTCATTGGCACCACACTATACAGTCTTTGTTTAGAATATAGTATATTTCCTTTGTTAATAGTCATTAATTCGCTTTTGATCTTTTAAAATTAAAAAGTCAGAAATAAAAACTTTACAAATGGTTATAATAAAAAAAACTACAACAAAAAAGGCATAGCAAAAACCAAATCCAAACCAAAGGGTTATGTATAAGTGGTTTTCTCATCTTTATTTGAAAGGTCAAACCCAATTTGGTAATGATTGAACTGACTTTGAGAGACTTTATGATAGAGGCACATGATACTACGTGATCCATTTCATCTTCTTTATATAGGTCTCTTCTAAGGCATAATTAAGATACATTGATTAGAGGTTTCTACCAAATTTCTACTGAAGTTTGATGGGTTTGTATATCAACTTCTACAACTGAATGTAGCACTTCATTAGTTAAAATTAGAAGTTACCAGATGGCATGTGGTCTACCCTATGCCACTCCCTTATCCCCCACTGTTGGAGCTTAGGCAAATTTCATCAGCTCTGCCCTACTGTTCCAACCTGGGCAGCTGTTTCCCTGACAATGGCCTTTGATATCTGGGTGGGAGGAGGGAGAAGGAGTGAGGGATGTCTTTCCATAATTGAATTGACTTTCAAAACACAATTTGGAGGAATACCTAATAGTATTTGCCTTGAATGTTTTGTGCTGCTTGCCCCAAAGGCCAAAAGTGTTATGGATGACACTGAGTTATTTGAAACTTCTCAAAGTCTAGTCAGTCATCTATGTGTTCCTAGTTTTCCTTTGAGGTTTGTGGTAATAATATGTAAAGAAAATATCAACCCGATGTTTTTTGCAGTTAATGTTTAAAACTAGAGTTGACTTTATATGGAATGAGTATGATGGAGTCAGTATAGAATGAACATATATGTATTTTAAACAATTAAGGAACATAGGCTATTGAAAATATTTGGCAAATGTAATAATTCCATGGTCCTGTGTGTTGCATGTCAGTGTGTTCTGAAGTGGATAGCATCGATGCAATTCTATCTTGAATGGCTGTTACAGTAGGATAATTTTAGATGAATGTAATAATCAGCACTTATCACTTATCTGTGTGCACATAAAATCTGAACATGTTTAATTATTTTAGAGAAGAAAATATTTCTGTAATTCTGAATCAGACAAACCCCCAAAACAGATCAAAATGAGTTATCCTTAAATTTATTTTAAAAATATAAGAGTTTAATGTATACAGTATTAGAGACATACAATAACAAATTGGCTCGTAAGCAAAATTTTGAAGTTCATCAAATATATTTCAGGTGTTTCAATCCAATTTAAAACAATAAACATTTATTAAATACCTATTATGAGCAAGGCACAATCTTAGGTACTAGAGAAAAATGAAAAAAAAATTCTACTCTTACGAAACTTAGATTCTACCATGAGAATACAACCTAAATGGAAGATAAATATTTGTGTACTGATTTTTGGAGAGAGAGAGAGAGAACATTAACAACAAGAGGATTACAAAAGCCTTTTTATATATTATATGTAAGGTGTCACCTGACATTATCCTTGATAAAATTGATGGAAGGATTGCAGCCTAGTCTTGTGACATAATCTGTGTAAAGTCAGAAAAATGGAAGATATAAAACTGAGTTTGAGGAAAGTTACTCAAGTTAAATCATGTAAGATTAAAAAAAAATCTGGAAAAGTAGAAAGTGACAGAGTTTGACTAATCCCAGAGTAACTTTCAAGAATATAGAGTCATTTCATGTCTGCCCCTTCCAATGATGAAGCATGGGATTAAGATTTTGTGTAGGGCTATTCATATGGTAGGTGGGGAGTTAAATAGAAGTCTTCTTCTTCTTCTTCTTCTCCCTCTTCTTCTCCTCCTCATCCTCCTCCTCCTCTTCCTCCTCCTCCTCCTCCTTCTTCTTCTTTTTAAAAATCTATCCCCCATTTTATTTATTTATTTTTTAAAATTTATTTATTTACTTTATGTTTTCACATTCATTTCCACAAAATTTTGAGTTCCAAATGTTTTCCCCATCTCTGTCCTCCCCCACCCCAAAATGCCTTGCATTCTGATTGCCCCTTCCACCAATGTGCCCTCTCTTCTAACACCCCTCCCTTCCCTTATCCCCATCTTCTCTTTTCCTGTAAGGCAAGATCAATGTCTATGCCCCATTACCTGTATTTCTTATTTCCTAGTTGTACACAAAAACAATTCTCAACATTTGTTCCTAAAACTTTGATTTTCAACTTCTCTTCCTTCCTCCCCACCCATCCCCACTGAGAAGGCAAGCAATTCATTATAGGGTATATATGTGTAGTTTTGCAAATGACTTCCTTAATAGTCATGTTGTGTAAGACTAAGTATATTTCCTTCCATCCTATCCTGCCCCCCATTTTTTCTATTCTCTCTTTTGACCTTGTCCCTCCCCAAGAGTGTTTACTTCTAACTAACTTCTCCCTTCTCCTATTTGCCCTCCCTTCCATCATCCCACCCCCACTTATCCCCTTCTCCCCTACTTTCCTGTAATGTGAGATAGATTTTCATACCAAATTGAGTGTGCATGTTATTCCTTCCTTGAGCCAAATATGATGAGAGTAAGCTTCACTTTTTCCCTCTCACATCCCCCCTTTTCCCTTCCATTGGAAAAGCTTTTTCTTGCCTCTCCTATGAGAAATAATTTGCCCCATTCCATTTCTCTCTTTCTTCTCCCAATATATTCCTCTCTCACCCCTTAATTTTATTTTTTTAGATATCATCCCTTCCTATTCAACTTACCCTGTGCTCTCTGTCTCTCTCATTCTCTCTCTTTCCGTGTGTGTGTTTGTGTGTGTGTGTGTGTGTGTGTGTGTGTGTAATCCCTCCAACTTCCCAGATAAAGAGAAAAGTTTCAAGACTTAAATGTTATCTTTCCATATAGGAATGTAAACAGCTCAACTTTAGTAAGTCCCTTGTGATTTCTCTTTCCTGTTTGCCTTTTCATACTTCTCTTGGCTCTTGTGTTTGAAAGTCAAATTTTCTTTTCAGCTCTGGTCTGTTCATCAACAATGCTTGAAAGTCCTCTATTTCATTAAAAGACAAGTTTTTCCCCTGAAGTATTATACTCAGTTGTGCTGGGTAGGTGATTCTTGGTTTTAGTCCTAGTTCCTTTGACTTCTGGAATATCTTATTCCACGCCCTTCGATCCCTTAATGTAGAAGCTGCTAGATCTTGTGTTATCCTAATTGTATTTCCACAATACTTGAATTGTTTCTTTATAGCTGCTTGCAATATTTTCCCCTTGACCCAGGAACTCTGGAATTTGGCTACAATATTCCTAGGAGTTTCTGTTTTTGGATCTCTTTCAGGAGGTGATTGGTGGATTCTTTCAATATTTATTTTGCCCTCTGATTCTAGAATATAAGAGTAGTTTTCCTTGATAATTTCATGAAAGATGATGTCTAGGCTCTTTCTTTGATCATGACTTTCAGGTAGTCCCATAATTGTTAAATTGTCTCTCCTGTATCTATTTTCCAAGTCAGTTGTTTTTCCAATGTGATATTTCATATTATCTTCCATTTTTTCATTCTTTTGGTTTTGTTTTGTAATTTCTTGGTTTCTCATAAAATCGTTAGCTTCTATCTGTTCCATTCTAACTTTTAAAGAACTATTTTCTTCAGTGAGTTTTTGACCTCCTTTTCCATTTGGCCAGTTCTGCTTTTTAAACCATTCTCCTCCTCATTGGTTTTTTGGATCTCTTTTGCCATTTGAGTTAGGCTATTTTTCAAGGTGTTATTTTCTTCAGGATTTTTTTGGGCCTCCTTTAGCAAGCTGTTGACTTGCTTTTCCTAATTTTCTTGCATTGCTCTCATTTGTCTTCCCAATTTTTCCTCCACCTCTCTTACTTGATTTTCAAAATTCTTTTTGAGCTCTTCCATGACCTGGGACCATTGCATATGTATTTTGGAGGTTTTGGATGCAGAAGCCTTGACTTTCATGTCTTCTCCTAATGGCCAACATTGTTATTCCTCATCCAAAAGGATGGGAAAGAATATCTGTTCCCCAAGAAACTGACCTTCTGTAGTTTTATTATTTCCCCTTTTTGGGGCATTTTCCCAACCAGTTACTTGACTTTTGGGTCCCTTGTTAAGAGTAGGGTGTACTCTGGGGACCTGTAAAATCTCAGTTCCTCTAAGGTGGCACAATTGAAGGAGTGGAATTACTCCCTGGCCTGGCTTGTGCCTGAGGTTCAGATCAGCTGCTCGATTCCACCAGGGGATTTAAGCTGAGGGCCTCAACAGTGGAAGCTGGTTGCTGCCTTCCATAGTCACCTCCACTGTTGGTGCTGCTGTTGCCACTGCCACTGCCTGAGGCTAGGGGAGGACCCTGCTCCCTTGTCACAGAGGTGATAAAGCTCCCTCACTGACCTTTGAAGCTGCCTTTGGCACCTGTGGGTTGATAGATCTGCAAACCTCCACTGCTGCTGGCAGTTCTGCCCCTGAGGCCCACTCTGGTCCTGCTCCTCCCAGGGCTGTGTGCCCAAGGCTGGGATGTGCTCTGCTCCACGTCCAGTGTGACAGACCTTTCCCATCAGCCTTCCAAGTCACCCTGGACTGAAAATCTCCTCTACTCCATTATTCTGTGATTTCTGCTGCTCTAGAATTTGTTGAGAATCTTTTTTTTCAGGTATTTAATGGACTGTGGGGGAAGACCTAGAGTATGTATGTCTTTCTACTCTGCCATCTTGGCTCTGCCCCACATAGAAGTCTTTATTAAAAGATCAGGTATAAAGTAAGGGTATGTACTATCCAAGTTACCATTTGATACAGTGTTAGAAATTCTAGCTGTAGCAATATATGAGAAAAAGAAATTGAGAAAATTAACATACGTAAAGAAGAAACAAACTATCTCTTTTTTGTGGAAGATATGATAGTTACTTAGAGAAGCAACTAAAATTGACTGAGGGATTCTAAAGCTGCTACTAAAGACTACTAAAGAGGTTACTAAAATTGACTGAAATAATAAATTTGTCAAAGTTGAAGGATATAAAACAAATCTACATAAATCATCATCATTTCTATATATTACCAACAACCCAAAATGGGGAGAAATTCCATTTAAAATAGGTAAAATGTATAAAATATTCAGGAGTCTATATATCAAGACACACACACAGTGCTTGGCACATAGAAGGCATTTAATAAATGTTCATTGATTGATTGACACAGGAACTATGTGAATACAATTAAAATATTCTTTAGGGAAATAAAGATAGACTAAGTTGATCCAATATAATACAAATCCTAATACATATTCAATGCCATACCAGTCAAACTGACAAAGGATTATATTATAGATCTAAAAAATAATAATAAAATTTACCTGGGGGAACTGTGCCTTAAGGGAAATAATGAAAAAAAGTCATGAAGAAAAGAATAGCTGTCAGATGTCAAATTATTCTACAAAGCCATAATCATCAAATTTTAGTACTAAGAAATAGGCCAATCACAAGAATAGATTATATATTTAACATATATGGTAGCTATTGAAGGTAGTAGCCTGTGGTTCAATACACCTAAAGACCAAAGTTTTTGGGATAAGGACTCACTCTTCAATAAAAAAAAAAAAAATTACTTGAAAAGTTAGAAAGCAGCCTGGCAGAAATTAAGTTAATAATTATTTTGTTGAGTTGATACTACCAACTTCTATCGTCCTCTTGCTTTTCTAGTAGCCTTTTTGTGTATCCTTCGTTGACTCCTCTTCATTAAAATGGATATTACTTTAAATGCTTGATAGTAATAACAGAAGCTTGTGTTTATGTAATATTTTCTGCTACCCAGAGTGCTTTTGCTCACCACACCCTTGTGAGGAGGATGGTGAAAATCTTACTACTTCCATTTAACAAAGGAGTCAACTGAGGTCCTGAGAAGCTAAAACTCTGACAAAGGGCACATAGCCAGTTAACATCAGAGCTGGGATTAGAACCCCAGGTTCTCTGACTACAGTTATTTCCATTACATCATGCTGTTTCCTCCGTCCTTCCTCCATGTTGTTATTCTCTTTGCAAAACAAAAATGCATCTTTTAACATACATGCCATTTACATTGGAACTAAGTGAAGGTGTACTTTTAGCTGCTTAATTTGAAAACCAAGCATTTTGTGTTTTGTTTTCCTAACTATATATACAGATCAGCTGGAGTTATTGTGATCAAACCTTGAGGATTATAGAAGAAAGGAACCAGCTTAGAATGCTTTGAAAAGAATTTCTCATATTTTGAAGCCTGCAGGTACAACTATCAAAATTCTTCCTTTGTCTTGGAGACTTACTTTTAGTAAATGAAATATCTGATCAAATGAGAAATAAAAAGCTAAACTCTTGAAAAGAGGAAAAGAATAGGCAAGATGTGAATCAAATCAACCTAGAATGACAGTAGAAGTAATAAAATTGATGGGTCAAGAATATGGCAGTTCCAATCATCCTTGGGTAGAAAGCTGTATGGCAGATAGGTGGCACAATGGATAGAACACTGGGCCCTGAGTCAGGAACAATCATCATTGTGAGTTTAAATCTGGCCTTAGATACTTATTAGCTGTGTGACCTTGAACAAGTCACTTTACTGTTTGCCTCAGTTTCCTCATCAGCAAAATGAGCTGGAAAAGGAAATAAATGGCAAACCACTCTATTATCTTCACCAAGAAAACCCCAACTGACATCTTAAAGAGTCAGACACAACTGAACACATACTACAACAACAGTAACAACCAGAAAATGCTAACATAAAATGATCAAGTTTTAGATTATTTCAGGTTATTAACTGAAGCTAGAAGCAATGCTAGTGTTGGCACCTCCATTTTATAGATAAGGAAACTGAGGCCAGAGATGCTTAATGATTTGTCTGAGATGACATAGCTAGCAAAATAGGAGAGTTGAAATTGGAATCTAGAGCCTTCTGACTCCACATCTAAAACCCTTTTCTCTGTGTCAGTCTGCCTTTAATTGGCATTGGTTTTATAAAACTAGAAATGACTATTAAATTAGAAAAAAACTTTCATTTTAATAGCAATGCATTTATTGAGTGGTTACAGGGTACAAAGTATGAAGTAGGCATAGATTTAATAGTCTGTTTAATTATACACCTAGGGACTTTCAGTTCATGTGCACAATGAAGATAGGTACATTACCCATTAATCTTTTCATCCATAACTGTACACATAGATCCTAAAAACATAAATTTTATCAGTCTTGAAAATGAGTAGATTGTGTATGTGCATCTGTATTCCTCAGACAATATATCTGACTATATTTTTCAGTGTTCATATTTTCAATGTACTTGAAGTTTCCCTTGTGTCATATAGCATAAAATGGTGGTAAATGGAAGAAAAAAAACATTAATTGCCTTTTCTTTGGAGTTATGAAGATAAATTCATCTATGTCTGTAAACTCATTTTGCCCAATATCAGCCTCAGCACCAAGCTAATGTGGGAACTTAATGGGTCTGGTTGCAGTTTTTTTGTGGGAGATGGGGGAAGAGAAGTCATTTAAAGACATGTAAGAATCACCTTATATTTTTTGAATAATAGTTTACTTGTACCTCAGATTGAGAATAGATTTTTAATCACATATCCATCTATGTCTTAACCCTAAAGACAGAAGACCAGAAATAAACATGACCTGGAGTAAAATCAGTAAAAGAACATTTTAGTCAAATATGTAGAGGTATTAAAAAAGATAATCTTGCAACATTTAACAGATGAAGAAGTGTAGGGCTAGAGAAATTGCTTGATTCATGGGAAGGGTAAATAGGGAGAGTAAACATGAGAACTAGCATTTCAACCTGTCCTCTGACTCAAAATCCAGTACTCTTCATTCTATCACACTGTCTTCTACTTCTCATCCTGCCTATGAATTAGCTTACACTTATGTTGTCACAAGCAAACTTGCCCTGCCTAAGGGTCCTGAGCTGAACATGGCACCAGAATGCCAGGTTCTTGTCATCGGAATTGAGTTGAAAAGAATCTCAAAGACTGTTCAGGAAAACCAATATCTGAATAGGAATCCTGTGTACCACATGCTTGAAAAGTTGTGCCTAGCCTTTGCTAGGAAAGAATGTTGATTCTAGAGTAGAAAGACATATATTAAAATGCTACCTCTGATGCTTACTACCTGTGTGTACTTGTGTAGCCGATCAATCACCAATCATTTATTAAGTGCCTACTATATGCTAGATGTTGGGGATACAAAAACAAAGAATGAAAAAGTCCCTACATGTAAAGAGTTCACCTTCTAATGGAAGCAACTGGGTGGCATGTTTGTTAAAGTGCTGGACCTGGAGTGAGGAACACCAGAGTTCAGACCTGAGCTTGGACACTAACTAAATGTGTAACCACGGACAAGTCACTTAACCTCTGTCTTCCTCAGTTTAATAGCACCAGGGTTGTGAGAATAAAATGAGATAATATTTGTACAGCTTTTTGCAACTCTTACAATGCCATCTAAATGCTAGTTAATATTGTTCTAATTGGTCAAGTCACTTGGTCACCCTGGTCCTCAGTTTCCTTATCTGTAAAATGAAGGAGTTGAACCAGATAGCTTCTGAAATCCTTTACAATTCTAAATCTATGATGTCCCACTACATATTAAGGTAACCCTTTTTTGTTTTGTGGAGCTTGATTTTTTAGGATTTTTCCTTCCATTATTCCTAACTTTGCTCCTTTGAAATATATACACATTGTGTCCTGTAACTGAGTAGAACAAGTCTAGTTCTCCATTTCAAGTGTCAGCCTTTGAAATACTTGAAGACAGATAACGTGTTTTCCCTGGGTATTCTCTTCACTACACTAATCATCTAAAGAAATGATCTCAGGTCTTTACAAAACCTGATCACCCTTCCTCGGGTGTTCTCCATATTATCAATATCCTTTCTAAAATGTGGCACTCAGGACTACCCACAGTTTTGTAGAAGTGGTCTGAATAACGCTAAGTCTCCAATGAGAAAATCACCTGCTGAGGCCTCAAGACTAATGTAGGAAATGATAATTTATTATATTGTTTGGGGGAAATGATTATACTATATAAATCCAACACTAAGTGATTGGATGGCTCCATGGTATTTTAGTTTCCCCCAGGTCCTGATCCCATTCCAAACATTCTTTTTTTTGGGTCCTCACACCCAAGTCTTGTAATGGGTCCACCCAAAGTTGTGTTTTGACTTTATCCAAATTTTATTGAATATTTAGAGTTACTAATATCTATCTCAATCGACTTTGCTTTCAAGTTGCCTTTTAAGCAGCTTTGCTTAACTATGCCCATGTGGTTCATACTCTGGTACTTTTGTCTAAACCCTACATAAGGTGAATCTTCCAGAACCTGGATAGGAGGGACTCACACCTCCTTTCCAGCTCACTTCTCTCTAACAAATGACTTAATAAATTTCTTTCTAAAACTATTTCAGATTTTGGGGTTTGTTTTGAGGAACAACACAATGTTCCTCGTAATTCAGTCTCAGATTACATTTACATTTTTAGCTACAATATCACACTGCAGTCCATTAAAATACTGCTGAGTTTCCACAGACAAATTGATGTTTAAGGCATACCTTATGCCTTAGATCACACATGTGATCTTCATTTTTTTTAGAAACACAGGTGCAAAACTTTACATTCATTTAATCAATTAAATTAATTTTATCAGTCTGTTTATTAAATTTAGTCTTGTTGGATTGGCCATGCACCTGCCTGTAAAAACCTCTTTGTGGCTTTTGCTTTTACATGCTGTTGAATTATGGGGAGGTGGATAAAACTCTGGTGAGCCTTGCAAGCAATGTTAAGTAATTCATTCTCTTCAGTGGTCACTAGGGTGCCATTGAAGGATATGGAGCAGGAAGTACTATTACATGATCAGCATTATAAATTAGGAAGATTAATTTGTTGTTGGTATGACTAGTAGATTAGCGTAAATAAACCTAAGTAGGAATAGAACAGATCATAAACTCCTGAAGTTATGTAGTCCTGGTGATGAAGCAGTACAAACTTGAATTAGGTGCTGGTGCAAAAATAAAGGAAGTGATAAAAACAAGATACAGTAGAGAGGTATTACAGACAGGATTTCTTCTCTGGTGAATTCTAAGAATGGGAGAACATAGAAGAATCAAAACAGTGGGGGGAGGAGCCAAGATGGTGGAGTAGAAAGATTCACATATGCTAGCTCCGAACCCACAACCCATAAATTACCTATAAAGAGGAACTCCCAACAAATTCTGGAGCAGTGGAAGCTGCGCAGCAACAGAGTGGAGGAGATTTCTGTTGAGAGAGCCCTGAAAAACCATCACCAAAGGTCCGTCGCGCACTGGACCCAGACCAGAGCCCAGCCCTGCCTTGGCAGTGCAGCCCCAAGAGGAGCAGATCTGAGCAGGCTTCAGGGACAGAATCTCTGGTGGCCACAAAGGTCCCTCAACCCACAGGTGCTACAGGTCAGTGAGAGAGACTTCTGGGCTGGCGAGAGGGGAGCAGGGTGTCTCCATAACTCAGGCCCCCTTGGGAGGAAGCAGCCAGGGGCTCCCAGAGCAGACAGGACCTCAGATCCATTACTGAAAATCTCCGCATAAACCCCCTGAGGGAACAGAGCCTGGGAGGTGGCCATGCCCCCACCTGAGAACCTTAATCCCACTGAATAGCAGCCCCATCCCCCTGCTGAAAGCCCTGAGGCTGGAAAGCAGCCTTTAAATCTCTGACCCCAAGCACTAGTGAGGCAGGGATGGAGAGGAATTTCAGAAGTCAAGTAACTGGCTGGGAAAATGCCTAGAAAAGGGGGGGAAAAAGACCATAGGAGGTAACTTTCTTGGTGAACAGATATTTCCTCCTTTCCTTTCTGATGAGGAAGAACAATGCTTACCATCAGGGAAAGACATAGAAGTTAAGGCCTCTGTATCCCAAACATCCAAAATAGGTATCCAATGGGCTCAGGCCATGGAAGACCTCAAAAAGGATTTTGAAAATCAAGTTAGACGGGTGGAGGAAAAATTGGGAAGAGAAATGAGAGAGATGCAAGAAAAGTATGAAAAATGGGTCAATACCTTGCTTAAGGAGACCCAAAAAAATGCTGAAGGAAATAACACCTTGAAAAATAGGCTAAATCAATTGGCAAAAGAGGTTCAAAAAGCCAATGAGGAGAAGAAGGCTTTCAAAAGCAGAATTAGCCAAATGGAAAAAGAGGTTCAAAAGCTCATTGAAGAAAATAGTTCTCTCAAAATTAGAATGGAACAGATGGAGTCTAATGACTTTACGAGAAACCAAGAAATCACCAAACAAAACCAAAAGAATGAAAAAATGGAAGAGAATGTGAAATATCTCATTAGAAAAACAACTGACCTGGAAAATAGATCCAGGAGAGACCATTTAAAAATTATGAGACTACCTGAAAGCCATGATCAAATAAAGAGCCTACACATCATCTTTCATGAAATTATCAAGGAAAACTGCCCTGAGATTCTAGAACCAGAGGGCAAAATAGGTATTCAAGGAATCCATCGATCACCACCTGAAAAAGATCCAAAAAGAGAAACTCCTAGGAACATTGTGGCCAAATTCCAGAATTCCCAGGTCAAGAAGAAAATATTGCAAGCAACTAGAAAGAAACAGTTCCAGTATTATGGAAATACAATCAGGATAACACCAGATCTAGCAGCTTCTACATTAAGGGATTGAAGGGCATGGAATAGGATATTCCAGAAGTCAAAGGAACTAGGACTAAAACCAAGAATCACCTACCCAGCAAAACTGAGTATAATACTTCAGGGGAAAAATGGTCTTTCAATGAAAAAGAGGACTTTCAAGCATTCTTGATGAAAAGACCAGAGCTGAAAAGGAAATTTGACTTTCAAACACAAGAATGAGAAGAAGCATGAAAAAGTAAACAGCAAAGAGAAGTCATAAGGGACTTACCAAAGTTGAACTGTTTACATTCCTACATGGAAAGACAATATTTGTAACTCTTAAAACTTTTCAGTGTCTGAGTAGTTGGTGGGATTATACACACACACACATACACACACATACGCGTACACACACATACACACATGCACGCACACACAGAGACAGAGAGCACAGAGTGAATTGAATAGGATGGGATCATATCTTAAAAAAATGAAGGTAAACGGTGAGAGAGAAATATATTGGGAGGAGAGAGGGTGAAATAGAATGGGGCAAATTATCTCTCATAGAAGAGGCAGGCAGGAACCTTTTTAGTGGAGGGAAAAAGAGGAGAGCTGAGAAAAAAACATGAAGTTTACTCTCATCACATTCGACTAAAGGAAGGAATAAAATGCACACTCATTTTGGTATGAAAACCTATCTTACAATACAGGAAAGTGGGGGAAAAGGAGATAAGCAGGTTGGGGGGATGATGGAAGGGAGGGCAATGGGAGGAGGGAGCAATTTGAAGCCAACACTCTTGGGGAGGGACAGGATCAAAAGAGAATAGAAGCAATGGGGGGCAGGATAGGATGGAGGGAAACATAGTTAGTCTTACACATCATGACTATTATCGAAGTCATTTGCAAAACTACACAGATAGGGCCTGTATTGAATTGCCTGCCTTCCCAAAGGTAATGGGTGGGGAGGGAGGGATGGGGAGAATTTGGAACTCAAAGTTTTAGGAACAACTGTTTAGTATTGTTCTTGCTACTAGGAAATAAGAAATACAGGTAATGGGGAATAGAAAATTATCTGGCCCTACAGGACAAAAGAGAAGATGGGGATAAAGGAAGGGAGGGATGATAGAAGAGAGGGATGATAGAAGAGAGGGCAGATTGGTGATAGGGGAATTGAAAGTGAAGAAGTAGAGGAATTCAATAACGACTAAATTTCAAGAATTTTATCTGTGAAGGGGAAGAGAAAGGATAATAGCTTAAGGAATAGCAGGTTTTGAAGTAGCATTTTATCCTTTAGGATGTGGGAGACCAAAATATATTTGTGGGCAAAAGACAAAAGAATCAAAGGAAAGGGAGAGATTGAAGAAGAAAGGGACAAAAGAGATAATTGAAGGAGGAGGTGGAAGTAGAAAGGACCAAGAGCCTAACCAAGGACTGACTAGTCACCAGGAGCTGTATAAATCATTATCTAATTGTGCTACATTTACCAGAAAACAGGTGTCCAATTATATATTGGGAAAGATGGATAAAATATTGAGTTGTTTATAAGGAAGGATGATTCTTACAATCTATTTCTTTTTTGTAATTGGCTTTTCAGTATTGCATTTGGTACTTCCAATTTACACTACATAGCCAAAAGTTAGCTTGCAAAATGATTACCATTAGAACCATTTAAACCCCAAGGCATTTGAAGATTAAACCAGAAGGAGGAGAATATAAGGAAGATTGATTCTTCTTTGAGATAGTGGAGTCATCACATGTGGACTTTAATATCTCAGTCCTTGGTGGATGACATGGAATTATATAAATGGCACTAATGAAAAAGACAATGGGAAGAACAACCAGAATAGACAACAGAGGAGGTCCATGTAGGACCCTTTTCCAACCCATGCATTCTCCCCCAAATCTCCATTTTGGGGAAGCACCCAGATCAGATATCCCTGATTCTACAGACTTAGCCACCATGTCCTTCCATGGGTACTTCCTTCTCTAACCACTCCCTTTTCCTTTTTTATCTCCTTTTTTATGAGTTGTCCATACTCAGTAGAATGTGGACTCCTTTAGGTCACATCCATATCTGTATCTACATCTGTATCTGTGTCTGTATATGTGTCTATATGTATGTGTGTGTATACCCCCAGGGCTTGGTGCATAGCACACAGTAAGTCTTTGTTAACTGACTGTTAGAGGTAACATAAACTGGAGAGTATTGGATAATGATGGATCAATTTTTTAAAAGAATCATCATCACAGAATTGCTTTAACTTTCTCTAATTATTTGTGATTTGTAGCATTTTTCACATTGCTATAAATAGCGTAGTTTTTTCTTTGAGAATTACCTATTGATATCCTTTTATGAATTGCATAAGTCTTCATTAGTTATGTGATACAGTCTACTACTTTTTATAACATTAATATTTAAAAAATGGATTTTAATAATAAAATAATGGTTTATAAAGGTAGGTATTGAAAGTGAAAATTTAGATATCACTACTAAAAATCAGTTGACATCAATGACTATTCACTCATATGTCTACTTTCTCACATTTGTAGTACATTTGTAACATTTCAAGGCTAATCGTGGTAAAATGTGATGAAGAACCTGGCAGACTTTACAGATCACATATTTATATTCCCTTGACTTGTAAGTGTTGTGTGTGTGTGTGTGTGTGTGTGTGTGTGTCTGTGGTTTGTCCTTTATTCTTGAAGAGGACCATGCCATCAGAAAGATGATGCCATAATGTGCAAGTGAATTGGATTTAAGTGAGGGAGGGCTGTGCAAAGTTACCAGCCTCAGTCTCTCCCCCATAGCCAACTGGTTCCACTGGCAAGACATAGATTAGGATGACTGGAGATGACCCAGGATGCAGTGGAAGACCCTGACCCTTCCAAACCAAGGTCTTTCTGAGTTCCCACTTTGATTGAAGTAATGCCCACTCAGAGATTAAGGTAGCTTAAGAAGGGAGTCAAGGAATGGTCCCTTTAATTAAAAAATAATCAAACTAGTAGGGGAAGACCCTCAAGGTTTCTGGCCAAAAAAGAAAACTACTATTTACATTCACTCACAGTCATCAGGGTCTAAAAATAACCATTGAGTGGTGCTTGGGCAGGGACCGATTTTTGTCCAATCAATAAGAGCCAGAGTGAATTTTGTTTAAGGCATGGTCTTTAAGCTAGAAATCTAGCCAGTAAACCTCAAGATATGAAGGTATGTTTCTGCCACCAAAATTTATCTTCCTTTGGGCAGAGCACCTCCGGTAAGGGTGTGATGCCCAATTTGGAGAGAGGAAAAAAGAGGATAGGACAGGACAGAACAGGAGGTGCTGAATTGCCTGACTTGGAACTGTTCCCTGTGGGGGCAACTCAGACTACTCACAGGTTGCAGCTTGTCCTTTGTTCTCAAAGAGGACCATGGCATCAGGAAGATGGTGCTGTGACCTGTAAGTGAATGTGCCTAAGTGAGGGAGGGCTGTGCAAAGTCACCAGACCTACTCTCTCCTCAGAAGCCCTGTGGGTCCAGTGGCCAGAAACACATCAGGGCAACTGGAGATGATCCAGCATTCACTTGACTTAAAAGTACAAAGAATACAAGATCCCACTGTGTGTTTGTTGAGTACAAAAACATAGAAGCATTTAATTCAGTACAATTTAATTTAATTCAATAAGATGTCTCTAATGTACACATTATGGTCGAATAAGATTCCTTCATAAAGATTATGGTATAGATAATTTTGTTAGATATTCTCTGACTCTTAATATCAATATAAAACAAGGAAATGTGTAGTGTGGTTGGATTAAAAAATAACCCTTAAATTTGAAATCAGAATGTGAGTTAGAATCCCCATCCTGCCACTTACTCTCTTCTCTGGGTCTCACCTCATTTGTCAAATGAGAGAGACTAATTACATGACCTGTAAGATTCCTTCTGGATCTGGTTGATCTTATGAAATGTTACTTTCAATAAATAAATACAATATAATTTGAGGAAGGAGAGCCTACTAGTAATGAGGAAGATAAAGAAAGTGGGCACATGACCTGAGACTAGAGGGAAACTGAGGATTCTGACAAGGAGAGGTGTATAGGGAGTACATTTCCAGCCTAAGGGATATAATGTCTGTGTGAAAAGTCAAAGAGGTCAATGATGAGTTGTTCTGACTCAGAGAACAGCAAGCAAAGGATGTTGGTTAGAAGAGAAAATGCTTATTTTTTTCTGAAAAGCCAGACTGAATAGGACTTTAAATGCTAAGCCAAGAAGTTTGTGTTTTATCCTAGAAGCAATGGGGAGCCATTGAGGCTTTTGAGTAAGAGTTGACACAGTGTGGTTTAGGTAGATAATCTTTATGGGTCTGGAGGACAGATGGCATAGGAGAGGAACCAGAAGCCAGGAGTTCAATTTAAAGAGTATTGTAACAATCCAGGGAAAAGGTGATGAGAGAGAAGTTCCTTAAAGGTATCTACTATGGTCAAGGAGGATACCCTAATGCAAAGGAAAGGAACTCATGGATAATAGGTCCATTAGATACTCATGAATTTGCCTTAGTACCTGTAACACTTCAGAGACTCTTGAATGAGAGATTCACAGCTGTTCAAAAGTGTTGAGTCTAACAATCCAAGCAGAATGATTAAATTGATGAAGGAGGGTGCTTAATTTCTAGAGCAGGTCAACTACGTTGTGTAGTGGATAGAGAACTGGGTCTGGAGTGAGGAAGACTCATTCACTCCATTATCTCTGTCAAAAAAAGTCCAAATGGGGTCACAAAGAGTTGAACGTGACCAAACAACAGCAACATTGTCCAGATTATGGTGAATTGGATGAATAGTTCATTGAGTTGGTCTGTGAGTGAATTTATCTTAGATGACAATGAGCTGGGTCCAGAACTAAATAGGCTGAGATGAGTGGGCAGCACAGTATTTGGACATTAATGCCTTCACCAACCCCAAACTTCTCCCTAAAAAAACAAAATATGCATCTTTAAATATTTTTAACATTTATTTTCCCTGTGAGAGATCCCATAGTGTAGTGCAAGGATTCTTAACTGGTGGGTCCATGATCTTGTGTGTGTGTGTGTGTGTGTGTACATATCTACACACTCATATATACATACATACATATATATATACACATATGTATAGATAGATATGGATGTGTAGGTATGTATGTATATGTGCATATTTTATATATACACATAGCTAACTATATTTTTCAATATAATTGCTTTCCTTCATAATCTTATATATTTTATTTTATGCATTTAAAGACATCAATCTGAGGCATTCATAAGCTTTATCAGTTTACTAAAAGGCTTTATTATGCAAAAATGATTAAGAATCCATAGTATAATGGAGATAAAATTGGCTTCAGAGTCAGGAATACCTCAGTTTTTCTTGCTTCTACTACACAGTGTTTGCATGATTTGCATGACCTTGATCAAGTCACTTAACCCTTCTCTCAATGTCTCAGGCAACTTACTAAGAGTATAAATTGCTGAATATTTGCTGGAAGAATTTTTCTCACTGAGAATTCCCCATACCAATGAAATCCCAGTTTGAACAAGAAATAATTCTCACTCCATGCTTTATGTCTACTCATCAACTATCACAATCTTCACAGAATCAAAATTACAGGTTACTCAAAGAGCAATGGAGAGAAATATGATTTGTGGAAATGTGCTATGGTGTGCTACAAATAAAGAATTTTATGTGAGGCATTGTAGCAGAGGTGTTAGAGAGTGATGTATGACCAGAAAGAGTGATGAGTCAGTCATATAGCAATAGTGAGAAATTTCGGATGGATTCGTTCGAGAGATCCTGGAGGAAGGTTCCTAGCACTTTGAATAGATTCCCCTGTGAAAGACCGAGAATGGCTACGTACCAGAGAGAATGGATGGTTATAATCTGTACTGATGGAGGCAGTGTCCACATTAATTAAATTGGAGATTCACTGAAATATTTTAATTCTAAACAACACATTAGGTTTCAATAGCCCTGTATCACAAAGGCATCACTTTTGGTATACTCTTGTAGCAGTTGGAAGGAGAAAATTTTTGATTCCCCAGAAAGAATACAGTTAACGGAATTTTTTTGAAATTTGAAGTTTGAATTGAAGTTTGAAATTGCTTAGAGCAGAGAATTACGGATGCCAGAGACTTTAAAATAGTGCCATTTGTCCATCTTATTGTTTAACTCAGTTTAGGTGTTAAGATAGACCCCCATGATTATCCTTTTTGCAGGGAGAAAGATAAGCACCTGCTCTATTATGATACATTCTGAGGATTCCAATAGCTGATGACAGAGGTAACTTGATAGAGCCCACCTAATGGCCAAGATAAGGCTAGAACACTTATTTCCCGGATCTAAATTGATGCCTTAGAGAACACTGCATATTTCCTGACTTGCCTTGTTAAAATTATGCTAGCTATAGCCAAGTCTAACAAGGGAGCTCGTGCCTTTGCAGGATGATTGGAACACTGGTATGCATGTCTGTAAATGGTAGAGAGAATGGGAGGCTGAAGCTGCAGAAACTTTAATCTTTTAACTCATAAAACAAAAATGGTTATTCAGGTTATCAGCTTTGACCAGCCCCTGGGAGGCAGAGCTCAGATGCAAGGGAAGCAGGGGGAGCTCCAGAGCTTGTCCATAAGGCTGTCTTTGTTGGTCTGAATTCTCAAAGTCTAGACTCTTATTTTTAAATTAATTTGTTTTCAATTTTCAACAATCACTTCCATAAGTTTTAAATCTTCTTCCCCTTCCGAAAGTCTAGATTAAAGCATGAGGTAGCCAGATTGGCTAGTTTTTTAACCAAAGAAAAAATTCTGCCCTGTTTGGTAACTCTGGCAAAGGCTTTTGTGGTTTAGGTTGGTGCTGCTGATACAGCATCTGCCATCTGTTTCTTAAGGCACCCATACTGCTCCTTCATCCAAGTTTTGAGCAAAGATCTGGCAGTGCCCTGTTGTTTGCTAACTAGACACTAGAGTATATTTGACAGATGCTTCTCTCTGAATGTGATATTCTGAGCCTACAACTTGATTCTAAGCCCTCTGATCTACAACAATAATAGATAACAAATACATATATGCACACATATTACTTTAAGATCTGCAAGCACTTGACATAATGTTTAATTGCTCTTTATAACAAATGATGTCACTATCCCTATTTTAGAGATAAATTAACCCAGTCCAAGATGAGTATGACTTGCCCAGGGTGACACAGCTGTTAAGTATCTGAGGCAGGATTTGAATGTTTGTCTTCCTGATTCCCAGTTGATCATGCATTCATTATATCACCTAGCTGCCTCTGTAGCTATAAGTTTAAAGTCAACTCACCAGATTGTTTCCCCTGCCAATCATTTCTAAATATATTTTCAAAGAGATTTCTAAATCTCTGTTTTAAGGCAAACACCATCAGATTGCCACTAGCACTTAGATTTTAATGATGAGCATGTGATCTTTGGAAGTAGGAATAAAACAATGCCCTGGTTATCTGACCAAGTTACAATATTATTTTCTAAGCTTGTCCTTAGTAGTATACAAATAGCAGTGTCTGCTGTCCATGTAGTGGTCTAGGTCTGTCTCTTGAAGAAAGCTTTCCATATTGTTGGAAGTTGAAATATGCTTCCTTTCTATATCTACTTTCATTTTTCTTCTAAAATGAACACTCTTTAGCATTAAATTCTCTATTTCTTTGTATTTATCTTTCTCTCTGTTTCTCTTTCTTTCTCTCTTTCCTTCTCTCTCTTTTCTCCTGTACTCTCCTTTATTCTCTGTCCTCTCTGTGTCTCTCCTTTCTCTTCCTCCTTTTTTCTCTCTTCTCTTTTCTTCTTTCTGTCTTCTCTGTGTCTCTCCTCTCTTTCCTTTGTTTATTCTCTCTCTTCGCTGTCTTTCCTTTCTCTCTCCTTTATTTATTCTCTCTCCTGTCTGTCCTCTGTGTCTCTCTTCTCTCTTTCCTCTGTCTCTCCTTTCTTGCCTTCTCTCTGTCTCTTTCTCCCTCTTTCTCTCTCTCTGTATCTATTTTTCTTTCTCTGCCTCTCTCTTCTTTTTCTCTTCCTCATCCCCCTTCTGTCACACATGCACACACACACACACACACACACACACACACTACATACTCCTTTCTTCTTTTTTTTTAATCCCAAAGGATTCATAGAGCAGGCTGTGCTACAGCTGCTGTGTTTTCCACTGGTTCAGTTGGCAGTTACCTACTGTGTGGAGTTGCTAGGAGAAGGTGAATAGTCAGAATTACAGCATCAGTTGATGTACATATTCTTTCTGTAACAACCTGTGGAGCTCCATGCTTTCTTTTCTGCAGGGATTTATACATTACTTTCAACCTGCTGACAGCAATGCTTATTTGCCGCTTTGGGGGAAGCATGGCATATTTTTAAGGGTTAGTTATAGATCAATTACAAGACAAAAGCCTTGGCATTTAAGTAGGTCCTTTTTTTCTCAGGGTGGTGCTGCTGATACTGGTTCCTACCATCTGTTTTCTTTGAGCATCCTGCTCCTTCAGTTTAGAGAGACAGCTCCAGCTTTTCAGAGTACTGAGCCATTCACATTTTCCCTGCATGATCATAAATTTGAGTAAACTGTAGGAATGCTTCTGTGCTTTCATGCATGTCCTAATAACAAATGAACTGCATTTGGGAAGAGCCTGGGCATTCAGGCAGTCAGTGGTACAGTAGCTGGCTCACATGTATGGATTTTACTTGTGAGGTCAGAGGAGTTGTTTATAATGCTGTCTGCTTGTGAGGGTACAAAAGCTGTGGATCTGTCCATTAAAGTGACTGGCAATTCTAGCAGGAGCTTTGTAAATCTGATAGGCTTTGATCTGTGAGCGATGCTAGCATATAACGTGTGTGGATCTTTTGAGTTTGCTAGTGGACTAAGGAATGCTTTTACTTGCTGCTGAACCTGACTGTAACTGTATTGCCATAGGACAGTTATCATGGGGTCTACTGCAACGGAAATTGAGGAGCTGGAAACCACCTCTTTTAACTACCTTATAGGAGAACAGACTGAAAAAATGTGGCAACAGCTGAAAGGAATGTGAGTAGATTGTTTCTGGATTCCTTTTTTTCTTTTGGGGGGGGGAATCTACTGAATATTAAGATGACATCAGTATCAAAGAGTTACTTGAGAACCATTATTATTATTTATCTTCCAGGGATAATGCTTTCATTGGAGAGCAGTCCCAAAGATTTTGTTTTAAAGATGATTGTTTCAATATTAGCAAACAACTTGTTAGAAAAATGTAAATCTTATTGCACCTGCTTATAAGTAACTCTCAGAATATTCAGTTAACTGCTACATTGCATGATACCTGTTACACATGTGCCTTCTTTAGACACAGCAACCATGTCGAGGTAGGTAAGGTAAATGTTGATCAGCTCTTTACATATACTTTGAGGTGAATGTAAGATTCTGCTCTGGCAGAGAGAAATAAGACTATTGCTAATTCTTGTGAATTGGTGGATCCTATATGCAGGGTTGAATTAATAATGACTGATTGATTGCTGACCTTACCATCATTTTCATCACCATTTAAGTCTTAAAATTATTCCTGCGAAACAGGTGTTTCAGTGGTAAGTATTCCAGCAACATGCCGGACTTGCTAGAGTTTCTGCTTTAAATTAGCCAGGGTACCATTTCCACCTAGAGAGAGCCTGCATCCCTCCCACTGTGTAACTCCATTCAAATAGCACTTACAGCCTGGCTTTGGAGCTCTTTCCCCAGAATAGATAATTTAAAAGCCTCAATCAAACTTCATTAGCTGGTTTGGTTTTAAAAACACACACACATTTTCTCATTTTACCTGCCTGTCAGAGTCTTTGGCTATTATTTCTCAGATTAGCACACCATGTTTGTAAGCATCTCTTTAGCTGCTCGATTTAAGACTTAGAGATTAGCATTTGGATAGCGATTTGAAATATCAGGATTTAAAGGTCATGTAACATCTGCATATTTTCTCTCTACACAAAGGAGAACATGTTTGCTTTCTCATAAATTCATACTTAGGAAATCCTATTATTTTTCAGAATTGAGACATTTTTCTACTAGTAGTCATATCCAAGAGGCTATGTTTATTTGCTTTCAAAGAAATATTTTCTTCCAAGAAAAGGAAAATTTTGTGAACTGACTCTTATTTAACAATGTCTGTGAGTTGGAAAGGGGATTGGATTTGTGGTTTCATTGGGATAGAGAACACCTGGGCAAGGAAATTCCCTCTACTGTTGCAGGTCAAGTTCTTCTCTTCAACCTAGTATTTTAGAGAATTGCCTAGAGCACTGACAGGTTAAATAACTTGCCTGGGGTCAGAAAGCCAGTATCTTTTGGGGGAGGGATTTGAGGAGGAGGGAGGGAACTTGAAGCCAGATATTCCTGCCTTTTGGCTCTTTCTTTCAACAAAACCATGTTGCTTCTCCATCTGTGACTTACTACATTTTTTAAAAAGTAACAAAGTTTCTCAGAAGATAGTAAGTTTCTCTCTCACTTTCCCTACTGAATTGGAAATTATTAGATAGTTCTACATATTTCTTAGATTATGTATTTTACCTTTAGAATATTTTAAGAAATATTTAAAAGATATTAGCAATCAATGTGTTAGAAGGATGCAAGTCTTATTGTACCTGCTGCTTTCACTTTCATTTACTAAGAGGTAATTCCCAGAAAATTCACTTAACTGCTACATTGCATGATACCTGTTACACATGTGCTTTCTTTAGACATATCATGTGGAGATAGGTAAAGTAAATGTTGATCAGCCCTTTATATATTACTTTGAGGTGGATATAAGATTTTGCTCTTGCACAGAAGGTGCTGATCTAAATTAGCAGACAGAGCAAGTCCCCTCTGGGAGCTCTGTAAACCAATGATATCACAGGTGGGATCCAAAAGAAAGAAAATTATAGATGTCAGGCTAGTTGCTTTTTTTTTTCTACAAACATCTCTGAAACTCTCTATTGTAAGGACATGTTCTAATAGTATAAACATTTGTTCAAAAAAGAAGAATAAGGAAAGGTGGCCATGTTTCTATCAGATGACTGAATTTAGAGAAGGGATAGCTGCTGCTAAGATACCAACAAAATATTATAAAATGGAACAGAAGGGAATGGAAATCTGGGTGTTTAGGGTGAATAAAAGTGTTTTTTAAAGTGATCTTTTAAGAGCAGATGATAGTTAGAATGAATTAATTTACACCATAGACTATTGTAGATCAAGGACCATCACATAGCAAAACTCCAGAAGCATCCTAATTGGCTGGTGACATCTTTAGCTAAGAAACTTGAATATGCGGTTTTTTTTTTACCTTGCTTATATTTTTACTTAAAAAAAAACACAAAACATTGCATCAATCTTCTAGCTTATCCTTATTCTTTCTTTATCATTGGACAGTCAAGAGAAAAATTGTATTATGAAAAATAGAAATCATGGTAGTTATGCTTTAATAGCTTTAAAATGGATTTATTTCCTTGTTGAGAAACCTTTGTTATGAAGTTACTTGCCCATTCTTTTACTCATTATTCATTTTATTATAGAACTAATGCCAGGGTTTAAGAGTTGGGAAAATTCAATAGCTATTGTTTTCTATATTTATTTATATCTTGAAAATGGTTAAACAATGTGTTCATAAAATCCTAAGTCACCTGTATCTTGAACTAATCTATACAGACGATTGAGTATTTTGCCCAAATTGCTAAGGAATTATTTTGAGAGTTACAAGCACTGGCTGTTGAAAATGCCTTAAGCCAAACTAGAAGGGAAGAAAACAGGCTAAAGATTTATTTTTTTCAAAGAAATCATAGAGTGTTAGAGATGATATGAACATTTGAGGTCATCTAGTCCATTTCCCTCATTTCTCAGATAAGAAAATTGAGCTCTAGAGAGCTGAAGCAATTTGCCCAAGGTCACACATCAAGTTATTGGAAGAGTGGGTTCACCAATGGTACTTTGCAGTATCTTTGCTCATGTTCTTTCTCATCCTGAGATGATGTTAAAGCAACCAGTCATCTTGGTCAATGTAGTCACAATTGGTCACTTCAATAAAATACAGAGGCCATTCAATCAAGCACCCAGTATGACTTTTTTTCACCCCGTCCTCAAATGACAGACATATTTGGTTGAATTAACTGAGTTGACTGTTTTTGTTGGCATTATGTTAAGAAGGCTTTTGAGTCTGTGTACTTTCATTTTAACCTATACTTTGGCTTAGGCCTTTCTAACAATTACTATTTGGAACTGTCAAAACAAAGGCTATGAGTCTAAAGTCCTGCTTGGCTAATGACAACTAAATTGTTTAATTATTGTCCTTTGTGCAGTTGGTATTAATAAGTTATGATATAATAGGAAATTTTTCTCTATTAAAAAATCATCCTGCCTGTTGAAAACGTCATGTTGTCTGAAACAGAATTTGAGTTTCTCAAAATTGCCAATGCTTATTGTTTCCACTTCTGGTGTGAGCATTAGAAATTAACATTTTATATCTGACAAGTCTTTCCAAGAGTTTTATACTACCTGCCTTAGTTTATATAAAACATGTAAAGAGAACATGGAAAGTATAGTGACCTTTTAAATATTTCCTTGGAAAGAAATAATGGTTAATAATAATAGCTAACATTTATGTTGCAATTACTATGTGCTAGGCACTGTGCTAAACACTTTATAATTGTGGTCTCATTTGATTTTCACAACTGCCTTGGTAGGTAGGTACTATTATCATCTCCATTTTACAGCTGAGGAAACTGAGGCAAATAAAAGTTACATAATTTGCCCAGCGTCACACAAGCTAGTATATTGGAGGCTGGATTTACTCTCAGGGCTTTCTGACTCCAAGCCAGGAACTCTATCCACTGCACTCCCTAGCTGCTCCTAGTATACTTTTCTCTCCCCTTTTCATGTCATTTCACAAATATCATGTTTATTTAGTAAAGGCTATCCCAAATTGGTCAGGTAGGTGGCACAGTGGCATGTCGTGTTAGGACTGGACTTCTCTTCCTGAGTCCTAATCCAGTCTCAGACACTTACTACCTATGTGACCCTGGGCAAGCCACTTAATCCTGATGGCCTCAATTTCCTCAGTTGTAAGATGACTTGGAGAAGAAAATGGTAAACATTCCAGTATTTTTTGGCAAGAAAACCCCAAATGGAGTCATGAAGAGTGGGACACGACTGAAAACAACTGAACAGTAAATCCCAGATTCACAGAATTTCAGAATTGGCAATCCAGGTCAAACCATAAATGTGAAACAATTCCTGCTACGCTGCTATGTAGACTAACAAGTGTTTTTCTAGTCTTCAGTTAAAAATCTTCAATGCTGAAGGTGGGGTGGTGGGGGACAGGAGTAGAGTCAGCCACCTCTAAAAGAATCCATTATATTTTCGAATAACTACTTCTTGGAGCTATCCACATTATTAGAGTGATCTATTTTTGCCAAACTTTTCCTACATGATCCTGCTTAGGGGCAGTTAGGTGGGATAGTAGATAGAGTTCTGGGCTTACAGTCAGGAACACTTAAATTCAAATCCAAGCAAAGACACTTATTTGCTATGTGACCTTATACAAATCACCTAACTTCTGTCTGCTTCAGTTTCTTCATCTATAAAACAGGGATGGCAATATCATCTGCCTGATAGAGTTATGAGGATCAAATGAAATAATATTTGCAACACACTTAGCACAGTACCTGGCACATAGTAGGTACTTAATACAGATGTATTCCCTTATTCCTGATAGAATCTACAAGCATGATTTTGAAGTTCATTTAGGTTCTTAAGGTCCAAGCCAAACAGAAAATGAGGTTGCCATATGAAAGTGAAATATTTGTTTTTCCATTGTTTTGGCAAGTAGAAACGAAGTGAAGGACCATGAACACACCTTTAGAAGGGATTTCAACTGTAGGATTATCTTTTAATGAAACTTATTAAAGACTTTGGGTGATATGCATAAATTTTTTTTAACCTTTGGAGCACATTTTCTTTTTAAAGAAATGAAAACAAATCAATTATTAACTATTTTTATTTTTTTCTTTTGGCAAATATGAAGAGCCATGATCCTCAATATATGGTTTTCCTTGTTGAAAATAAATTTATATTTAAGCAGGGCTTAAAGAAACATGGGTAGAGAGACTCTGAAATGAGAAGACCTGGTTGTGAATTCTGATTCTGCTACTTAATAGCTGTGTTACCTTGGATAAAATCATCTTTCTTTTCAGTCATATTTCTTATAAATAAAATGTAGGGTTTGGATTAGATAAACTCTGTGGTTCTTATGATTCTTTAGAACACTTTGCATCATTACTGCATTTGAGCTTCACATCACATCTTGAAGTATTATTATATCTATTTTATAGATAAGAAAACTGAGAATCCATTTTCAAAATCAGAGAATCAGATTCAAAATCAGAAAACCAGACTCAAAATCACATAGCTAAGAAATAACAGACCTGGACTTTTAATAACAGGTCTGATCCCACACTCAGTAGCCTTTCCCTGCTGAGAGGCTGCACATTTTCTCTGACTTTTAAAAATGTATGCAAGTGGAAAACCCCTTGAAATAAAAATCAGTGACTTCAGGATTTCATGAATCTAAAGGTCAAAATAGAAAAATGGAATAAAAAATAGAAAGGATATATATTACATATATATATGCATATAGGCTCAAGAGTTTAAAAGTAACTCATGTAGATTGATGAGAAAAAATGGATATAATAGTTTTATAAAGAAGCTACCAGCACACCCTTTTGAGAATGAATTTAGTCTCCCTTAACTCATATTCCCGTTTCATTCAGATGTTAGCTTCTACTCTTGATTCTATTTAGTTTATCCCACTCTATTCCCCAATTTTGGATATTTTTGTTCTCTTTCAAATCCTCTTATGTTCATTTGTGCTGTCTGATCATTTTTAAAAAGATGTTTACCACCTCTTTTTTAAAATCCAAGTGGGTGGAAATTTGTAAAGTAGTTGTGACTTCATCTTTTTTGCAAATTTCACCACAGAAATAGTGTGTGGTCTTTGGCTATAAATTGGAAATCGTATATGCTAAGTAGAACAAGTTTCTTAAGCTCCCTTTCCACCCTTCCTTTGCAGAGATGGGAAACTATAGATTTGGAGCATTTTTATATATCATCCGAATAAGTACATTTATTGACCACTTTTGCTGAACTTCATTTTTATCCCTCCTTTATTTTTTTGTTACAAGAGATGTCGCTGTGAAGAAGGGAAGTAGAAGGGATATATTCAGAAATGAAGGTGATATAAAAACAGAAGATATCAATACAAAATAAAAATTATTTTTGAAAGAAAAAAGTACTGGTTAGTTTATTGTGCCAAGGTGACTGAGAATTTAAAAAAAAAAAAAAAACAACCCAAAACTGGTAGTGAAATTTCTTTAGGGACTGGATTGTGGTTTTATCTAATACAGAGTGATAACTTTTGCCATGGTTTCTTCTTCAGAGTCTCTATTCCAGTAAAGTTTACTAAAATTTAAGTCAATAGTTTATAAAGTTTGTTTATTCTATAGATAATGAACTTTGTCTTAATTTTTAGAAATTAAAATATCTAAACTTTAGTTTGTGGCTATGGAACTATTCCTTCTACTTTAAAAAAAAATAGGAGTAACTTTGGGGGTTGGGGCAGCCTGGGTATATTTTTTCAAAATGTCACTGTTTTAGGTCTTAATTTTACAATATGAAAAAATTTCTAGCAAGCAATAACCCAATAAGAATTTGATTGAAAACATGATGGGATTGTAATTTGGAAAATAAAAGAGGAAAAACAGAAAAATCCAAATAACCTCATCAGATCTCACAGGAATAGGATAAATTTTTGGATTTGTCTATTCAAAATTTTAAATAATTGGCAGGGCATGCAGGAGAGCCACTGGTTTGTAGGATTTAAAAATTTCTAACACTTTCTGCAGATATAGAAATAGAACTTGTGAGAATTGTTTCACAAATAGTACAGCTAATAGAAAGCGTGAAGACTATTCTACATGTAGAGAGACAGAAGGTTCTTTTTGTCATTTCTTCTGTCCAGATGGTCAGGTGTGGAAGAGAAAAATGAGTGAGTGTGTAATCAAATCAAATTTATTAAGCACTTACTATGTACCAAACACTGGGAACACAAATACAAATATAAAGACAGACACTTAAAAAAAAGGGGAGTAAAGCACTCCCTCAAAGAGCTTACATTCTAATGGTGGAAAACATCATAAAAAAGGAAGCTGAAAAGGGGAGGGAGGGTAACCTTCCAAGGGAAATTGGGGACAGTGGAAAGAGTACCGGATTGGTGTCAGACATGGATTCAGATTTGTCGCTTATTGCCATTGTGACTATTTGCAAGTTATTCACCTTTTCTGAACCTCACTTTCCTCATCTGTAAAATGAAGGAATTAGGCTATGACTTCAGAGATCGCTTTTAGCTTTAAAGCTCTTGAATTCAGTTTCTTTTACTTTTCTTTTTTTTTTCTTTTTGATAGATAACGTTGTTAGTACTGGAACAGCAACATCTGAGCAAAGTGGAAAGGTGAGGGAGAAAAAAAGGGAGCATGATATAATTGAAATTAGCCCCATTACAGAAAAGAGCAGTGTGAAGTTAGAAATCATTTAGTTACTGAGAAACGGTGCCTGTAGGCATCCCAAAAGTCGTGCGGTATAGAACGGAGAGAAGCTAAGATCCATTTTACTAAGTCACTCTAATTGGGCTAATTGGGGTTGGGATTCAGCTTTGGATCAAAAATAACAAAAACCAAACTACTGAGCAACTGGGATAAAGTTATAAGACTGCAGTTAGAAATAAATGTTCAGAATCTGGAGTGAAATACAGGAGCCAAGGCTGGAATTCAGTTGCTTGTTCAAGGTCAGGATTAAGAAAGTTCTGCATCTGATTGCTAAGGCAAAGTAAGGGACAAAGAAAGGAGGATTTAGCAAGACACTAGGCTTCAGGCTTACAAGGGTAGGATTAGCAAAGCACATAACCAACAGAGAGATCCTCTAGAACTTGGACCTTTGGTGTAGCCAACTCTATCTGAACCACGTTCACAGATTAACCACTGCATACTCAAATCATCCATTCCCTTGGAGAGTAGAAAGGACAATGATTAACTGTGATGTACTTCCAAAGGCAAAGAAGTAATGCTTATACCATTTTTTCCCTTTGCATTGTATTACATGGGTTTTTAGTCTGTTGATATAGAAGCACTGATTTGAGTCTTTGATTGACAAGGTTAGTAAAAAAATAGGTGAAATAGCCAAACCAAACAGGTGGTTTGCTCAAAAATATTGAGCATGACTAGTTTAAATTATGTCTCACTTTTTGTGAAATGTCATTTTATAGGTAATAGAATGGATTACAATCTATATCCATTTGCTAAATTTGACAGTTACTGACATCAGTAATTTAAATTCATTATTCTATACTGAATGTCCTAGTGTTTAACTTGTAAGAAAATTGAGCTTATAGTTTCCACATTTCTACCATAGTTTGGATTTCTAAATATGCAGTTTCATAGAGGGGTCTTTTAGGGATCATTTAACATCATCCACCATAGATGGAAGGGAATTCAGAGGTTATCTGGTCCACAGAGTTACATTTTACAAATTAGGAAACTGAGACCCAGAGAGGTAAAGGGTCACATCTAGTGAGTATCAGAGGTAGGACCTGAATCAAGGGCTCCTCCTAATTTTGTAACACCTCTGTTGTACCACATTGCATATAAGTTTAAGTATAGACAAGTACAGGGTAATATATTTAATGAAAATCTATTGTAGAATATGGTTATACAATCTGCCACAAGGTACCCCCAACTTCTATCAATTGTTGAGTCTGATATACCTCCAAATCTGTTGGGGATCAGTGCTTCTGAGAGCTTTTTAGACTTGGTCATAGCACATCTTCAAAGCTGAACCTAAACCATAAGTACACAATGTTGTATATTGTGAGAAATAGTGGAGAAAATCAGTATATAGATTAGAGGAAAAATTAGTAATAAAGATGTCACTCTATGAAAAATGACACCTGTTTCATAAAATCAAAATTCAATGATTTTATATGTGTCTATCTCTATATATCTCTATCTATCTATGAAGGCACATTTATTAGAGATCAGTGCATTTCTTTGGTGCAATAGAGCTTGTCTGCCTCCAAATGAAACCATACGAACTTTCTAATTTCAACTAGTGAGAGAGATAGAGAAGAGAGGGAAAAATCCAATAATGCCAAATCTTTGCTCCTTGATTCACTCAGTTTTAAGAGAAGATCAAGATAGCCACATCTGGTACTACTCATAGCCAAATAGGAGGGCAGGAACAAAAGTAATAAAAGACTTTCATTCTCTTCTTCAAAGGGAAAGGGAAGGATAAAAATAACTACTTGCTAGGAAGAAAGAGAAAGAAAGGTTAAAGATCAGTCTTTAAAAACTACTTATCACTTCTGATCAAATGGGATTACATGCTTATCAATTTAGGACCAAAGGTTCATGCTCTTATATTGGAAACTCAGCCAGGACTGAATCATTTATGTATCTGAGGGGTTCTACTTTACTCTTTAGGAATATAGGTTTTACTGTTGGTTGAGGTCTTGGAGGTCGTCTAAGCCAAAGATCTTATTTTACTTATTAAGTGACTTCTGCAAGATTGTTGCTATTCAGTTATTTTTCAGTTATTTTTGACTCTTTGTGACCCCATTTGGGGATTTTCTTGGCAAAGATACTGGAGTGGTTGCAGTTTCCTTCTCCAACTCACTTTATAGATGAGAAAATTGAGGCAAACAGAGGTGAAGTGACTTTCCTAGAGTCACACACCTAGTAAGTGTCTGGGGGTGGATTTGAACTCAGAAAGATGAGTCTACCTGATTCCAATTCCAGTGCTGTATTCATTGTGTCACCTTGCTTCCCCAAGTCATTAGTAGAAGAACCAAGTCTTCTGACTCCAAATCCAATGCGTTTCCTATCACACCATACTGAATTTGAGAAACGGTGTTAAATTAAGAAGGTCCGTTTGAAAAGTTACTCTCTCAAACATGTGACCTATTTGGAGATCATTTGAATTTTAGATGAAGCTACTTATAGAGAGGGACAGGTCATTCTATGATTCAATCTTCATTCATGATGGTTGAAGATATTATCTCTCAAAGGTGAAGCCAACAATTAGAAAGCTGATGAAACTTTTTCATGAGAATAGCTTTTGACCATCAACTTTACTCACTAAATGTAAGCATTCACACTCTTCCAACAGTGAAATGTTTAGAAAACAAAAGAAAAATATTAACTTACTTTTGTAGAAAATAATTTAATTAGTACACCCAGAATGCTATTTAATTCTAGTTGACATGCCATAAAATGGGCATGAGAACTGGAGAAAATCTGGAGAAACAACTAAAATAAAATGTGCTTGGAATAAGTGCCACATGAAGATAGGCTAAAATATTAGCAATTTTTATTCTACAAAAATTAAGTATGAAAAGAGATATGAGCGAAGTCCTTGGTTCCCTCTCATTTTCTCTTCTTAGAGTGACTCCACGCATACATTAGCGGTTTTTGGACATCTTCCTCTTATCCCTAACAGACTAACTCTAGTCTGGGTCCCTTCAGTTTAGCTTCCATCCTCATCATCCCACTGAAACTGACCTCTCAAGTTATCAGTGATCTCTTAATAACCAAATTTAGTGGCCTTTCCTCAATATTTTTCCTTCTTGATCTCCTAGCAAGCTTTGGCACTTCCAATGACTCTCTTAGTCTCTTCTCACCAGGTTTCTGTGAAACTACTCACTCCTGGTTCTTCTCCTTTCTATCCGACTACCCTTCTTAGATTCCTTTTCTGAATCTTCCAGACTGGACTTCTTACTGTTCCTCAGATTCAGTATGTCACCTGTTGTCACCATTGTCCCCATACCTTGAATATCCTCTATCCTTTCTTGCAAAGATCAGCTCCAATGCCACCTCCTAGATGAAGTTATCCCTTATCCTTCCCCAGCTACTCTCTGAAATGACCTAGCTTTTGCATTGTGTATATATTTTGCACATATATGTCCATGTTGTTTTCTCAGATAGAACATAAGCTCCTTAAAGGAAGGATCTCTTTCTTTTTTGGTCTTTGTATCTCTATCATCTAGCACAGAGCTGGGTGCATAGTAGATACTTGATTGACATTGATAATGTACGTAAAATCCTTCTTAAACTTTAAATCACTATACCAATATAAATTATTTTTATGAGTAATAAAAGTATATTTTTGTTCCTGCATTCTTTCAGGGCATGCTCTCCTTTCTGTTTGCAAACTGGAAGAGAAACAAAACTTGGTGCGATGTTACTGAGTAACTTAACAAGTAAATTATAGTCTTCTTCCCCAAGTCCAAGATCCATAATTATCAGCTAAAATCAGCTTATCCAAGTGCATGAGATTTTTTTTCTGGTTCCTTTCTTAACAATGTTTAATTAGCACACTAGTAATGTTCTTGATTGAAAGTACTATAATGGGATTGAACTCTTAAAACTTTTAAAATATAATTTAAACACTCAGATTTCTACAATTTTTAAGTAAAGTTGCATAAAACAATCTCCTCATACCACTTCAGAAGACATTTGGATGAGCTTTTGTAGCAGAGGAAGATTGCCCTTTCGTCGGTGTCTAATGTCTATTGTGACTCCACACATACATTAGCAGTTTCTGGACATCGTCCTCTTATCCCTAATACACTAACTCTAGTATCTGTCCCCTTGGATATTTATCTGGCCTACTGAGCTGAGGTAGTCCTAGAAGAAAAACTACTTTGTTATCCATATCTAATTATACAATCAATGATACTGGCATCATAATGACACCATTCACTTCAAATAGCTATATTAAGCTATGGAAAATTAAATTTAAGGAGACATTAAAGAGAAGACTTCTCAGAAAGAGGCAAGTAGAGACCATGGTGGGGGTGGGATACCAAAAGGTGAAAGAATCTGGAGGTTCAAGAAAATAATCAGTGAATTAAAATATTTAATCTGAGGACAAAGTTAATAAGGGAAATTTTTTTTCAGAGTTGTAGAAAATAATGTGGACCTAAGCTCATTAAGGGAACAAAGAAATAATGTTTACTATTTAAGTGTTTACAAGTTGGAGCTAAAAATATAAGACCATATGTTAAAAACCATTGATTTTTCATCCATGGTCTCCATCGGAGAACTCTTTGAAGTTTCATTGATACAGACATCCACATGAACCCCAGGACACAAAACTGCTTGTATCTTTCCTCTTTCCTGTCCTTTCAAACAAAGTCAGAGCCCATCTGAAAGCACAGTAGCTCAGGTATAAGGTTCTGTGGTTGTTGGCAATAAGGAGGAATTACCATTCTCTTGTTCTGATAACAAAGAGGTCAAGAAGGCTGGGACCAAGGGCTTCCCATGCCCTTGTGTGACCTGTTGCCAGGACAACAGGATGTGTGGGAAATCCTGGCTTTTCCAATGTCCTGTTGCTAGGGTAACAGGATATGAGCTGTCTCCCACTTGTCACTGCCTATTCCACTTCTGGTCAGTGGGAGACTATAACTGGCCACTCATACTGGAGCCACATAAGTCTAAATGGTCCACATTTAGGATTAGGATATTAGGATACAGGGACCACCAAGAAAGAGAAAGTCATAGAGGACATCCATCTCCATAACATATTCCTGTGACATTGTCTGTGGTGGGATATGTGGAGGAATGGTTTGAGGGGAGGTGGTGAAGATAAGATTTTTGAAGTCAGAGACTGAGTGTTATAAAGGAATAGAGACTCCATAAGTATTGTTCAACTGATTGATTTTATGTGTTAATATTTGAGTCAGGGCAATAAATGGGAAAAGGGCAATTAGTATATTGAGGGGAGCTATCTAGAGAGGAAGGAGGAGAACAAAAAGGAAATTAAGTTTATAGGGTTCGGGAATAACCAAGGAAGAAGGGAAGAGATGCTAAAAGGATTTGGAGATGAAGTCATTTGAAAGAAAGAGTGACTCTTAGTTGGGCAGCTGGGCCTTAAAGAACCTTGAGAATATTAACTCAGGGAATAGATAAATTTCTCATAAAGTAACTTAGTCACATAGAGAGAGATTTATGGAAGCTACAGATAGTTGAGTTTGGATCTAAAGATACTTATGCCTACTAGGTCCATTGGGAACACAGTATAACTGATAATCATAATACTAGTCAAGTTAACAAGTGTTTATAGATTCAAAGGTAAAAATAGTCCCTTCCCTCAAGGAACTCACAGTCTAAGGGAGATGTAACATGCAAGCAACTATGTACAAATATGATCTATACAGGATGAATTCTTACAGAGAAGGCATTAAACACTGAGGAAGACCAGGAAAGGCATCTTTAATAGTAATAATGATATTTATATAGAATTTTAAATTTACAATGCATTTCATGTCATTATCACACTTGATACCATGTCTCTTGGTGATAGATGCGGCAGGTATTGCTATTCTCATTTTACAGTTGAAGAAACTGAGGCTTACAGAGGTTAAGGGACTTTCCCAAGATGTCACATCTAATGCTTTCCAGTTTTAGTTAAGATACTGTGCTGTTGTTCAATTGTTTCAATCTTTGTGACTCTTTGTGACCCTATTTGGAATTTTCTTGGCAAGGATACTGAAGTGGTTTGCCATTTCCTTCTCCAGTTCATTTTACAGTTGTGGAAAGTGGGGCAAACAGCATTAAGTGACCTACCCAGAGTCACATAGCTAGTAAGTATCTGAGGTCAGACTTGAACTCATGTTTTCTTGACTCTAGCCTGGCACTCTATCTACTGCCCCTAGTTAGGATAATTCCATTCTCATATTCTATCCCTTAACCCCAACACACACGCACACACACACACACACACACACACATACATATACCCCTACATCTTCAGTCATTTAATTTTGAAGACAACCTCAGTTCATTCCTATATGTTCCTATGTAAGGAACATATATATAAGTGTGTGTGTGTGCGCGTGTGTGTGTGTGTCCTTTGTTGCCGAAGAAGACCATGTCATCAGAGAAATAATGACATGACTTGCACTTGACTTTGTTTTGAGTGAGGGAGGACTGTGCAGGTCACCAGTCTCACTTCTCCTCCAGAGCCATCTGAATCCAATGACTGGGTATTCATCAGAATGACTAGAGATGACTCAGGATGAGGCAATTGAGGTTAAGTGACTTGCCCAAGGTCACAAAGCTAGTGAGTGTCAAGTGTCTGAGGTGAGATTTGAACTCAGGTTCTCCTGACTCCTGCACTGGTGCTCTATCCACTGAACCACCTAGCTGCCCCTCTTGAATACTAAGGAAGTTTTCCAAAGAATATGTCATTTTATGAACTATGTGAATATTTTAGTCTGTATGGGCACAGGGACTTTTGTATTTAGCTAAGCAACTAAGGATTCTCTGCATCCAGTAGACAATAAATATTTGCTGAATGAATAAACCATTCTACATAAATAGAAATACCTCCACTCTTTAAATTACTCAGGACAAAGCAAACTGGACAGGTCATAAATTTCCCATAATCTTGGGGTGTTGAATTCATGAAAAAGTGATGAGCTGTCAGGTAAAGGAACCTGAAGCTAAATAAACTTTGAAGACTGTGAATAGTTTAAGTTTCACTTGGTGACCAGATAAAGGGTGTTCTTGTTTTGTATATCTTCATTTTGTGTGTTTTTATTTTTTTTTAGTACTTAATTTAAAAAGGAATAAGAATTGCCTTGCGCATCTGTATGCCTCACTTTATGTGTTCCATAATACATCCTGTATTATCTCTGTTCACTTTTCCTCACAGCTGGAATACGATCAACTTTTAAAGTCCTGGGTCCAGCCTGACCTGAAGTAGGGTGGCCTGCTTTTCTAAGATTAAATCTTAGAGATGCTTAATTCGGGTTCTATATTGGGGGTGGGGAACTTGTGGCCTAGAGGGCCCTGGGTGGCCTTGAGGTCACAGGTTCCCTAACCCTGAAATCTAGACAGGAAACTGATCCAAAAAAAAAAATCAAAGGATTGTTTGATTTTTCAGGAATTCTCCATCTGGCAGAGGAAAGAGACTTTCTTTGCTCCCCTGTATTCTCCTTCCAACTGACTTTAGAATTGATTTTTGGCTGTGTAAAAGTAATACTAAATTACATTCATTTCTATGAATAGATTACCTTTTATGCCCACTACAAAATATAAAAGCATTTCAGTATGTGTCTGATTAATTTGGTTTTAAGTTGTATTTGATTACATCGTTTTAAAGTCTATTTATGTATGTGTAGTCTTCATAGTTTGTAGCTGATGTCAAATGGCTGTCCACTGGCAACTTGGGACATTAATTAGAATGTTTATAGGGATTATTTATATTTGAATTAATGAGATGTAAAATTCCTCTGGCTTTCTAAAGGTAGGGCAAGAGCTTTAGAATATATCCCAAATATTTAATAAATGAATACTGCATGTGTCATACTAGTGAACAAGTTTATTTCCATTTCCATGAGACCCATTGCATTTCTAAAAAAATATTTATTGAGTGCCCACAGCACCCTAGATACTGTTCTGGATGCCCATATAGGGGCCCTTTCAAGGTTTTTACAATCTAACTGGAGAAAAAGAAGGCAAAAAAACTGGTAGTAAGTTAAATACAAATGTATGATTTAACTACCCATTAACAATAAGACAGATGAGAGACATTGTGTCAGCAGCCTCACAAGAGTTGACCTCCTTTAAAAAGCAGATTGAGCAAATGTAAGTAACAGCAATGCTTTCCTGTAGACATAGTAAGCAGGAAGGCAGGCGACAATCATTCTTGGCCATCCTTACCTTTTCTTGGCTGAGCTGCTCTTCCCCTTTTCATGTGATTTTCTCCCTAGCAAAACCGGCTTTTCCCCCTTACAAGGAATGGTTTTCTGCTCAAATGGTGCCAGAAGGGAATGGGATACTCATTGCAATGTTAACTTGGATGGTTGCCAATTTATTGCCTAGAGAAATCCCAATTAAAGTATTCTGTTCCATGAAATTGGAAGTTGAATCAAGTCTCTTCTTTAGTTCTAAACCCTCAGCCAGAGATTTTTTCCTGGCAAAATATGACAGGTATAAATCTTAATCTCACCTAGGGCACTCCCAGTCACCTGTTTTCAGTGCAATATATGCAAAAAGATCATTGGGATAGTTAGCAATGTTATTACACTTACCAGCTTAAGAGGCAAAAGGGTAAAGAAACTTTTGAAGTCTGTCAAAGTTCAGACTCTGAGGAGCAAAGATGAGTGTCCCCACGACCTTGGTGGAAGACCCAAGGTTCGTACCATCTCAGAAACTACTACTCTCACAATGGAATAGAGAGAGTGAAAGGGAAGTAGGGAAATAATTTGTAGGAAGTCAGTCTTCAGTCTGGATGTATCATGGTAATCCATAATCTTCCCTGGCTTATATAATGAATCATTAACTCATTCCACCTAGAGGAGAAGCATGGCAATAACTTTCTGTTATTCCAACCTCAATTCCAACCCTCAATATAATATATGTAACAGATATCTATTTCCTTTGTTCTGATTTCCTTATGAAGGCTCAAAAGAGGCATGTCTAAGACAGCTGTCTGTGCTAAAAAATGTTAAAGTCACATACTTGTCATCTTCACTCCAGTTCTAATTGGGATGGCTGAAATCAAGTCATGTTGGCATGATTTCATATTTAGTTACCAACTACTACAGTATAAGATTCCATATTCCATCAGTGGGAAATTTTGTGGCTCTAGGTTTTTGTCACATAATCAAATGGATAGTGAGTGCCCACATCAAGAATTGAGTGTCTCTAAAATTTTGTGGATAATGGTGTAGTTTTCTCTTCTCCAGGAACCTTTCTCTGAAGAAAAGCTAGAGCTGTGTGTCTTTGAGGTAGTTCAGTGAAAAAAGTGCTGAGACTGGTGTCAGAAAAACTTGATTTCAAATTTGTCTTCAAACTCTAGTTGTGTGACCCTGGGGAAGTCACTTAACCTCTGTCTTCCCTCAGTTTCCTTCTCTGTAAAAGGGTTGCTGTGAAGATAAAATAAGATATTTGCAAAGAGCTTTCCAAAACTTAGGGGCAGCATAGTGGATAGAGCACTGGATCTAGAATCAGGAACATTCATCTGGACTCAGACACTTAGCAACTTTGTGACTCTGGGCCAATCACTTAACCCTATTTGCCTTAGTTCCTCACCTGTAAAATGAATTGGAGAAGGCAATGGCAAACCACTCCAGTATCTTGCCAAGAAAACCTTAAATGGGGTCATGTAGAGTCAATTGTACACAACTGAACAACAACATTCCAACCCTCAATACAATATAAATTATAATGTTATTAATACATATCAATTATCATTTATTATTAATAATTATATTTTAAAATAATTATTTTGTCAGAAGCTGGAAAATTAGGATCTCTCTTCTTTTCTTAAGCTCTCATAAATTCTGCCCCTTACTCAGTCCCTTGAGCATTGAGTAATCAATTTCCCTAAGAGAAGAAAATCTTATGCATATGGACTTTGAGACTAGATTACATATTCTACAACAGCAGAATGCAAGAAATTAGTTGAGAATATATATGAATGAAACTCAAAACCAAAACATAAATTTCCATTTCAAGGGATTTTTAAAAAATAACATTTAAGTTGGGTAGGATAGGGAAGCATTCTATTTCTAATTCATTCCCCCTATTTACATCGGTCCTTCTAATAAGCATTTTCTAGTTTCTACTTCTGATAATTAGAGCTTTCTAAACAGATGGGTCAAATAGTACAGCAATAATTATTCCTTATTTTCCTGGACCCTATAAGATTTTTGTATGAAATTTTAGTTTTCTAAATCTCTATTGAACATATTATAATTTTTACTTGTTTTAGATTAAGAATCTTTAGAGATAGTTTGTTGTGATAGATAGCTTTGGAAGTGAGAAAACAAACTGAAAATTATGCTCACTTTAGAGCAAGACACTTCAAGGATTTTTATATATATATATATATATATATATATATATATATATATATATATATATATTTCTTCTAATTTCTTCTATGAAAGGAGTAGTAAAGATAGTAAGGGGATTTTTTTTAAGGCAATCCCCCCACTTAAAAGCTCTGTTGTTTACCTAAGTACATATGGTTTGAGTATAATCAGTAAACACTAGTTTACACAGTATGAGTCAAATGGTGGCAAGTTTAATCACTATTTAGAACTGTCTCCAGGAAGTTCTTCAATGGAAAAAAGAAGAGATTGCATGGAACCAATCACCACTATTTTGAGGTCATTTTTCAGAATACTTAGAAATTTTAGGAAATGGTCATCCTATTTTCTAGCCAATGTGCTATGGTTTAGGTGACCTACTTATCACTATCCAGGTTAGAGATTGCTGAAAGGGGTACTTGCAATATAAATATACCAAAACTCCAACACTTCAATGGGCCTCATTAACAGTATTACCTGCGTCAGTGTTGTAGACTATGTATGATCTATATGTAAATGTTCTATGTGGGATCCATCTCTTTACATAAGGAAAGCTAGGTGGTGCAGTAGATAAAATGCCGAGTCTAGAGACAAAACAATCTGAGTTCAAACCCAGCCTCAGACATTTACTAGCTATGCTCCCGACTAAATCACCTAATCTCAGTTTGTCTCAGTTTCCTTATCTCTAAAATGAAGATAATAATAGTAACTACCTCTTGGGGTTGTTGGGAGGATCACATGAGATGTTTGTAAAACTTTTGCACTGTGTGTGGGCACACAGTAGGAACAATATAAATATTTTTATTGTTGCTCTTATTAATAAGATTTATTATTTTTAATATTAATTTTTAATTAATATATTAATAAGTATCCTATTAATAAGTTACTCTTATTACCTTACGAGATCAGGGGCAGCTAGGTGGGGCAGTGGATAGAGAACCAATGCAGAAGTCAGGAGGACCTGAGTTCAAATCTCACCTCAGACACCTGACACTCACTAGCTGTGTGACCTTGGGCAAGTCACTCAACCCCAATTGCCTCATCCTGGGCCATCTCCAGTCATCCTGATGAATATCTGGTCACTGGATTCAGATGACTCTGGAGGAACACTGAGGCTAGTGACCTGCACAGCCCTCCCTCCCTCAAAACAAAGTCAAGTGCAATTCATGTCATCATTTCTGTGATGGCATGGTCTTCTTTGTCAACGAAGGACAAACACACACACCTTATGAGATAACAATGAAGTAGGTAGACTATCAATTACTCTTCACTTATTTCATGGCTAATATACTTACCCCTTTCCATCAGATCATAAATTATCCATCCAGTGATACACCACATTTAATCATCTCTTTGTTCTTAATATGGTGCAGGTTACTTATATCATGAAACTAATAATTATTTTTGTGAATAGAAGGGTTTCATGTTACCATAGGATTGTAACATAATAAATCTATTTTCCACTAAAGAAATTGATTTGTGTAGTGGCTCTATACAAATGACCTCCCTTAACTCCCCAAGTTTTTGGAACTGTAGAGAGTAAAGAATTAATTCATCTGAATGATTTTACTTTCCTGTTTTCTTTTCTGAAAATCACCATGAGCTTCTTGACATTTTGTTATTATGCTTCCTCATCAAAATATTGGAATCTATTATAAAAGGAGAAAGAAAACATGTGCAACTATCTCTCCAAACAATAAAATATCTGGTAGTCATATTAGAATCCTTATTCTTGACAACAGTGTCAGAAATATTGCCTAAATCCAATTAAGAACATAGTAGGCTCAAGGTTTTATGTTAAATACCAGAGAGATCAAAAAGAAAATGGAAAAAAAAAGAAAACATCATCTTCAAGTAGCTTGCATTCAAATGATAGATTTAGCATATAAATAGAAAAGTATGTAACAGGTGGCATGGTGGATAGAACACTGACCCTGAAATCAGGAGGATCTTATTTCCAATTTGGCCTTGGACACTTGATATTTACTAGCTGTGTGACCTTGGGCAAGTCGCTTAACACTAATTACATCACCCCACCCCACCCCCAAAAAACCCTATATAAATATTTGAAATGGGAAGGAAATATAACAACTGGGGAATGATGAAAGACTTCCTATAGGAGGCAGCACATGAGCTGAGAAGGAAGCCAGGGATTCTAAGAGGCAGAATAAAGAGTGTCTTCCTTGGAGTACAGACATATGGGAACAGACAGTCTCTAAAATGCCTGTAGGCAGGAGGTGCGCTGCTGAGTTCAGGGAACAGCAACTAAGTCAGTTTGGCTGGAATGGAATGGAGAGTACTTGAAGGGGAATAAAGTGAAACAAGCCCAGAAAGTTAGGTTAAAGTCTTGTGAAGCACTTTAAATGCCAAACTGAGGACTCTGAATTTTATTGTAGAGGCAATAGGGTGATATAGATAACAACAAAAATAAAAACCTGATGTCAATGTTATTTCTGTTGCCAAGGGGCCCTTTCTATTTCACTGTACCACAGATTTAACAACTGGGTTTTTCACAGAAGTCACTGGAATACTGAGCAGTGACTTCCTTTCACCCCACTGGGCACCTGAAGTCTATGGTTGTTGATAGTGACGTTATTGATGAAGCTTGTTATTTCAGCTTTAGATCAATAGCAAACGACCAAGCATTACACACAGATTCTATTGTATGAGTCTGCTTTAATCACAAGCTTCCGATGAACTATAGCCATAGAGTCTTGATCCACTTTTTGACAGTGTAGTTTGAATGAACCCAAATGATTCATTATTGTCTCTTTCCCCCACAAGAAGTAAGTTACCTCTGGGCTTGTAAAAGTAAAACAAGTAATAGGGCTTCTTCTCTGTTCATTTGGCTACCCAGACAGAGCCTTGTTGCTTCTGAATAGTTTATGCCAATCCAGTCAACAAGTCTTTTTTTAAAATTTTGTTTTCAGTGTTCTACAATCACTTCCATATAACTAAGATTTCGTCCCCCTCCCTCCCTTCTCCCTCCCCCAGACAGCATACAATTTTATATAGGTTCTACACATAAATTCTTATTAAATATATTTTCACCTTAGTCATGTTGCGTAGAAGAATTAAAATGAATGGGAGAAATCATAAAACAAACCAAAAGAAAAGAAAATGATCTGCTACATTCTGAGATCGAATTCCATAGTTCTTTCTCTGGATGTGGAAGGCATTTTGCCGTAAGAGACCATTGGGAATTTTTTAAGTCCTTGCATTTCAATGAAGTACTAAATCTACCATAAAAAATCCTCACACACTGTGGTTGTGGCTGTGTACAAAGTTCTCCTGGTTCTGCTGCTTTCACTCAGCATCAGTTCATGTAAGTCTTTCCAGGCCTCTCTGAAGTCTTCCTGTTCATCATTTCTTTTAGCACAATAGTATTCCATTACATTCATATACCACAATTTATTCAGCCATTCCTCAATTGATGGGCATGCCCTTGATTTCCAGTTTTTGGCCACCACAAGGAGAGCTGCTATAAATATTTTTGTAAATATGGGACCCTTTCCCATTTTTATGATCCCTTGGGGATACAGTCCTAAAAGGAATATTGCTGGGTCAAAGAATATGCACATTTTTGTAGCCCTTTGGGCATAGTTCCAAATTGCTCTCCAGAACAGTTGGATCAGCTCGGAGCTCCACCAACAATGAATTAGTGTTCCAACTCTCCCACATCTTCTCTAACATTTATCATCATCTTGTTTTGTCATGTTAGCCAATCTGATAGGTGTGATGTGGTATCTCAGAGTTGTTTTGATTTGTATCTCTCTAATCAATAATGATTTAGAGTATTTTTTCATATGACTATAGATAGCTTTAATTTCTTTCTCTGAAAACTGCTTGTTCATATCCTTTGACCATTTATCAGTTGAGGAATGACAACAAGTCTTTATTAAGCATTACATGAAAGACATTGTCCTAAGCTGAAGGGATACAAGGACAAAACAAAGAGTCTCTGCTTGTAGGTAGGCTTAGGGGACTACAACATATAAGGAGATACTCAAACAGAAATCATATAACTTTTTCTATTTGGTGAAACTAGTGTCTTTTAATAACTTAAGTATTGAATTGCTGAGACACACAAAAAAAGTCAAAGCCATTGCATTTCTTTTGATTTTTGTCATATAAATAATCAACATTACTAATATGTTTAATGATCATTCAGTGCCTGTCACTAAAGAATTCTTATATTTCAATATGAAGTTCTCTTGTAAATAGATTAAAAATTTTTTTCTTGACATTTCTTGTTATTATGAGAAAATCTTTCTACTTTGTCACCTGAAACTAGTTTGGTGAAAATTCTTTGAGAACTTTGTGAATAGTTTGAATTCATGCTATGTATTCTTGCTAGTTTCATATTTGGCATTACAAATTCCCTCTTATTGTATAGTCCAAAGCTGATTTCAGCAAAAAAAAAAAAAAATCATTACAATCAGAATTAATCAGTTCCTTGACTTAGATTCTCATGGGAAATGCTAGAAGTTTTATAGATCAGTAAATTGAATTACTTTCTTAGCTATCAGGAGACATTCTTAGCTTCTTTCTTTCCCTTAGAGGAATGGGACTTCAAGTAACCTGTCTATACTGTGTTCAGTGCTCTTTTATTTAATGAATTGTTTCCATGACTTTGATGGATATGACTTTTGCCTCAATTTGTAAGTTTGTGCTAGGAAAGTTAGCCCTTCTTTTCTTCTAGGGCCTAAAACTATATTTCAGGTAATTGTCACTGGAATACCTCTCCTGGCTCTGACTATATGCCCAAAACTAGGTTTTCCATCAGGGGAAGATTATAAAACTATGTTTTTCCAGTTAACTATATGGTTTCCATAAAAATCATACTAAAATAGTAATAAATTAATTTTGAACAGTGTATAGTCAAAACACCACACAATTTAAAGCAGGATTTAAAGAAATATAAACACCTAGAAACCTTTTAAAAATCTTACACAATCTCTACTTAATCTAACCCTGGTTTAAAGTTAAAAGTCCACTTTCCACAATAATTCTTTCCCAGTTCATTTTAATAAATGTTCCTTTACTTTGACATTATCACCAACTTATCCTTTATTTACCTTGTTTGTTTTACATAGTTGTTTGCATGTTGTCTTTCCAGATTTTTTCCCCTTTTTTGTATCCCCATTGCTTTACAAAGTGCCTTGCACATTGTAGCCCTTCAATAAATGATTGTTGACTTGAAAGAAGTTTAATCTCCCAGTTTTAATTAAAATACAATCTTTAGCTCAATAGAAAGCTTTTATTAAAAGTCAAAATTCTCTTAGGACTTATATAAAGGTATACTACTTCATAACATTAAAAGCCTTCACAGATAATTTTCTTTTTTTATTTTCAAACTCTCACTCTGCTAACTAAAACTTAGAAGTAGCATGTAACTTCTAAAGGAATGGTTATATTTGTCCTTCCAACTTATTTCCTTCTTCATATGTTAACAATAAAGTGTATTAAACAGACACTGTGTGACTTTACAAGTTTGTACAAAATTCCATAATGTCCTTTTCATAGAATCAGTGAATGTCAAAGTTGGGAAGACCCAAGAAGTCAGTGAATCCATGCTATATTTTAATAAGAATCTCAACCACAAAGAACCTAAGAAGTCCTCATTCAACTTTTACATGAAAGTATTCGGTGGCCGATATGGATGCCTGAAAGGAGGCAGACTGATCAGTTTGCCAACATCTACTCCAGCAATTTGCATAAGATTGAATAAATATCAAGAAAACCAATGAACAAGTACAATAACTTCCATGCCAGGTGCACACAAAGAGTAGCACACAGACAGTAGGATATAGGATAAGTAGCAAAGACAGCTCCAGTATAAGAATAGAAAGTTGTAGTCATCCATTGTGAGTCAGAGAAATATATAGCCTAGTCTGTATGATTGTGTCCAAAGGCAGCAAAAGTAAAGTTATATCCTGAGAAAGCCCCAGGGATTTTAGAAAACTAGAGTGGGAACTTTGAAAGTCCCAGGAAGCAGTAGTGACCAATGGCACACCTAAGTGGTTCCATGGTCTTCAGCGCTCTGACTTGAGATATCATAGAAGGTCTTGATGGTCTAGCATTTTGAACCTCAAAAATCCAGGGAGGCATAAACTGAAAGGTAGAAGTCAGTGCAAGAACTCAAGCAATGCAAAATGAGATCAAGTAGATCTGACTTCCCCATCCAAAAACAATGCTGGGGACAGAGTACAACCTGTGCACAAAACCTTAATTCAGAAACTAAAGCTTTGGTTTATCTGAGAAATTGGAATGTGTTGTATGGTGATTTGGTACTAATATTCTGAAAGGAGGGGGATAAAGCAAGTTTCTTTTCACAGTCTTATGTTTTTCAAGTGGTACTGAGGGAACTAAATAAGAAAAAAAAATCCCTAGTGGTTATTTAGTTCTGTTCTGAATATTTTAAGATATGAAAGACAAGGGAAGGCAAAAGAAGTATAGTAATGTAGAAAAGAGGAAGATGAGGGTAGAATTAGCTTTTCTTCATTTTTAGGGTATATGAGGAGAGTTTACAAACATGGAAAGAAAGGGATAGGTAGAGTAGACATCAGAAGAAACTCACTTTTATCTGAAATGGACAAAGGAGGACTGAACAAACACATAGAGTAGGTGAAAAAACATCAAATTAAATATAGAAACAAGTGGGGATGGAAGTATTAAGGATAATGACAAGTAGGGAATAGTTCCAAGTAAAGCAACCTTCCTGACTCTAGAGACGAGATTAAAAAAACCCTAGGATCTTAGGAGGTCATCATCAATTGAAGAATGAGCAAACAAACTGTGGTTTTGGAAACCACAATATGGAATGGAATATCATTGCTCTGTAAGAGATGACAAAAGGGACAGTTTCAGAGAATCCTTGGTAGGATGAACTAACTGACAAAGAATAAAGTGAACAGAACCAGGAGAATAATTTACACAAGGACAACACATCATAAAGAAAAAAAGTCTTTGAAAGATTTAAGAACTCTGATCAATGCCATGATTAATGATGCCTCCTGAATGCCTACGTTTGAAGCATCATCACCTCTGTCACAGAGAGGAGATGGAGTCAAGGTGGATAAAGACAATTCTTGTGATATGCCCACTAGGTGGATCTCTTTTGCTTAACTATACTCATTCGTTACAAAAGATTTTTTTTTCTTTCTCTTGATTTTTGAATGGGAAGCACTGTTAAGGAGGGAAAGTTAGCAATAATTATACTCCCTTTCCATTCCTCACAAAAGAAGATCATTTAAAAATTTTCAAATGCACAACTGAGAAGAGAAGGAAGTTCAGTAGGGAGAACAGAGAAGCAGGACAATTTTTTTAAAATTAGAATTTATTTTTGGTTTTCAACATTCATTTCTACAAGATTTTGAGTTCCAAACTTTCTTCCCATCTCTCCCCTCTGTCCACCCCAAGACAGCATGCATTCTGATTACCCCTTCCTCCAAACTGCCTTCCTATCTATCACAGCCCTCCCTTCTCTTATCCCCATCCTCTCCATTTTCTTGGAGGATAAGATAGATTTCTGTACTCCATTGCCCATATGTCTTATTTCCCAGTTGCATGTAAAAACAGTTTTTAACATTCATTTTTTAAAACTTTTAAGTCCCAAGTTCTTTCCCTTCCTCCCTCCCTAGGATGGGTGCATCCCTACTGAGAAGACAAAGCAATTCAATATATGTTATACCTGTGTAGTTATGCAAAAGACTTCCATAAAAGTTATGTTGTGGAAGACTAACTATATTTCCCTCCATCCTATCCTGTCTCCCCATTTATTCTATTCTCTATTTTGACCCTATCCCTCCTGAAAGATATTTATTCTAATTACTCCCTCCTCCTATTTTCCCTCCCTTTTATCATCCCCACCCTGCTTATCCACTTATCACCCACTTTCCTGTAGTGTATGGTAGAGTTTCATACCAAATCGAGTATGTGCGTTATTCTCTCCTTAAGCCAAATGTGATGAGAGCAAGGTTTACTTTTTCCCTCTCACCTTCCCTCTCTTCCTTTCCATTGAAAAACGCTTTTCCTTGCTTCTTTTATGTGAGAGAGAATTTGCCCCATTCTATTTTTCCCTTTCTCCTCCAAATATATTCCTCTCTCACCCCTTAATGTTATTTTTTTTAGATATCATCCCTTCCTATTCAACTCACCCTGTGCCATCTCTCTATATGTATATAATCCCTCCAACTACTCTAGTACTGAAAAAAGTCTTGAGTTATAAATATTATCTTTCCATGTAGGAATGTACAGCTCAATTTTAGTAAGTCCCTTATGATTTTTCTTTCCTGTTTACCTTTTTATGCTTCTCTTGATTCTTGTGTTTGAAAAGCAAATTTTTCTATTAGCTCTGGTCTTTTCATCAAGAATGCTTGAAAGTTCTCTATTTCATTGAATGATCATTTTCCCCCCCTGAAGTATTATACTCAATTTTGCTGGGTAGGTGATTCTTGGTTTTAATTTTAGCTCCTTTAACCTCTCTAATATTCCAAGCCCTGCGATCCCTTAATGCAGAAGCTGCTAGATCTTATGTTAGCCTGATTTTATTTCCACAGTGCTCAAATTGTTTCTTTCTGGATGCTTACAATATTTTCTCCTTGATCTGGCAGCTTTGGAATTTGACTACAATATTCCTAGGAGTTTTCCTTTTGGCATCTCTTTCAGGAGGTAATTGATAGATTCTTTCAATATTTATTTTACCTTCTGGTTCTAGAATATCAGGGAAGTTTTCCTTGATAATTTCATGAAAGATGATGTCTAGGCTCTTTCTTTGATCATGACTTCCAGGTAGTCCCCAAATTTTTAAATTGTCTCTCTTACATCTATTTTCCAGGTCAGTTGTTTTTCCAAAGAGATATTTCACATTATCTGCTACTTTTTCATTCCTTTGGTTTTGTTTTATAATTTCTTGATTTTTCATAAAGTCATTAACTTCCATCTGCTCCATTATAATCTTTAAGGAATTATTTTCTTCAGTGAGCTTTTGGGCCTCCTTTTCCATCTGGCCAATTCAAGCGGGACAATTTTGAAAGAACCGTGTAAAAAGTATTATTTAAATAAAAAAATCAAGCGATATGAAATAGAACTGGGCATTTTCATATGCAATTCACTTTTGTGTTCTCCTGTGAAAATTCTCCTTTTAAGATCTGGATAAAAGAATAAAAATTTTTAACGACCTTCAATGAAAGAGATCCCACTATTACACAAAGCATCCCATTTTTTGGGATTTATACTTTTGAATAGCTCTAATTGCTATGATGTTTTCTCTTAAACCTTCTTTTGCCTATCTATAACTTCTATTCCATTCATCTTGGTACTATCTTTTAGGGCCAAGCAAACCCAGTTCTAATCTCTGATGTGGTAGCTCTTCAGTTCCTCAAAATATCTTCCCAATCCTTCTCTTCTATGTATGTATAGAAAGTATGTGTTCTTAACCTGAGGTCTGGGAACTTGTTTGTTGCTGTTTTTTTAAAAAAATTATTTTGATAACTTTGTTTGAACAAAATTAGTTTCTTTTGTAATTTTATGTATTTTGTTTGATTTTAAAAATAAGCTTATTTTAAATAGACTTGATGCATTCATGCAGATAGTTGTTCCAAGTTTATTTCCCCTCCTTTTTTTTCCTTCCCAAATCATTTTTAACCTGTCAGTGGCAGAAATCTCTTGATTTATTTAACTGAGAGAGGGAGGTTGGAGGAGAATAGGTTAGCAATGATAATATTCCCCCTTGCCCACCATCCCCCCCAAAAGTCATTGAAACATTTTTAAAATGCACAGATGAAAATAGAAGAAAGTTTAGATGGAAGTTGAATGGACAATTTTGAAAGTACTGTGTGGATTTTATGTCCCACCTTTTTGACTGTGAATAATGTCCAGAAATGGATAGAATTTATCTGACATATATTAAACAGTATTTTCATCTATTAAATGAAGACGTTGGATTAGTGATGTCTGAGGTTCTTTCCACCTCTAAACTTCTCACACTTAGATCAGCAGTAAACCTTTTTACATTTCTCAGTGGTGGTTGTTTTCAAATGAAGGAGATGGTTTGGCACAGGCAAGTATCTAAATGAGAAAATGTATTTTTTGAAAGAAGTCATATCATCCCTTGTGTTTGTGATCTCCAGGAGTCATTGTGAAATGATCCAATTTAGTTTTGCCTTCATAATTTGTTGGATTTCTGCTTGCAACTTATCTGTACGATAAAAAAAGAATAATTATCACTTGGGGAAACACCCAAAACAGTATCAGCAAATAGATTCAGAGAACAAAAATATATGAATGCTTTTGTCTTAATAGGCATTCAAATACATCTGTAGTACTTAAAATTCAGAGTTTAAAATTAGGCATCCTTAGCCTCTGCCAAAAACGAAGTTGGAGAGTCTTTCTGCAAACGGAAATGGAAATGTAGCTATGGTCAGAGAGAATAGGTTCTGAACACATTTCTGTAATTTCTCAGGTTAGTACAGTACATACTTTGAGTGTTAAAAAAAACCAAACCTCTAAATAGTTTACATATGAAATGGAGCCACAGGAAATTTATTCAAATGAAGGTAAGGGTGATTTTTAACTAAAGTGTATGCAAAATGGAAAGTTGAAGTCAGTCTTCAGGAACGATAGGAAATATTGTATGCAAGTATTGTAATATATCCTAAAGCAGTGGACAAACTTGTTAGGCATTATGTTGTAATTAGTGTTAAATACTGGTAAGTCAATTGATTCATATGTGTAAAGTCTATGCTTTGTGGGAAATTTGTTGGGTGTATTCTAAGGCTTTAGGGCCAAGGATTAGGTTCATATTAGAGTTCTGAATAATTTTAAAGGATTTCGGATACTAGTAGTAATTTGCAATTTATGTCAATTAATAAAAATATGTAATATATATAGCCCAATGAAATATACTTGGTTTACAAATTAATTAATGAATGAGAATATTTATGACAACAGTATTTTAATGATTATTTATTGCTTCCTTGATTTTAATATCTGCCTTCTTAAAGATAAAGTTCTTTTCTGTGCAAAAAACAAATCTCCCTAGTTCAGTTTTAGGAAAAGAAATGGTAACTTGGTGAGAGGTTTATCCAGAAGACAACCAGTATAGTAAAGAGCTTGGAGTTAATGATTTGTGAGAATCAGTTGGAGGAATTAGTGGAGTTTACACTGGAGAGACTTAGAAGGAATATAATAGTCTTTTACTACTTCAAAGACAATTAACCTAAAAAGGGATTAAATTTTTATTCTTGACCACAGAGGGCAGAACTCTGAGCAAAGAGCAGGAGTTGCAGATAGGAACATTTAAGTCTGATAAGGATAACTTCCTGGTAATTTTTTTTCTACTTGGGAAGGGAGGATAGGACACTAGTATTTTCCTTGGTGTCTATCAATGCAACTCTGAAACTTCTCTGCAATTTATAGCCTTAAAGAGATGTTTGGAGTGCTGAGGAATTAGGTGACTTAAATCTAAGGTCTCATAACCTGAATGTGTTAGAATTGCAGATTTGAACCCGGGTCTCCCTGACTTGGAGGCATGCTCACTATCCACCACGTCACTCTTTTTCTAATCATTGTATACACTTAAAATTGAAGTAGGCTGTCTCAGGAGACAGCAACTTCTAGCTCATTAAAGTTCTTCAAGAAAAATACCCAAACTGAATGGCAACTTGACAAATAGGTCATTGAGAGGGTTCTCAAGTATGAAGTGGGTGAACTATGTGGCCACTGAGGACTCTTTTACTTTGAAATTTGTGTGGCTTTTTACTGGATTGTTTTGGGTAAGCAAAGCTCTGGTTTAGGAAAAAAAAATGACTAGTGAAATGGAAGGAATGTTATAAACCGAATGACTGAGCAAGCCCAAGCTCACTCAGATTACTATTGTCAGGCTGAAAGATGGTGAATGTAATGCTGAGTACAAATTGCTGATTTGTTAAAAGAAAGTAGATGGATATGATGAGGTTCAGACTCTGGAAGCCTCCTTGAGCTTAATCTGGCCTTTCTTACTCAAATCTAATCTTCCCATTTGTTCCAGCAGTCTCAGGAAGCCCATGGGCCTTTCATTATCACTTCAGGTCTCTGTTGCACTCCCCACCCTTGATCCCATCAAAACCCTATTTCCCAGGCTGCCATCAAGATCTGTATCCATTCCCATTCTGCCCCTGTCAAGATCTCTGGATTGCCCCACCTGCTTCCCACCCAAACCCTCCATTGTCTGATATCTTCTGATAGCCTCCAGCTCTTTCCAGCCTTTCACCCTCCTTGGATTCCCTCCTTAGACTTTTCCTCCAGACCCTTCCTAAACCCCTCCTCCCATCACCCTGGACTGCCAGACCACCCCACCCTCCACCACAGATCCCTCCTATACTCTTTCCTGTATTTAAGTCCCATCTTGCCTCCATGAAGGCGCTCAGATACAATCCAGCTCAGACTCTGTCTAGCTGGGCTTCCACCTGGCCCGCTTGTCATTACAAGCATTACAAATGCTTAGGCTCCTTAAGAGCCAATCCAAGGTGGCAAATCTTTAATAAACTTTGTTTTCTTCGGCTTTAAGAAGGCTTGAGTCAAATTCATTCGAGCACAACCCGGACTGTCGGTATCTTGGGGTCCCCTTCACCCCCTACACCTCATCAGATACTGTGGAGGTGTTGAGGAAAATTTTCAGGGTGAAAAATGAGAATGTTTGTGAAACCAAAACTACCATTTATAATATCATTTATCATTTATGATAGTTTTTGTTTCCATTAGTGTAAAGCTAATGTAATTAAATAACTGCAAGCCTGCTAATTGGTCAGTTAGTCAGCAAGCATTTATTAAGCACCTATTACATACATGACCCTGTGCTAAGTCTCTTTCCCTCAACTGTCTCCTCAGTCCCTGCCCTTTTTCACTCAGTAGTCAAATTGATTTTCCTAAAGCACAAATCTGCCCATGTTATACTTGTATTCAATCAATTCCAGTGACTCCCCGTCACCTTCAGGTTTAAATATAAAATCATCTGTTTAGTTTTAAAGTTCTCCGTGGTCTGGCCTCTTCCTACCTTTCTAGTCATTTTCTATCTTACTTCTCCAGGCTCTCAGCCCTCAAATTTGCTAGCTAGTGACACTGGCCTCCTTGCTGTTTCTCAGCATATCTTTTTCGCTCCTTTGTGTTTAATTTCTAATAGTGTACCCTTCACAACCCCTCTTAATTCAGATGCCTTCCATCCGTTAATTATTTTCTGTTTACCTTTACATATTGCTTGTTTATATGTATGTAGGTATGTATATATATATATATATATATTTATATGTCTATCTATATATCTATCTGTCTGTCTATCTATCTGTGCATGTTTTCTTCCTATTAGGTTGTGATCTCCTTGAGGGTATGGAACTATCTTTTGCTTCTTTTTGTGTCTCCAGCAGTTAGCATAATGCCTGGTACATAGCAGGTACCTAATAAATGTTTATTGATCGGTTGATAGTCCCCTGACCCTCCTGAATCACAACAAAGAATCAACAATTATATATTCAGTGCCTACTGAGCATGATACTCCATTGCCAGCTCTAGATATTTTCTTTCTGAAATGGTCTCCCTCCCTCCTCATCTCTGTCTCTTGGTTTTCCTGGCTTCTTTTAAGGCATGACTCAAGTCCTGTCTTCTATAAGAAGCCTTTCCCAGCCCTTAACTATTGCTTTCCCTCTGAGATTATCCCTAATTTATCCTCTATAGATTCGATTTTTATGCAGTTGTTTGCATGTTAACAATCCTCTTCCCCCTCAAATTGTAGATTCCTTAAGGAGAGGGACCATCTTTTGCCTTTCTCTGTATCCCTAGCACTTAACCCAGTGTTTGGTACATAGTAGGTACTTAATCAATGCTAACTGACTGATTGACAAGATTCTTAGACTATAAAGTCCATGGAGGCAAGGTTCATGTCTCACTCTTCTGTGTATCCCCTAAAGCAATTAGCACAGGGTCTTCCTAGCATGTAGCAGGAGTTTAAGAAGTATTCATCAAAGGAAAGAATGAATAGAAAGAATGAAGAAATAGAACGAACTATAGCAATTACTTGTATGCTAAGATTTTGGCCCACCTATTAAACTCTTATTTACATCTGATATTTGAATACCTTCTTACTTCAATGAAATCACCATATCAGTGTAGATGCTCCTTCCATGTGATTATATATTCATGCCTTTTCACTTAATTTATGGAATTAAGGTTTCTATATGTCTCATTAATTAATGCTTCCATTACAGAAAGTTTTCCATTTGAGAGAACCTTGGGGCTTCTGCTTAAAATATTACTGAGAAGTAAAAGTTCATGATTTAAAAATATTTAACTTTTGTTAAAAATATGTTTTTATCTTAAAGTGAGATGGGGGAAAAGGTAACTTTTAGTTTTCAACCCACATGAATCTCTTCTCAGATCTTGCTTAAGCTATAAAAAAAAGTTGAGAAGATGCCATTTAAACTTTTTGAATGTAGAAGTTTTCCCATAATGCCAATGTAATGCTTGACCCCAAAGCAGACTTAAAGGTACTTAACAATCCAAAAGAATTGCATAAGTCTTACAACATCTAAATGGTTTTTTTTTTTAAAAAAATCTATAACTTTGTCTCTGCAGATATTGGCAGTCTCACTTTATTTTGTCAGCTTGCCCAGTTTGAAAGGATATTTTTTAAACTACAAAATTTCCTTCATGTCAAAAGACCAGATGTAGTATTATGTAGAAAATATATATTTGTATAAATTCTTGGCTTCTGTTATAAATAGGCATTCTTGCTGTTTTCCTCACGAAGAGGAATTGTGTTATTACACAAATATCATTTTTTAAAAGCTCACATTTATGTGTGGATCGATATCTGTAAGCTCCTTAAGGAAAGGCAGAGTGTTGGTTTTGTATTTTTATCCACAGAGCCTGGAATATAGCAGACATTTAATGGATGCTTGTTTTTTGTATTTTTAAGAATTGAATTAATGAAAAGAAATAATGGGTCACTAATTCAAAGTTGTAGAAGATGTGATAAAAGTGGTGATAAGTACAGATTTATCATGTCAGAATTTTTTTTGGTGGGGGAATTTATGGCAGCGAGAAGAATAAATGTAGATATAGGTATTAGGAAGATCTGTTCTCACCTCAATTAATCAGAAAAGGTCCAACAGAAAGATCAAATCAATAATCAATCAGGTTAATTAGGTATGAATAAATCATTAATCAATATCAAGACATTACAAGGTCATAAAGACAGATAAGACCACACAGGAACTATCTTGTGACTGGTTGGAGACCAAGTCATGCATCTTGGGCTATACATATGAAAACAACATCTGATTTGGAACCAATCAGTCAAATGAGAGAGGGCACCAAATTCAGAAGCTGAATATTCTAGGTGCTTGAAAGAGAGTTTGAAGGGAGAAGATAATACTTCCCTGTCTTTCCTCCACTCTTCTCAAATGACTATGTGTATCAGTAAGCACCCCAACATACACGGGGTGGGGGGGGGGCTGCTATCACAGGTTCTTAGATCTACATTCATAAAAGGAAAGGCAACTTTTGAGGGATTAACAATCACTTTAATCAAGCACATGTATCATTCCTTTAACCAAACACATATATCATTCACCTAGTTCAGAGGGGTCAGCACCCTGAACTTCAAGAAAATACAGAGAAATCAAAAGATCAACAGAAATGACTTCCTCAGCCTGAATTCAACATTCAGTTGGACTCCAACTGTCTGACCATAGTTAACAGAGAGGGAAGCACTGACATTTGGATTTTCAAAGCCAGGGGGCTCCTTTAGAGGCTCCCCAGAGTCCCTGTCTGGCCAAATAAACACTTCCAGTTAGTAAATCCCAAAATAAAATCCACACCTCAGAGTCTTTACACACTTTTTAGAGCCAGAGGACATCACATGCCTTGAGAACCAGTGCCTCATAAACAAAAGGTGTGGACCTTCCTACAAATCTCCCCAGGCCTGACAATGGTTGGGAAAGATCCTCCTTAGTCACATTCAAATAGATTATACTAAAACAAAAATAGCAAAAGATCCTATTTTGCTTAACCTTACACACTATGTTACCTCAGAGATTGGACTAGTTTACATTACCCATTCAATTTGGGCTAGAGAGAGATGTTGACTGTAAAGAAAACATTTCCAGAGAAAAAGTCAAGGTAAATATCCAGAGATAGAATTGACCAGTTTATGACCTTGTGACCTTCAAAAGGTAGAAATGCTGGAGTACTCATCAATATCAACAGCAATGTCAACCAAAGCCAGCAGTATTGTCCCAGAGGAGTGGTGACCTGGTGATGTCAAAGTCAGCACTGAGAGCTGAAAAGCACATGAAGAACCAACTGAACATATTGAGAAAAGGCAGATTCAGGACTCTAAATTAATAGCTAGCCTTGATATAGCATTTTGAAGTTTGAAAACTACTTTACAAATACCATCTCATCTTACTCTCACAGCAACCCTGGGAGACTACCAGCAGACAGATGTGAAGTGACTTACCCAGGGTCAAGCTTCCAACAAGTGTCAGAGGCTGGATTTGAAGTAAGGTCTTCTTGATTCTAGGTCTGCCACCTAACTGGAACTGACCTTTGGAACTCAGCAAAGAGCTACATCTGAAGCTTTCATGAGGCCTCTATGAGGGAGAAAAGAACTATTGTAACAAGGAGCTGAGTTATCTTTTTCCCACATATTCTATATAAGAGTGTTTCACCACCTAGCTGCTTTAAATTTGAGACCAATCTTCTTGGGATCTTGTATTGTGCAAGGGGAGAGTGACTTCTAAGCCCAGTTTGGAGGGGAATTTTTGTAAAACTGAACTTGGAACAGCTTAGTGGCATGGTGGATAGAGTGCTGGGCCTGATATCAGGAGAACCTGAGTTCAAATCCAGTCAAAGTCAGTTATAGCTACGTGACCGTGGGCAAATCACTTTATCTCTATTTGCTTCAGTTTCTTCATCTGTAAATTAGGGATAATGATAGCCCATATGTCACAGGGTTATTATGAAGATCACATGAGATAATAATAGCTAAGCACTTAGAATAATGCCTAGCAAGTTTTAAGGACTACATAAATATTAGTTATTATTATTGCTATTCTAACACTTGTTTCTAAAAGCTAATTACAACTGGCTGATAATCAATGGGAGGGACAGTGGATGGGTCTAATATATAAGAATTCTAGAAACATCTAGTCCCTGAGCATTTCCCACAGAACTATGAGGGCAAGGGAGAGTAGTGGTTTAGCTGTCTTCTGGAAATGAGACACTCCAATGAGGACAGGAGTCAGGAATGTAGTCTTGGAGAATATGTTAAATAGGAAATGGGGAAATTCAGATAAACTCTCTTGTAGGTACCAAGGGCAAGTAAAGGTATTGGGTTAAATGGATCGTAGAGATCATTGAAGAGAGGAGGAACAAGGGGAAAAGAAGAGATCTGTGGTAAGAAGGGCAGAAGACCAGGGTATACCTTCTTGTAGACCATTTTCCTCTTATGTCTTAGTATTTCTTTTTCTTTCTTTCTTTCTTTCTTTTTTTTTTTTGGTGAGGCATTTGGGTGACTCACCCAGGGTCATACAGCTAGTAAGTGTCAAGTGTCTGAGGCCACATTTGAACTCAGATTCTTCTAACTCAGAGCTGGTGCTCTATCCACTGTGTCACCTATCTGTCCCCATGTCTTAGCATTTCTACACAATGACCTGGCCACAAAATCCTTTAATTTTCTTATGTAACATAGTTGTTATTTTTTTAATCTAGAAAATAATTTAAAAAACAAAAAATCAAACTTGTAAAGATATTTTTTAAGATACTAAGAATAAAGATAGATAAGTATTCTTCTTTTATAAATAGGAGGTGAGAAGCAGCATGCCATGGTGCTGTAAGAAAAAAGTGACATATGAATATTACTATAAAGGTGATATAAATAATACTGAGGATAAAGGTGATCTATGAATATAATTTTTATTCTCCTATAAATCAGAGGTGAGCGGTAGCATAATAGTGGTTAGAGCACCATCTTTGGAGTCGGAATGATCCGAGTTGAAGTCCTGTGTCTGACCCAAACTGGTTGTGTCACTCTAAGTGAGTCACCCTGTCAGGGCCCAAGCACTTCTTTAATATTATAATTTGCAGAGCAAGTTCGTAACTGACAATATAGGAAATTTCTTATTTGGTACAATATCCATTCTTGAAATTATAGGTCTTGTAAAAAAATAAGAGATAGAGAAAATAAATTGGGCAATATTTCATTATTGCAGTCTTGTAGGAAGTGGTATTTTGAAGAGAAACCTGAAAACATGAATATTTCACAGTTTAAATTACAAAATTGCCTCAAAGGTGATAACAGGAATCATCATTCAGTACTCAAGGTCTTTGATGCTCTACAAAATGCCAACTTATCCTTTTTTTTAATTGAAGATCAAATAATTGTCAAGAAGAGGGGCAATATGGCGTTGTTAATAAGAGAGGTCTAGCTATGAAGCCAAGATGACCTGGGTTCAAATCTTTCTTTGGTTATATAAAGCCTCTCAGTTGTGTAAATAGCATTGTTAGACAGAAATTTATAAGGTATGGCAAATCTGGTGGAAAGAATTTCCCAACAGTGTCTCTCCATTCCTCTGATCAGATGGCACTCATCCTTGGTCTTCCAGTCCTGGAAGTAGGACCTCTATCTCACTTATTAGTCATGTCAGAATCTTTTCCTCCCTTGATAATAGGATTTGTTTATGTTTAAAGATGTTCAAATCAGAAATTCTAGTATATGGGATAAATGTGATTAATGAAATTCACCTTATTAAATAGTAGTCACAGGCTATGATTTGGGTGATGAAGATTGGAGCATTATTTGCCTCTACTAATCCCCCCTTAAAGGCAATTAGGTGGCTCAGTGGAGCACTAGACCTAGAGTCAGTAAGACTCATCTTCATGGGTTCAAATCCTGCTTCAGATATTTACGAGCTGTGTGATGCTAGGCAAATAACTTAACCCTGTTTGCCTCAGTTTCCTCATCTGTAAAACGAGTTAGAGAAAGAAATGGCAAACACTTCCAGTATCTTTGCCCAAAAAACCCTAAAAGGGGTAAAGAAGAGTCAGATACAACTCAACAATTTCCTTCTTAAGTCCTATTCTCAGCCTTCTCTCTCCAGTTCTGCACTCTTTCACATTAGTGCTGTTTCATCTCTCAGGCAAGACTGAAGATGGCTCCGTTTTCTTTTCTTTTCCTTTGGTGGGAACTGGTAAAAATAGACCCAAAGTTCCATTTGACTTCACTGATCCTGACCCTTTGGGGTTTCACTTAGAGCTTTTACATTTTAATAAAACGTTTTGTGTCTTAAGTTTTCAGTGAGCTGCTGTGACTGCATGTAGCAAGTTAACAGAACTGTTTACCAGAGAAGCATTATTCAAGTAGGAGTAAATGTCATGATAAGCCTGCTGTTTTCATGCATCTTTAGAGTTATTCCTAGTTGCTGACCCTTACTGACATGTCAATTTACTTTTTTTAATGTTTTGAAGTGGGGCTAATAGCATTCTAAAACTTCCCATGTTTTATCATGTCGCCAAAATGCTAAAAGATTTATATCCTTGCCAACTTATTTTTATTGGGGATAGAGCAGCAGCAATTTTATACATTTAAAACTTCCATCTTCTTTTCTTCTAATCTGTTAAATGACCTTAATAAGAGGTAATGTAGGTGGTCACAATAACTTTGAAAGGAAGGAATGTTAATTTCAGTTCTCTGCTCTAGGCATATACTGTAGGTGGGTGCACATCTATATATGTATGCGTATATGCATATACACACATCTATCTATATGTCTATCTAACCACAAAAGAAGAAGACACCAGCCATTAATCATACACTATGCTTTTAGACTAAAGAATAAACCACTGGAGTGATCTAGGAAGAGACAACTTGAAGCCTATATAGTTTACAACAACCTTTTAAAAGTATTTGGCCAAGTTCCTGATCCCTTTCCTTCTGCAGTGGTGGTAGAATTCAGGCTCCAACTCTTAAAGTAGGTATAAAATCATGTGCCTGCTATCAGTTCTTCCAAGGAGGAAAAGGCATGTCTGTCTGTGGTTGATTATCTCTAACGGAGAAGGGAGTAGACACCAGTGGCTGACTGCAGCGGTGGGAAGGGTGTGTGTGGCACTGAGTGCCAGTGTGAATAAATAAAATCAACTTAGGTTGTTGTCCTTAGGTCTAAGCTAAAAGAATAATGATAAAGATAAAGAGGTTCTAAAGAATCCACACATGGCAGAGAGAAACTGACAATGGGCTAGATTTACAGAATAGATAATGATGAGTTTTATTTTTTTTTAAAGTCCCAAAGTGTATAACATTTCTAGATCTTAAGCTGTATTGAGTAGTGGCAAAGAGAGATCAGGTCTCAGAGTCAAGAAACCTTGTCTCTGACACTGGCTAGGTGACTCTGGGGATGTTACTTATCCTCTTAGTGTCCCCAGGAAATCCTCTAAGACTATAAATTGCAGAGGGAATGTGCTGTGTTGCATAAATAGAAGAAGTTATTGACCAGGAGCTCCCTACACAGGGAAATCACTGGTCTTCTTCAAAGCAAAAAAGCAGAAATCATAAAAACTGTTTAATATTAGTTAGAAAAGAGAGAAGTTGACCAGTGGAATAGACAAAATAAGGGAAGATCCAGGTGCAGTAGAATACAGCAGTCCACTGTTTGTTAAAAATCTAAGAACACAGACTCCTTAGGGAAGGATATATCTGACAAGAACTGGGACAACTGGAAAGCAGTTAGGCAGAAATTAGGTTTAGATCAGAATTTTGCACTGCACATAACAACAAGCTCTAAATGAATAATGAATCTAAATAGAAAAGATAAAGTTATTTTTAAAAATTAAAGGAGAACTGATGAACAGTTCTGTTTGTGAGAGGTACTTCTTAACTGAGCAGGAGATAAAAATAATCACAAAATATAAAATAAACAATACAATAAGAAAAAATACTTTGCATGAATAAAAGCAATGTAACTACTTACATTACTTATACTAAGATAAGGAATAGAGTAGGTAAAAAAAATCTTTGCCTCCAAAATCTTGCTAAGATATATAGGGAACTGATATGACTAAAATTTGTTCCCCAATAGAAGTGATTAAATGATAGGATAGTTTTCAAAAGAAAAATTACAGATGAGTACTAACCATATGAAACTCTGTTCCAAATTACTAATAATAGGAGAAATGCAAATTACAACAGTTTGGGGGTTTTATCTCCTCTTTCTGAAAGTTGCAGTGATAAAATATAGGTGAAGTCCATATTCTATGTAGCAAAATTCTGTTTTCTTTTATTGTTTTGAATAATGATGTTAATCCATATTTATGTTTTACTTTCAGTTTTACAGAAAAAGCACTTTCCTCACAACAACCCTGTAATAGGTAGTATAAGTGAAATAACTTCCATTTTTCAGATGAGGGAAACTGAACCTCAAAGAGCTCAAGTGTGTTGCACAGCTAACAAGTGTTAGAGCCAGTACTCATCTCACACTCAGGTGTTCAAGTCAAATGGTCTGTCCCCTATATTGCGCCTAAGTGTTATGGGTTTAATTAGATTAAAAAAAAATTCTAGTGTTTACTGTTTACAAGGGACTGCTGATGCACAAACAGATCTAACATTGGGTACTAGATTCATGACAAAAATCTATCTTAAAGTGTTTACTAATAGTAAATTAGAAATATACATAGTAAATTAAAATTTCCAAAGCTATTCTTTTGTCTCTGACCTGTTATATTGTGAATTTCAACATGTATTTCTTTTGGGAGAAAGGACTGAACAAGATAGTGGCAGCCTAGAGGTGTAGAGCAATAGGGAGTACCGTTATCTCAAGCCTTACACCTCTGGACACCCTGGTAGAAAACATAGATTTCATATGATTGGATATTTCAGGTTTATTGATACTAAAAAAAATTAGTAGATGGAGGACAAAATTATTTATTTTTTCATATTTGATTTTCATTATGTAAAATACAAAAGTCATCAAGTTTTATTTTTTCATTTCCAGGTAGAATTTATTTTTTCACTGTGGTGTCTTGGCAGAAGTAATAGAAAGTGACTTTCCCCACCTCTAGCAACCCTAAAGGAATTAAATTCTTTATCAGCAGTCCTGTGTCTTCATAAGTTTTTAGAATATTTTCTTAAGGGCAAGGCAGATTTAAATAGGACTCTTTGTACATGTCAGAATTTGGGAGCCCAGCATTTTCAGATTAAAATGCTGTATGATTTGCATTTAGTACTTACTTTTCACATATCACATAGCCTCGAGACAGTCAAAATGATGTTACCAGCTAAAATGAAATTGAGGTGTTTCTTTTTTACTTGCTAGATAGCTGAAGAAAAGGAAGGAAAGAAGACTGTAGCAATGGTTGAGGAGTACTTGGAAAATTCCAGAGATTTGTTCTGAGGTGTATTTGCTGATGCCTAAGGCATAAAGCATTTTTATCCAACATTTATTCAGCAAACATCTAAGTGCCTGAATACATAATGCCCTGTGCTAGACACTTGGGAAGATAAAAAAGATTAAATTAAACGTGGATCCTACTCCTTCCAGCTGCTTACATTTTAAATACAAACTGTCCCCACAGCCTTAATGAATTTTTAAGATATTAAAGTTAAAAACTGAACTAAGACTTTTAGTATACCTCATGTATCTTTCTTTGTGTACATATAAATAAATAAATGAGTGAAAAGGCTTTTTATATAATGCTTTTTCTTCTTGTTAGTCAATAAGCATTTATTAAGAACCTACTATGCAGACATTGAGAAAGTGGAAAGAGAAAGTGGAACAAGTCTTTGTGCTCAAGGGGTTTATATTCTATCACTCCCTGGTGGAGCAGCCTTCAATCAGGAAGACCTGGGTTTGTATTAACTTGACGCTAGCTTGGAGCTCTTTACACAGAGATTGAATGGCTACTTGTCTGCCATGTTCTAGTGGGGACTCCTTTCATGTATAGATGGGACTGGAAGGCCAAGGTCAAATTCTGTGACTCTATGATTCTTTGTGCTCATGGGCAAACCATTTAAATCGAGTTTCTGCATCTGAAAATGCATATAAAAATACTTGTGGTATTTACCTCATCGGATTGTGAGAAACAAATGGAATAATGTATGGAAAGCATTCAAGTTTAAAGGCCTACATACAATTCAGCTATCCTCGGTGTCTTTGTTGGAGTTATTATTAAGAAGGTCCCACTTTCTAGGTAACTTCTATTTTACTAAGGAATATTATTTACTGTGGAACTCCATTTATTTGATTGATGCTTTTCTGGTATAGTTTCTTCTAATTTGATAAACTTCCTTGCTTTGATCTCTTAAAAAACTTTCAAAATTTCATTCTGTTAGTGGGAAGAAAAGGGTATGGGGTAGGAGATGCTGGAGCTGTCTCTGGCTGCTTTAGCTGGTACTTGTGTGTAAGCAGGGAAATCATCGGGGTTGTGAGTGCTGATGTCCTCTTTAAACAGGCAGATGCTGGATGACTTGCAGAGGGATGCTATCCAGAGTAAGAGCACAGGCAAAGGTCAGAGAAGGCTTATGGGATCAGGGAAACTGTTCTGGTGGTGGTCTTGGTCTCCTGGGTATTTTGACCCTTTGTCTTTATATCTGTGTGGGCCTGGTCTGGCAGGCCTCTGGGGAAGGCCTTCCTGATGGTGTGCATGCTTCTTGGCTTGTCTCTGTGGTCCACTAGTGTGAAGATGTCTTGTTCCAGAGACCAGACACAGGTCTCCTCTGGAAAAGGGAGAGCTGAGCAAAGTTGAGACTGTACTCCAGAAGTAGCCTAAGAGCTGTTGATCTGACTATAAAAGCAGATTTCATTCTGCCCTATCAACCTACTGTTCTTAGTTGAGACGGGCCCCTCTATGGGGATTCGGATGCCAAATATTTTTCTGTCCAAAACTCTCTGACTAATGTGAAGGGATGAGGGGATGGAATCACTTCATTAAACCTGCTGAACATTTTGTAATGGCTTCATCTATATGCTTACTTACTCATTGCTTTAGGCAGTTTTAAGTCTACATATGAGAGGCAGAATGTAGAAGTAGACAGAGAACTAGCCATAGAGTCAAGCAGAACTGGGTTCATAATTCCCTGGTTCTGACATATAATAACTATAGCACCCTGGACAAGGCACTTTACTCTTCAGAGCCACAGTGGATGGCAGATTGCAGAACATTTGTCAGTCTATACTGGGAAAGATCAGCACCTAGGGCTCCCCACTAAGGAAGTTAACTGGTCCACTTACAAAACCAACAACACCTGGACATAAATTTATACAATGATAGGCCTAGAATATCAGCTAGCATTTATGTAGCATTTTTAAGGTTTACAGGACACTTTACAAACATTATCTCATTTGATAATCACAGCAACCCTAAGAGGTAGATGCTATAGTTGTTCCATTATAGAGTTGAAGGCTGACAGAGATTAAGTCCAGGGTAGCTAGTAAATGTCAAAGGGAGGATTTAAACTCAACTAACCTAATTGAGTCTTCTCACATTCTAGTTCTTGACTCTATAGAACTCCCCAGGAAGTAAATTTCGTCTTTTACAGATTTAGAGATTCTCAGACTCAAGAGAACAAACTAATTGATGCTGACTACATTTATAAAATTGATTAAATAACTAGAAAGTTTTTCTATTAATTTATGTGGCTAGGCAGATGTGATATTCATGTCATGTGGTCTGAAGAGTTAATGTAGTCATTCTTCTTCCACCTTTGCCTTCCTTGGGCCAAAGCATAATTAGGCTTGAGAAACTACTAAACCAGATGATTTTTGAGACCACATGTAGCTTTCACATTCTATGAGTCTATAAGTAGCAGTCTATCTGTTAAGTGTTTGTGGCCATATCACTGAACCATTGACCTTCGTGTCAAAACTCCTGAAAGACCCAAATCAGTTAGTGTGATGGTTGCTTTCCTTTAAAAAATTCTTCCAGCTACAGGAAAAGCTCTCGAAAAAAGGAACCTTAATACTAAACTAAAAAAATGGAAAAAACAAATCCAGAGATGTAATTACATTAGCCTAGCACGAATACCTACCATGTAGTTTGATTCCTGCCACTATTCCCTCCATCTCATTCCATCTGGTCTTGGCTTAGATGTAACCCAGGTCCATGCTTAGGTTGGTTTCTGAGTTTCCTTCTAGCTCTGAAATTCATGGATTCTTTAAGTGTAAAGAGGTGTTCTTTTTTCATTCCCATCCACTCACTGGCTCTCCCTAAGTCACTCAGGAAAAGAGTTTAGTGGCCACTCATGGGTCCGATACCAATAATGTTCAGCATGGAAGCTTTAACCTGTTTTTCTAACCTGAACAGATTTGCTCCTTCTTAGGAAGTCTTGTAGCTCTCCACTTTGGGGGCTGCCATATTGGTGCTGGATATAGTTGGGTCACTCAATTATTTTTATTACTACTGTAATTCAGAACTTTTGAATATAAATGATCTACCAGTCTCCGCAGGTACTAGCAGGAGTTTCCATGCCTGCTTTTGTTTTCATTTAAAGTGACTGTAATAGAGCTATCCTGGTTTTGGTTCTTAGATCAGACGAGGAAACTTTTAGAAGCTTTTCTGCAATGGAGAGAATGCCTTAAAAGGTTAAGTCCACTTTAAGAGAGGCACAGGAGGGATTTGAAGGCTCTATTAGGACACTTTTGGTTTTCTGCCAACATCCCCAATGTTGGATTGGGGATGACCCTGGAATGTGCTAGATCTTCAAAGGCACTCTGAGGCAGATTCTCAGGGATCTTTCTTTTCCAAATCTGCCCTAGCCAAAAGAATATTGGCTTTCACTGATTTCCTAAGACAGAAGATCTTTTTGGAATTGATTCATATCTTTCCTATGTGGTACGATTGTTAGAATGCTGGGTCTGGAGTCAGGAAGACTCAATGTCAGGCATTCAAATCTGGCCTCAGATATTTATAAGCTATGAGACCCTGGGCAAGTCACTTAACTCTGTTTACCTTGGTTTTCTCATCTGTAAAATGAGCTAGAGAAGGAAATGGGGAACCAATTCAGTTCCTTTCCCAAGAAAATCCCCAAAAGGGTCATGAAAACTAAAAAATGACTAAACAAGAACAAATCTCTTCATTATCAAACACCATTTCTGAACACTCATGATATTCTCTCCCTCCAGTGAAATCCTGTACATATATATATATATATATATATATAATTTTTGAAAAGGTAGAAATCATTCTTTATGTTACTCTGAGTGGTACTGGCTGAAATTAAATAAAACAAAGCAAAAAAGTGTTTTAACACCCATTTGCCTACCTAGAATGACAACTTTCTTTACCACCATTTTCTGGTAAGATTGCCAGATAAGAGAACATATTTTTCCTACAGCTTTAACCTCTGTCATAAAAATAGATTTCTATAATTTGCAAGTTTTAGATTTGAAGAAACATTAAATTTCTTCTCATCTGTGCTATATATTTGTTCTACTAGAGGACACGGAGCAAGTGGGAGAAGTAAAAATCAATGAAAAAGAAGTAGCATCTTTAGAAAAAAAGAAACATTGTCTAGGATAGAAGCTGCTTTGAACACAATTTGGCCATAACCAAGAAATATGTTTTTACTAGATTATTGGGTTCAAAACAGTGATTTTATTTCCTCACCCCCTATAGCTTCAGAGAATGGTTGAATTATAGGGATTAGGTCAATTTTTAAAGTTGCATGACTATTCCCTTTACTATAGCTATTGTCTTCCTGAAGGGTGTAATATTGGTGGTCTATAAGGCAATCCCTGCATTACCAGGTGAAAATGGTTCTATTTTGTTCAGTTGTATATTTTGTTCTTAAGAAGAAAAGGCAAAGGTCTTTGAAGGGCTTTTATCTAAGGTTACCTATGTATTTATCCATTTAAGAATCTTAGCCAGACATAACCCCTTTCCTTAGGCCCTTATTCCATTCCATCCTTTCTCCTCCAGGACTTTCCTCTTTAATTCAATCCTTTTTGTTCTCTTGCAATTCAATCTCTCCTTTTTCATTGACTCCTTCCCACTGGAGAAACAGTGTGATGTTATGGCTAGAGTGTTGTCCTTGGAGCCAGGGAACCCTAAATTCCAATCCTGCTTAGACATTTAGGAGCTAAGTAAACTTGGATAAATCAGTTAATCTCCCGGAAGCTCAGTTTTCTCACCTGTAATATGGAATAAATAGCACCAACTTTACGGAATTGTGAGGATCAAAATAGGTGATGCATGTCAAGTACTTTCGGAATCTTAAAGCCCAAAATAAATATGAGGTCTTACTCTAAGAGAAGAAAAGGAGAAAACAAAACCCTCTCAGCCTTCTGCCTCAGTACCCCAAAGCAGGACTCTAAATAGGACTCTTTTTGCACCTAAAGCAAAAATGGTTTGGAAGATCACCACTTTTGGGGTTAGAGGCAGACATGACAATGTGGGGTGAAACAGAGAACCCAAGATACTATAAATCATATTCCCTCTCCCCTCTTGGGTCATTTTTATAGCTTTCTATTTGAAACTAATTAGTGTTAATAAGTAGGTAGAAAGGTCAGTTATTTCTTTACATTTAACATCCATTAAACTTGATTATTGGGAGTGGGTTTAAAGTGTTAATCCTTCATATACCATCTATGTGCCTGAAGTAGCTCAAAGAGAGTCAAGAATAAACATCTATAGAGTCTCTTCCCTGTATACTTCTCCAAGGAACATTTTGAGTCCCACCAGAAGGATGTCAGGGGTTTTTTTGGGGTCAGAGGATGGACACTGTTTTCTTTCCAGAAAGAGGGGGTAAAGGGCTAGATTATATCTATCTTTTCTCTTAAATTTTATTAATCTAAGAGATGTAATTTTTAGGTACAAACCATATCTCCTGATCACTATTTCTTAAGGGGAAGGAGGGTCCCACACTATATATTCCAAGGCTTTACTCTTTCCCCATCAAATTCCAGTTCCACAATGAGCACACATAGGAAATAACAAAGAAACCCATTTTCCCTAGTTGGTAGCAAAACAGAAATCAGACAAGAGATGCCTAGGAGAATATATTCCAGACAAAACAAATTGAATGACTTATCTCACTCCTTTGAGATTAAGATAATTCAGCTCAATGAAGAGAGTGTCCCAGATCTTACCCAAGAGAAAAATCCATGAAGTCTCTAGTGTAGCAAACTGAGGACAGGGATTTCATAGAGACTGGCGATGAGATTAGAATGCTGTATTCTCTCTTTGTCTCTGTGTCTCTGTCTCTCTGTCTGTGTATGTGTCACTCTCTCAGCTGGAAGCTAGAAGAACCTAAAATCTTTCTTCTCTCACCAACTCTGCCCACCCCTTACCTAGGCACAAAACAATGAATAATCAGTCTCCACCAATGACAAGAAAGCCCCATATGATTGGCCTCTTGGACCTATGGTTATACATCAAATAGCTTGAATTTTTTGGAGATGGAGTAGAAAGAGATGCCAACGCTACTTCCCCTACACCCCCAGAATCACTCTCAAAGTAATAGTACAGTTGGAAAGAATCTTAGAGATCATATAGTTCAACAGGACTACTTTACAAAGGAAGAAACAAGTCTAAGGGAGAAGTGAATTGTTTCATATCAAAGACAAAAGCTCATTCAACTCCTACTGAGCAAGAGGTAGAACTGAGGTAGAACTAAACTAAGGTCAAATTCAAATATTCAAAATATTCATAATTCATATTCATTCAAATATTCAAAATATTCATAAACTGTATTAGAACTGGAAGTGACCTTAGAGGCTACCTTCTCCAATTTCATAGTTTTACCATAAAGGAAAGAGAGATCCACATTTACTATCAGAAGGAAAAAAACAAATCCAAAACTATAATCCTGTTCTTTGGAGTCCCAGACTAATGCTTTTTCCGTGAGCTTATAAAAATTTGGAGATGGGGGCACTGTCCCTCCTATGTAGCAGCAATCCTTGGTCTCACAACTTAAGACAATTATCTAAGAAAGGAAGGGGGCCAATTGGTCCTTCCAGGTCCATTCCAGCTCCCAAACTCTTCCCCATTCTTTAGGAATATTTCAGTAATTCAGGAGGGCAAATTTTGGAGGAAATATGTGGCTGATGGGAGAGGTAGGAACATTAACCTCTAACAGAAGTTAGCCTCAATTCTGGCTCCTTCCCTTTGCCCCAGTCATAGAGAATTCCTTGGGAGAGGATTCCTAGGCCAGGAAGGCTGAGATGTCATCAGGGAGGCAAAGTCTGTATGTTAAAAGTGCTACCTCTCTTCTATTTTGTGCCATCTCTCCCAGAGAGGCCCCCTTTATGAAAGTGGAGGATGGGGGCCCTTCTCAATCTGCAACTGTTTTTAAGTGGCCCTGCTTCCCATGTGGCTCCAGTGTGAGCCTTGGACTACCAAAAGGGAAACCTAATTTTTAAAAAAATACAATTATTAGAGTAGTGATAGATTATGGATCTATACTGTAATTGACTCTATGATATTACTTGGAGCCATACAAAATCGAAACATCCATTTCACAGCACAAAAGGAGCCTCAGACTTAGAAGAGAAATCTAAGGAGGTACTTCCAGCTGTCTCCAATAGCATAATGGAGGTAGGTAATTAAACTGTTTTATAAAGCCAAGGGAGAACTCTCAGCATGTTTTTAATGCAAAACTGAATTGAAAAGTCTTGGAGTGAATTGAAGGAGGTGGGAGACAGTAACAGAAATGTGAATGTACTTTATATCCAGCGCATGAGTAAAAGGAGACTAAAGGTTTATCTTCACAGGTTTGTCCTTTGTTCTTGAAGAGGACCTTGACATCAGGAAGAAGATGACATGATGTGCAATTGACTTTGATTTAAATGAGAGAGGGCTGTGCAAGGTCACCAACCTCACTTTCTCCTCCAGGGTCTCTGGGTCCAATGGCCAGATATTCATCAGGACTCTGGAGATGAGCCAGGATGCAATGGGAGACCCTGGCCCTTTTAAGCTAAGATCTTTTCAGGTTCTCATTTTGAGTGATTCACCCATTGAGTGAATAGGCCTCTTTAAGAAGTGAGTCAAGGGATGGCTCCTTAAATTAAAAAAAAAATCTTTAATCAATAAATGTAAGAAGCTTCTTGTTATCCAAATTATCTTCCCTTTGCCGGAATTGGGATCATAGTCCCCCGTAAAGCTGGAAGGTTTTATTTTCCAACCAGCTATGTTAACTTCTACAAGTTTAAGATCTTACATATTCCTATCTTGCCACACTCAACTCATATATAAAATGAAATATAAAAGTATTTGGGGTAAATATATCTGGTCCTAAGATCAGGCTCACATTTGTGTGCAATGTGTGATAGACCACCTGAATTCCTGGTTCCCAGACTCTTACAGTCCTTGAGATCTGCAACCAGCTTTTTTATTCTGAATTTCTCAGATGATTGATTTCTTTTCTACCACAGGTAAATCATAAAGTCCCTGACCCTCATCGATAAATTCCTTGTTTTTATGATCAGATGACATGTGCACCTTGAACCACCAAGTTTCAGCAATAAGAAATGGGCTTGTTCCTGGTTCTCTATAGATGCCAGCCATTTAGGTCACACTTGACCTTGAAGGTCAGGTTTCATCTCCAAGAAATGGATCTTGTTTCTGGGTTTTTTATAGGCATCCTTTCTCTCTCTGATCAGTTCTGTTCTACCCCATTTTTGTCCCAGAAATAGATAAACAAATAGAAATAAAAAAAAGAAATAAAAAAAAAACTATACTATAGTAGTGGTTGAAAATAGGTAACGTTTAATGAGATAGATACCAGGTTGTAACTGAAAGATCATATTTCTTTAAATTTTTCATGTTTCTTTATTTTTTTATAATAGTGACATCAGCTTTCTGATGATCATGGCACCTTTTTTTTTGCCTACTAAAGATGGTATAGTGGATAGAGTGCTGGAGTTGGGAAGACCTGAACTCAAATCCACTTTTAGATATTTAATAGCTGTGTGACCCTAATTAAGTGACTTAACCTTTTTGCCTCAGTTTCCTCAATTGTAAAAGGGGGGTCATAATAGCATAATAGCACTTACAGGACTGTTGTGAGGAGCAAATATAATAACATTTGTAAAAAATGTTTAGCACAGTGCCTGGCACATAGGAAGTGCTATATAAATGCTTATTCCCTTCACTGCCTGTAAAAAAATTAGAGATTCATGATTAGATAAAATATGTTGCTATCTTAATAGTTTAATTTTAAGGAAAAAATTCACTCAGTTTGATACTTCTTTTTTGGTCATCCGTGCACCAGAAAAGCTTATCCAGTTATTCAGCATAAATATAAGCTAGACACTACTAATAGCAGCTACCCAAGTAATTAGTGCAGTATCCAAGACTGTCATTAGACTTTAAAGGTCTAACCTTATAAGTTCTAAAACACAATGCAACAGCAACTAGTGTGGAATCCAACACAAGAGAATGACCAAATAAAGTTGTCAATCTGAATTGTATAAATGTTTAGAGCTAGCATTATCTTCATATAATCCTGCATGCACTTTTTTTAATTGTAGAAATTTTAGAAGGAAAAAAGAGAGGTTTTATTTAAGATTATATTTAAGCATAAATATGGTATAAATGATGCCATTATTAACTTCTATGCGAAGTGTTACTATTTCCATAAAATGAATAGTACTTTAAATATAGCAGTTTTCTGATTTCCTTTATATAAATATTTTCAAGCTCTGATAGAATATACTGCTGCTGGAGAAATGGGGGGGATATTTTTCTTTTGAAACAGGAAACTTTAGTCTGTGAAATCCATTAATTCCCATGAAACTGCTTGGAAAATTCAGCTCACAAAGTTTTTAAAATTGTCATTTGCCTCTTCTGCATACCACAGATAAGTATATATAATTTCTGCACTTATAAATGCAATTCCACCCACAAGCAGCAGTCAAATACAAGAATTATTCAAGACTCAGAGCAGGTAATTTGTGAAAAATAAATCAGGAAACCAAAATGTAGTTATAGTATCTCTGTAAGATGGGAAGTTCATTCTTTAATTACCATTCTGCTTGGATTTAGCCTAATTCGCTATATAAAAAAATGTTGATTTAACTTGTGTCAGTAAACAGAGCCATAACTATAGCAGTCACTAAGACTTAATATCAAGGTGCCAAGATTTGGAGGGCTCTGATAGGATTTAAATCTTCATTCTAGCACTCAATCTTCTTTCTTCTTGACTTTTCTGTAGCATTCGATACTGTGGACTCTTCCATCCAGCCGAGATTTTCTCCCCTTTCTGAGTTTTCATGACCTTGCTCTGTCATGGTTCTCTTTCTTCCTGAATGAACTCTTTCCCAATAACCTATTGTAGGATCATCATCCATGTCTCATTCCCTGGGCCCAAATACGCTCCAGAGCTATCTTCTAGGGCCTTTTCTCTTTTCCCTAGATATTCTCTCAGCAATTTCATTAGCTGTCATGGATTTAACAATCACATCTGATGGCATCAGTAGAGCACTGCAAGGTTTGCAAAGTGGAGGAAGAATGAAAGATAGATGAAGAAGATGAAGCAGATAGAAATTAAGTGATTTGTCCAGAATAACACAACTAGTAGGTGTCTGAGGCTGAGTTTGAACTCAGGTCTTCCTGACTCCTGGCCCAGTGCTCTGTCCACTGTGCCACCTAGCTGCCTTTCTGTATAGATGATAGCCACATCTACATATCCAGCTTTCTTCTCTCCCCTGATTTCTAGTCCTTCATCTCCAACTAGCATTTCAAACTCAATTATGTCAAAAACTGAATCCCTCTTTCCCTGAAAATCCATCCTTCCTCCTAACTTTTTCAACTACTGTTTTTCTCATCAACCAGCTTCCACTAATCCATCATCTACACTACTGGAAAACTGATATTCCTAAAGCATCTGATCGCATAGTTCCCTGCCTCACGAAACTTCTGTGTCTCCCTGTGGTCTCTAAGATCCAATGAACCTCCAGTTGGGCAGTTATAGCCTTTCACAATCCATTTCTAGGCCCTTTGTGATAAGTCCAGTCTTGTCTCTCATGCATTCTACTTCCCAAACTGACCTTGCTTTTCACAAACATGCCATGCTATTTCCCTCTTCTGCATCCCATGCCTAGAAAGCTTTCCATCCTCATCTCTACCTCTTAGAAACACCAACTTCTTTCAGACCAGCTAAAGGGATACTTCTATCAAGAGGCTATTGCAGATTCTCCCAATTATTAGCGGCTCTTTCCCAAATAATTTTGGATTTGCTATGTACATGCTTTTCTGTGAATATTTTTTACTCTCTGCCCTTCCCACACCCTCCAAATAGAATACAAACTCCTTGAGGGTAGGGACTGTCTTTTGTCTTTGTACTATGCCCAGCACAGCTCTGGTATATAATATGGTATATAAAATGCTCTTTGATGGGTTATAGTGAATATCAGCAATAGCTGATAAGTCTAGTATGTAACTAACATACGCAAAGGCTTCTTCACCCTTGGGGATGTTGGCTCCTCATTGTCCTCCTCTAGTCCCATGCTTTCCTTTCTCTTGCTCCCCTGCCCTTGTATGCCACAGTCTGCAGCAAACTCCTTTGTCGCTATGTGTGACCATATTCAATAGTCATAGCACTGTTAGGCTTTTCCTGGGACTGAGCTCACCTTACTTTCTTCAGGTTCTCCCAGACTTCTTACACCAAGACATTTATCATGCATTTCTCCAATTTTCTCTCTTACCAGCTCTTTACAGAAATCTTCCTCACCAGCAAAAATTGTTTTCTCATTCTCCTTCTTGTCTCACCTCAGTATGCCATAAATATCCTTCTTTCCATGCATCTTCTGGTTTTCTCTCAAAAAAGAAAATGCTATTTGATGTGATACACAGTAGGAAGACTTTATAATTTCTTGAATAAACAAGTCTTGAAATAAAAAATAAATGTTATCCAAAGATTATTCTGATACAGAGCCATATTTAGGGCAAGGCAAGCAGTGCTTTATCCCCAGGGTGGCCACATTTAGATGCTCTTGACAACACTGAAACTTTTCAGCAACAGACCCTGAGCTTAGCAGTTAGTTGGCAAGAATAATTAGTTTAAATATGATGCTTCTTCAGTCCTCTAATGAAAAAGCATGTTTCTTAAAAACTTGCATTATTTGCATTAAAAAATAGAAGAGAGGCCCACAAACTAGAAAAATGAGCAGATCAACAACCCTACACAAATAAGCAGAATTTCTCTCTAGATCTAACAATAGGGATGTCTTCTCATTGGTAAGGTACACTAAATACTTCTGTTTGCAGTTCATGTGGGATTGAGCACTGGAATACTATAGGGCCTTGACATCCAAGTTCACTTGAAAGAGATTGGCCCAGCCTTCCTAAGAAGGAAGAATGCAACCTATGGCATGCAGATGAGTCCATAATCCAGTGGGGTAGTCTACCAGGATACATATCTTGGAAAATACTCTGCAGATGTTCAGTGAGCTGGCCCTAGAATAAAAAGGAGGACAATATTGTGTTATATCATATTTAGGAAATTGTGCTGTGTTCTCAAAGTCCTAAGTGACTTCCTGCTACAAGAATCCATCTATTTAACACCCAGATTTTCACAGTGATGTTATGTGACTGAAAGATCATGGAGCACCATCATCTCAGAGAAATCAAAATGATTGACTGACCCAAGCAGCAAGATAAGTAAACATGGTGGATGTAAACAGACTGTAGCATGTTACTAATGAAGTAAGTTGTATTAATTAGAATTGCTTACAAGAACTGACATGAAAGACACTTAAATTATGTATGACGAGCAAAAGAAAGTAGCCTTATCCTGTAGTTAGCAGGATAGCACACCGATAATTTTAACAAAGCATTTATGTCCACAAAATATTCAAAGAATGATAAAAAGGTACCTCTTGTATAATAGGTAGATCAGCTGTGGAGGATTTATGAGAGAACAAGGATAAGAATAATGCAAGTTTAGAAGGCATGGTTGGGCAAACATCTCCATTGGTTGAGTACTGGCTATAATAAGATCATATATTCATCGAAGTACTGATGTATAGCATTGTTTTGTATTGCTCAGTCATTCCAGTTATCTCAGTCTCTTTGTGACACCATTTTGGGGTTTTCTTGGCAAAGATATTGGAGTGGTTTGCCATTTCCTTCTCTGGGTCATTTTGCAGTTGAGGAAGCTGAGGCAAACAGGGTTAGGGGATTTGCCCAGTCACATAGCTAGTAAGGGTCTGAGGCCATATTTGAAGTCAGGAAGATGAGTTTTCCTGACTTCCAGCCTGGCCCTCTATCTACTGTGCTACAACAGCAAGGCTCCTAGACTAAAGAGTACCTTGCCTTGGCTATTCAGAGACTGTGAATCTCTTGGACATTGCAGATCTGAGATGAAAGTAAATTATCTATTCAGAGTTTGTATAAACTCATCTTCATCTTCCTCAGGATGGAGAATGACTATCATGTGCTACTGGAGATATTTTATGTTCTCTCTCCTTTGTTACTGCAAGTTTCTTGTGTCTTGAGAATTTTCTGGGAAAGAGAAAATCAGTTGCTGCTCTAGGCTTGGTTTATTGCTGTTGAATCATTGAAGAGTGTCTAACTCTTCATGACTCCATGAACCCTAGCACTCTAGACCCTGCTCTCCTCTGCTGTCTTCTGAAATCTGTCCAAGCTCATGTTCGTTGCTTTCATGACACTACCTATCCATCTCATCCTCTATCCTTCTCTTTTGCCTCCAGTCTTTTCCAACATCAAGGTCTTTTCCAATGAGTCCTGTCTTCTCATTATATAGTCAAAATATTAAAGCTTCAGCTTCAGTGTTTGACTTTCCACTGAGTAGCCTGATTTAATAGCATTATTGAGGAGCACCACTACCAAAGCTGACTATGGAAAACCCTATCCCAAAGATGTGCACATAGATAATGCTTTGTTAACCTAATTGAGCCAGGAGACAGTGAGAAACTCTTGTGTAGTAGAACTGAGTCTTTGAGACTTTAAGGTTTTTATTGGGCATTACAAGCAGTCAAATAATTCCAAACATCATACTCTCTAAAGGATAGACTAAATGAGCTACATTATAAACACAAGGGGATCTATTTTTCCCATTTGAAAAAAAATAAGTGTTTGTCATTCCTGTGGTTCATTAGGAATTACAAGACTCCTCCTTGTAGCTTCTTAAGCATTAAAAAAAAGTCTTTTAAAGCTAGAAAACACGAACTATTTCATTACTTACTAAAATATATTCTTGTTTTTTATGGCCAGTTCTGTAGATATGATTTGAAGATGAAAGGCATATGAACACGTATGAGTAAAAATCTCTTCTATTGTTGGCTGTTTGAACAGCAGAACAGATTGGAAGATAGTTTAAATTCTTTGATTTGTCAAAATTGTAAACTTTCCTCAAGATTTTCATTGATTGTGACAATTTTACCGGAAAGCACCCTATCCTCATGTTGCCACCTCTGACTTCTTTTTTATGCTTAGCAAAAACATATGTCTTAGCCAAATGGTGAGCTACCATCCCAGATTCTCAAAGAAAATGAAGCAGGGAGAAGAGGTGAAATATATTACACTTTCATACTTAAATCAATGCTTCTGTGGATCTGTGAGATCGTCAGGGTGGTACTTCCTTCAATGACTTCCTTCAGTGATGCAGATGACAATCCATCCATGCCTTCTTATCCTGTGACTTTAAAGGCATTGCTGTATCAAGGAGTTGGAAAATATAGTTTGCTCTTTGCTTTTCCCTGTGTCTTTTTATTTTTTCAACTGACAGTCCAATATACAATATGTTTGAAAAATGATTCTGAATATTAGTGTTATGTATCACTAATCCTTTTTTGGTTTCTAGCTATAAAAAAGAATTATCTTCCCTGTTCCTAGCCTTGAATTCTTGGGAGCAATGAATATCTTTTGAATTGAGTGGGTATTTGGTTCTCCAATCATGAACATGAACATTTAGAAATGTTTTAAGTGGAATATATGGATATACATTTGGTTAAATCTGTCTGGTTAAATGTTTTCCCCTTAAAGTACTTTCAGATTTTTAGAAATTCGAAAATTTGACAAGTGCCATTCAAGTGATCCTATAATATATACTGAACAAGTAAGACTAGAAGATCAAGTCCAACCATGTCATTTTCTTGCTCAAAAATTTTCATTGACTCCCTACTGCTAGGATAGAATATAAACTTATCTGTTTGACACTTAAAACTTTGCAACCTTGTTTGTTTCCCTTTCTAGATATTTCCCATTACTCTCCCTTCTACATTGTATAGTCTGGATAAACTAGACAACTCTATGAACGGGTGCAAATACCTGTTCTATTGATGGTTTAATTCAATAGTACTGTTTGAATGGCAAAACAAAGAGCTTAAAATTTTGGTCTTGCAAAAAAAAAATTTTTTTGGCCTACTTTTATTATTTTTTTATTTTATTTATTTTTTTAAATGTTCTACAATCACTCCCATAAAATTTAGATTTTTGCCCCCCCCCACCTACCCTCTCTCCCCAAGATGGCATACAAACTCTCCTCAATATTTTCATTGGTCTTTACCATATTACCTCAAAGTGCTTTGCCTTCATGTAGTCAACCATCTATTTTTCTTCTTGAGAAAGCTTCTGTCTAAGCCAAATAGTGAGTTATAATCCAAGAGAGATTTCCAAATAATTGGAAGCAAAAACAGACAAAAAAGATTACATTTTTATGCTTAATTTCATTCTTCTATGTATCTGTGATCCCCCGGTGTTAGTTCCTTGTCCAGGAACATTTCCTCTCTTACTTCTGTATCTTCACACAAGCTATCTTTTATTCCGGAAATGTTTGCCCTCCTTACTTCTACTTCTTGGAATCCCTGACTCTCTGAGATTCAAACCAGATGCAACATTTCACAGGAGACTTTTCCTGATCCCCTCAATTGTCAGTTACCAACCCCAATTTTGTTGCGTTTACTTTGTGTTTTCTCACTTGAAAATGTAGACCAGATAAGATGGAAGGAACCTCAGAAGTCATCTTGTTGTATCCCCTCCCTGAATTTTACAAAGTAGAACCTGAAGTTCAGAGAGCTTATAGCTTAAGATCATATAGCTAGTAAGCAGTAGAATGAGAAATTAGACCCTAAGTCTTCACATTCAATCTAGCACTTTCTCTACAGCTCTACAGCTGCCCCTCAACAGAATTTACCTTCTTGAGGACAGGACTTCTTAATTTTTTGTCTCTGTATTCCCAGTCTCTAGCCTAGGGCCTTGTACATAGCAAATGTTTAACAAATGCTTATTGAACCAAGTTGAATTCAATTGACATTTTAATGTCTCCCAACAAAAGGTGTCCTGAAAGAAACTAGCTCCTTATGACTTTATACTTGTCTTTATACTATCACAATTGGAAAAGAGCACTCTCATTTTCCTAGTCAGTCAAATCTTCAGTTCTTAGGGAGGGGCCAAGACATACATGAAAGTATTAATGCTGTTCTATATTAAAGATATTTTGAAAAGGAAATTCTACAATGACATCTCTATCAACCCATTTCACAATGCATAGACTTCCTCTTTAGAACAATACTTCAGAAGGTGTTTCAGGGAGTCTCTGTTAATTCTTATAGAAATGTCCAATTTCTCATATTAGCCCACGTAAAAACTGTAATTTTTACTTGTAAATTCAGGAGAAGGGATAGTTGAAATGTGTGGTGCTGGTGACAGGGGAGTCAGAGCAGAGGTTCCATTCCTCTCTGCCTATTCATGATCAAAACCAATTTTGTGTTCGACCTTGGTTTTCGTTCCCTGCCAGGTTGATGGGAATTAGAGTGTCAGAGCTAAAAGGAACCTGAGAGGTCACCCAGTTCAACCTCTACATGCATTTCCCCTGCAAGAATTCTGACAAGCTGCCAATCATCCAGCCTTTACTAGGAAACTGCTAGTAATTGAGTGCCTGTAACCTCCTAAAGTAACACATGTGACTTTTAGACATCACAAGTTGCTAAGAAATTATTTCATAAGAAGCTAAAATTTCTTTGCAACTTTAACCAAATGTCCTGACTTCTGACCCTTTGCTCCCCAGGGGTCAACAAAACAAGTCTAATTCAATTCCTCTTTCACACAATAGTCCCAGTTTTTTCTTCATGCTAAATATTCTCCTTTATGTCAACTAATGCTTGCAAGTGTAGTTTCAGGCTTTCTTATTATCTTGTTCTTTCTCCTTTTACCTGGACAATATCATTCATAAAATATAGGGCCCAGAAAAAAACACAATACCCTGTGTGGTTTCACAGGCCAGAGGGGCACAATCCTTTTACATTAATGAAACTTAAGAGTAACATAATATATATGTATGCACACACACACGCACACACACACACAGACATTTTTATTCAAACATGTTCTGGGTCTACTCACAATGAGCTCTCAGTGCATTAGAATCCCCACATCTTTAAGGTTTGTATTTTTTTTTTATCTAAACTATTGTCAGTTCTGAGCATACACAGAGGATAATTTATTATCTGACTGATTTTGAAACTTGTTCAGAATTTGAAATGTTTTGATTATATTTAAAGGGGACAAAAGAGATATTACATATTATTTTAACTCTATAGGCACTTGAACTAATTTGCTTTTATGTTTTTGGTAATCACAATAAGTGAAAGAGAAGAAAATAGCATTGTGAAAATGCATTTGTTCTTCAGTATGTGAGTGGGAAGATTCTTGAATTGTTCCTCATGCGCTTTGTGCCAAAATAAAACAAGACCGTGTCATGTCCTTGACATCCCTTTTCTTCTGGTAAGCAGTTCTCCTCGGGACTGCTGAAATGTCAGCAGGATTTGTGCTGGCTTTGTTATCATTGCCTTCTTAGCAGAAGGCTAGGCCCTTATATGCATTTTCCCTGAAGATAATGTTGCTAAACCCAAAAGGGCATATTTGTTGTCTGCATTTAAAGGTTAAAAGCTATAGGATGAAAAATATTTCTCATTTTCTTTGCATTTATGTTATAGAATTTAAGGTGGGGACAGAAGAATGGTAGCATTTTAGACTTAGAATGAAAATGGACCTTATTTACCATCTGGTTCAAACCTCTCATTTGACAGATGTAGAAACTGAGGCACAGGGATCAAACAAGGTATTCAAGGTCACACAGCTACTAAGGAGCAGATCTGGGACTCAGACCCAGACTAGAAATCAGATGCTTGGAAATCAGATGATGGAAACAGCATTGAATTGGGAATCAGGAGACCGGGGATCTATTCTACGGTGCTCTGTTATGAGCGGTCTGTGTGACTATAGGCAAGTCATTTCATCGATCTGAGATCCAGTTTTTTCATTCTGTTAAGTGAAGGGGTTACACTAGATCATTTCTGAGGTCCCTTCTAGTTAACAAGTCAGTGACATAAAGTTCATTAGAAGCTAACTACAGGAAAACATAGTTCCCCTGCTTCACAGATTTCACTTGGATGCTTCCTATTTTTCTGTGATTTCCTCTTCTTTGAAATATCTAATAGCACCTCGTCCAACTTGCCAGGTTACTGTATTGATTAATAAATAGAATCCCAATCACATGACTGAGATCATGTCATACATACAAGTGTAGGAGTATATATACATGTAAGTGCATATATAACTTCCTCCTAAGAGGGAAAATTGTCCTATCATCCTAGTATTGTTTATTCAATGGGGCAGGAGACAAGACACAAATTCCTTTTTAGTATTTTGAATTTTTCAATCAAGAATGCAGATGGGACCTCTTATTTTATGTGCACAGGGATAACCAGAATGTGTTTTTAAAATTTTATTTTGTTTTGTCATTTGTTGGAAATTCTTAGCCCCAGAGAGGGTCTGATATTTCAATTAATAATAATGTCTATGACTTTGGATAACCTCAAAGTATATTTTGGCCCAAGATCATAAAATTCTAGACAGTAATGAGTTCCCCAATGAGGCCATTTCAGATATTTATTAACTTAAACTTCTTAAATAATTCACTGTCAACTAAATTCCTAGATGAATTGAAACAGCTCTTACTGAGGCAGTTCCTTAGAGCATGATTTAAAACAACATTGACCTAATCTAGAATTCAAATGAAATGTTAGGCACATTGGAGACATTAGCATGCTTATAATTTTATCACTTACATGGAGCCAAAACATTTGTCCTTGCTGCAGCTTGCAAGGGAAAGCAGCATTTCTTGCCTTCTTGCTCAGAATCAAAAATAACCTTCTTGTTCTTCCTTGTTCAAATGTAGTTTTCCTTGAAAATTTTGCCAACATGAGAGGCTCTTCTGTGGGTTAGTCAGAGCCTATACATATGCTAAGGTCAATTTGTTCTCACCAAAAAATCTTAAAAGTTTTGAGTCAACTTTTCATTTTCAGTGTCATTATTACTTAACAGATAAGATAAAGAAGTTTTCTCCTCTCCTTTTCCATCATCTCCATCCCTTCTCTTCTCCTTTTTTTTTTTTGGATAGAATTATAAAACTAGTTGATAAAGGGAATGTGCAGATATGTAATTTCCCTAGTCTTTAGCAAAAACTTTGATAAACTTATCTCATTTTATGCTTATGGATGTGATTGAGAGGGTATGGATTATCTTATAAGCAGATGGATGCAGAACATTCTGGAAGACCAAACTAAAGGTTAGTTGTTAATGATTTAGTATCATCTTGGCAGGAGGTCTCCAGTAGAGTACCCCAGGGATCTGTGTTTTATCCTATTAATATTTTTGTCAATGACTTGGATAAAATCATAAATGGTAATCTCATCAACTTTGAAGAAGACACAAAACTGGGAGGGAAAGTTCACATGGTGATGATAGGTTAGGATTCAAAATCAAGAAATCTAGAACTTATTAAGCACCTACTATGTGCCAAGCACTATGATAGACAATGGGGATATAAATACAATGAATAAAACAATCCTGACATCATGTTGAATCTAATAAGATGAAATTTGATAAGGATAAATGTGAAATCCGCACTTGTTTACCTTAAAATCAATTCCACAAATATAAAATGAAGATAGGCAATGTTAGATATTTTGAAAAATATCTGGGTTGTTGCTGTGTGTGTGTGTGTTTGTGAGTGTGTGTGTGTTATAAGTTCAATGTGAGTCTGCAATGTTATATATCATCTCCAAAAGCTAATTCCATCATGGGCTATATAGAAAGAGAGGAATAGATTCCAGGAACAGAGAAGGGATATTCCTATTGTACTCTGCTCTTGTCAGACCCTCACTGCACTATGGTATGTCCATTTCTGGGCAACACAATTTAAGAAGGTCATTGTTAGCCAGTGAGTATTCAGAGGAAGGCAATTGGGCTGGTAAAGGGACTTGAAACTGTGTCATCTAAAAATTTCTTGAAAGAACTGGACATATTTAGTCTGAAGGTCTGTCATGATGAGGAGGGATTTGATTTGTTCATTTGGACCCAGAGGATAGAGCCAAGAACACGAAGTAGAACCCCCAAAGAGGCCAATGGAAGCTTGATATCAGTAAAACTTCCTAACTATTCCTACAAGTGGAACAGGTTGTCATGAGATGTGATGGACTTTTCTTTCTTAGTTTGCATTCAGATGTTGGATGGTTGCTTGTCAGATATGTTAAAGTGGGAATTCCTTTCATGCCTTAGAGGTCTCTTCTGCCTTTCAGATCCTGTGATTCTTTGATTTTGACCCAATTAACTTAACCTTCAAAAACTCAGGGTCCTCTCACCAAGAGGAGGTTTTGGAGTGTGACATGATTGCAGGCTTCCTTTACTCTATGTATTCTCCTGATGTTGTGCAAGACAAGTTTGTCACCTCCTAGCTATACTCTATCAAACTGATTTTCTAACCTTCCGAAAGAAGCAAGTTAAATCTTTTTCTCTCCGCAGGAAGCATGCACATTGATTTTCCACTTGCAATATGGCCAATGGCAAGGATAAGGTGCTTTCATCTGTGGAATTCAGGAAATGCCTATTTTTTTCTTGCTCTCCCTGCCAATTAAATCTGAACTTCAAGTTTTTAAACTATCTTAACCCTTTGAAATAAAACTTTGCATTTGGAAATATTGTTTATGATTTAGAAACTGAAAACAGCTGATTCACATATGATCTATCATTTTTGTGGTGGAAATTTTTTCAGTCACAGGTACTTGGTGGTGTTTTAACATTTGTTAAATATGTAAAACAATACATGACAGGAGATGCTTGAGTGGAGGTAGAATGACAAAGATGAAAATGATACAATCCTGTTTTCTCATGAAACTTGTCTTTGCAGAGGTATAAAAAGATAAACATTATATATAGTATTTAATACATATAAGTACATAATACATCAATATATAACATGAATATATTACATACCATGTAACATATATTAATAAAAATAAATAAAATTAATACATTTTCCTTATCATACAAGGGATATTTATAACTTCAAAGTGAATTGTCTGGATCAAACTTTCTCTCCCACAGAAAATGTTTCCTCAGAGAGCACCTTCAAGAATCTTTAGCCATCTTCTTATAGTTGAGGTGTTAAGGTGTCATGAAACTTGAGACACTGATTTACTGGTGTGACTCAGTTCCTTCCTGAAGAAGCTTTTTCCTACTCCCACTAATGATGAGTGGAAGATTCTCTAAGCCTGATTTCAAACACTGATTTTCAAAAAACATGCTATTTTGTCTAATCAGTTTCTGTTGAAGAATGTACTTGGAAAATGGCTAGGTTGATAGGCCACTATATGAACAAGAAAAGTAAGGAACAAATACTTTACATTAGAATTAAAGTCATAAAAACAAAACCACCTTAATTATTTGGAAGGGGATTCGTTTTGTGAGAATGCTGTGCTTCAGAATGATAAGAAAAATAAGTAAGATAAAAGAGATCATGGCTCAATAAAGAAGAGAGTGGCAACAAGGGGGAAAAGCCCAGGGCACTTATGATACATTTTGTTACAGTAACCTTTCATGTCAAGTAGCAATAAAAGAAGGAGGGAGTTATGCTTTGGTCGGCAGAACAAGTTTTATCACTGTCATAAGGCCCTTGAGGAATTCTGCTGGATAACTGGCTATAAAAAAGAGAAATTAGAATGAAACTGAAATCCACAATTCCATGTAGGAATTTTTAAAAATAACATTTAATGAAGCCTCTCCTTTGTAATTGTCTGAGTACTAGTGGAAATCATGCAAATGGGCATCAAATATAGAATGAGAATGGATAAATTATCTAAACTATTGCTTATTGTTCTTTTAATAGTCATAATGGATTCTAGGGAGAGGGATAGGATCTGGATTTGTGATTTTTTTTTAGTATAAGGTACTCCCTGGTGAGGAAGAGCCCCTTAACCAAAGTCGTTTGGCATCTTCTTTGCAACTTAAAGTCTTGGAGAGGCTGTGCTATAAGGCATTCAGTGACACAGTGGATAGAGCGCTGGGCCTGGAGTGAGGAAGACCTGAGTTCAAATTTAGCCTCAGATCCTTACTAGCTGTATGAAACTGGGCAAGTCATTTAGCTGCTGTCTGCCTCAGTTTCCTCATCTGTAAAATGGGGAAAATAATAGCACCTACCTCCCAGAGTTGTCAGGATAAAATGTGATGATAAAATTGTAAAGTACTTAGTACATAGTAAGTGCTATATAAATGTTAGCAATCATCATCAGTTTCCTCATCTGCAAAATGGAGATTATAATAGAACCTACCTTCTAGGTAGGTTTGTTATGAAGATAAAATGAAATATTATTCTAGTAGATTACTATTCTCAGTCACTGATTATTAATAAAAGTTATTATTATTGCAAAATTGCTTGGAACACTTACACACTACTTTATTCATGCTACTCATAAAAAAAAGTGACCATAATAGGTTTTTCTCATTTCATGCAACACACAGAATATCTTCTAGGGCTAGAGTGAGTAGTAAACATTGTTCCTTCTTTAGACAGCTTAGCTTGGATGTCAATCCAGGAAATACCTTCTAAGGTCATGAGCTTGTTCTACCTTTCATATGGACCCAGTTTATGGGATTTCTATAATGAAATACTTGCTAATATCTGTATAATTATGGTCTTTTTTAAGACTTGTGATTCCCTAAGTCTAGAACTTTCCTAGTTAGGACACTTCCTTTTCAAACCCAGATCTGATAATTCTTCTATAAATCAGAGAATTGAATGTGGACACTGAGAAGGTATCTGATTTGGTCAGTCATATAGCCAGTATATGTCAAAGGTAAATCTTTAACCCCCAAGACTAGCTTAGTGCTCATGGACAAGACATGGATTAGTTGTTTTATCTTTCTGGTTTTTTTTAATCAGTAAAATGAGAAGTTTGGATTAACCACCTAATTCAGAGGTTCCCAAACTTACTTGCCCCACTTGTTAAAAAAAATTACACAGCTCTTTTCTGAAAATCTACCTTCTTTAACCCTTTACTGTTTTTTTAAAAAAATCTATGCCATTTCAAACAAATATAAATTTTTTTAATGACATCTTTTAATTTCAATACTATGCAGACTATTTAGGAAAAATGGGGGAAAAGGAGTCCTACCAAATTCTTTTTATGGTACAAATATGGTTCTGATACTTAAACCAGGAAAAGCCAAAACAGAGAAAGAAAATTATAGACCAATCTCTCTAATGACTATAGATGTAAAATTTTTCAATAAAATATTAGCAAAAAGAATAGAGCAACTTATCATGAGAATAATACATTAATATGAGGTGGGATGTATACCAGGAATGCAGGACTGGTTCAATATTAGGAATACTATTAGCATTATTGATCATATCAACAGCAAAAGAGAAACCACATGATGATCTCAATAGATGCAGAAAAAGCTTTTGACAAAATATAACATCCATTCCTATTGAAAACATTGGAGAGCATAGGAATAAATGAAACTTTCCATAAAATAATAAGCAGTATCTACCTAAAAGTATCAGCAAGCTTTATATGCAATGGGGATTAGCTAGATGCATTTCCAATAAGATCAGGGGTGAAACAAGGATGTCCATTGTCACCACTATTATTCAATATGGTACTAGAAATGTTGGCTTTAGCAATAAGAGAAGAAAAAGAAATTGAAGGAATTAGAGTAGTCAAAGAAGAAACTAAATTACCACTCATTGCAGATGATATGATGATATACTTAGAGAATCCCAGAGAATGAATTAAAAAACTACTTGAAATAATAAACAACTTTGGCAAAGTTACAGGTTACAAAATAAACCCACAGAAATCATTTGCACTTCTATATATTACTAACAAAGCCCAATAGCAAGAGAAAGAGAAGAAATCCCATTTATGGATTAAGTTATGGTAGACACGATAAAATATCAGGGAATCTGCCTGCCAAAACAAACCCATGGACTGTATGAATACAATTGCAAAACACTTTTTGCACAAATAAAGTCAGATCTAAGTAGGTGGAAAAACATCAGTTGCTCGTGGGTAGGCTGAGCCAATATAATAATAATGACAGTTCTACGTAAATTAATTTACTTATTCAGTGCCATGCCAGTCAAACTATCAGATAATTATTTTCTAGAGCTAGAAAAAATAATATCAAAATTCATGTGGAAGAACAAAAGGTCCAGAATATCAAGGGAACTAATGAGAAGAAATGCTAGGGAAGGTAGTCTAGCCCTATCGGACCTCAAATTGTTTTATAAAGCACCAATTATCAAAACTAGTTGGTAGTGAGTAAGAAACTGAGGGATATACCAGTAGAATAGGTTAGGTACTCAAGACACAGTAGTCAATGAATATAGCAATCTATTGTTTGATAAACCCAAGGATCCCAGCTTCTGGGATAAGAACTCACTGTTTGACAAAATTTGCTGGGAAAACTGGGTAACAGTGTGGTGGAAACTGGGCATAGACCAATGCCTGATACCATACACAAGAATAAGTCCAAATGGGTACATGATCTAAAGATTGATACTATAAACAAATTAGTGTAGTAAGGAGTAGTATATTTGTCAGATTTATGGAGAATGGAGAAATTTTGGGCTAAGAAAGAGATAGAAAACATTATGAAGTGCAAAATGGATAATTTTGATTACATTAAGTTGAAAAGGTTTTGCACGAATGAACCCAATGCAACCAAGATTAGGAGGGAAGCAGAAAATTAGAGAAGAATTTTGTAACTAGTGTCTGTGATAACTGAGTCAAATGTACAAAAATGCAAGTCATTCCCCAACTGATAAATGGTCAAAGGATATGAACGGGCAGTTTTCAGAGAAGAAACTAAAACTATCTATAGTCATATGAAAAAATGCTCTATGTCACTATTGATTAGAGAGATGCAAATCAAAACAACTCTGAGGTACCACATTATACCTATCAGATTGACTAACATGACAAAACAGGATGATGATAAATGTTGGCGAAGATATAGGTGAGTTGGAATACTAATTCATTGTTGGTGGAACTGTGAGCTGATACAGCCATTCTGGAGAGCAATTTGGAACTATGCCCAAAGGGCTACAAAAATGTGCATACCCTTTGACCCAGCAATATTGCTTTTAGGACTGTATCCCCAAGAGATCATAAAAATTAGAAAGTGTTCCACATGTACAAAAATAATTATAGCACTCTCTTTGTGGTGGCCAAAAACTGGAAATCAAGGGGATGCCCATCAATTGGGGAATGCCACATAAATTGTGGTATGGCAATGTAATGGAATACTGTTGTGCTATATGAAATGATAAACAGGAAGACTTCAGAGAGACCTGGAAAGACTTATATGAACTGATGCTGAGTGAAAGGAGCAGAACTAGGAGAACTCTGTACACAGCAACAACCAGAGTGTGCAAGGAATTTTTCTGGTAGTCTTAGTACTTCTTTGCAATGCAAGGATTTAAAAAATTCCCAATGGACTCTTAAGGCAAAATGCTTTCCACATCCAAAGAAAGAACTAAGGAATTCAATCACAGAATGAAACGGACCATTTTCTTTTGTGTTGTATTTTGGGTTTTTTTATGATATCTCCCATTCATTTTAATTCTTCTATGTAACATGACTATGGTGAAATTGTATTTAATAGGAATGTATGTGTCGAATCAATATAAGATTTCAAGCCATCTCAGAGAGGGAGTGCAGAGGGAGGGGGAAAAAATCTAATGTATATGGAAGTGATTATAGAACACTGAAAACAAATAAAATAATTATTTAAAAGTAAAATAAAATTTAAAAATGACATCTTAAATTGAATAATTTATTGTAAAATTGTGATTTCTTTTGCTACACTGAAATTTTTATGACAATGTAATACATCATGTAACCATATGGTATCATATTGTAAGCAAGTTATTACACACACATATTGCTGCTGATGCATGCTGAATTTCGTGACAATGAGCAACATGCTCAACTGCCATCACTTGCTGATTGGTAATAGCTTGCATTTATTTGGAAAATAATGTAATCACTACAACTTTAACTCTGTGGCACAACAGATAAAATGTATAGTTTTTCAAAATTTGGGGGGTATGCTAAAACCCAAAAAATGAATTACCTCTACAACCAACTTGGCGATGACCTTCTCCAGAGTAATTTGGCCTGATCCTCATAGGCATATAATGCTTCCTCAGGTTAAAATTAAGTTTTCCAGATTGTTAGGGTCAGCTGGAGCTCAAGTTTCATTGGTAGAACCAGGTTAACTAATTTTCCTTGCTTCAAAGTTCCTGTCTGCCCCTTTGGAATGGAAGCGCTTTGAGGGGAGGGAGTTTCATATTTTTTCTTTGTATTCCTGATGCTTACAATAGTGCTTTTTCAAGTCAACAATTATTTATTTATTGAGTATATTTACTATGTGCTAAGCATTGTGCTAAGTACTGGAGATGCAAAGGAAAACAACAAATATTCCCTGCTCTCAAGAAGCTCACAAGTCTGATGGAAGCACCCCACAAACAACTATGTACTAATGAAAAATATACAGTACAATCTGGAGGTAATTTCAGAGGGAAGGCTTTAGAAAAGGGAGAATAGGAGTGTGTGTTTGTCTTTCATTGCCAAACAAGACCAAAGAGAAGTAGTGATATGACTTGCCCTTGACTTTGTTTTGAGTGAGGGAGGGCTGTGCAGGTCACCAGACTCACTTCTCCTCCACAGCCATCTGAATCCAATGACCAGATATTCATCAGGATGACTGGAGATGACCCAGGATGAGACAATTGGGATTAAGTGACTTGCCCAAGGTCATACAGCTAGTGAGTGTCAAGTGTCTGAGGTGAGGAAAGACTTTCTGTAGAAGATGAGATTTTAGTTTTTTACTGTATTCTTACCAGCAAAGTTCATCGCAATGAGAATAGTTAAGTACTAAATAAAAGTTGCACGGGGCTATCTATTCCCCGGCCTTCTCCTGGCTACTAAGCCAGATGGTAATCTTCTCTGGGGGTCTTCGCCTGGACACTATTCCAGGCGGTACTCTTGCACGGGGCTCCCCCCCATGCCTTCGCCCGGATACGGCGGCACCCCTTACCCCCAGACTTCGCTTGGCTTACCCCTTCCTGGGTCTTCGGACGTCTCTGGCCCCTGCCGTGCCACCGTATGGCCTAGCTGTGCGACAGGGCTATCCCCTCCTCCACAGAGGGAACAATGACTACACACGCACCCGAGGATGTCAGTGCTCTTCACTTTATTGATGGCGTCCTCTACATCTCTTTCTTGGTTACATCTCTCTCTCCGATCCCTCCCCAAGAGCTCCTTATATCCCCAGCCAGAGCCCCACCCATGTTCCTCCCTAAGGGCAGAGCCATCTCCCTGAGAGTGGAGCCAGCTCCCAAAGACTGGTCCAGAGCTTGGCCCCTAACAGCTCCCCCTTTTTGTTTAAACAGGAGTAGTATCATAAGGGGTAGGGAGTTTGGGGGAGGACAGGAGGGTACGCAAATCTGCTTTGGCTTCTAGTATTGCCTGTCTTATCATTGTGCAAAGGCATCTAATGCAACATGTGAGAAGGAGGCAAAAAGGAATACAAAAGGCAGCAATTCTACCTTCAATCAGGACTGCCCAGGGTGGACACATAGCCCCAAGAAAGAAAAACATTTTGGCTTCCTTGATCTCAGAAAAGCCCGGGAAAATAGCCTTGAGCAAAACAGGGGCAGAATCCTTCCTCCCAGTGCCATCTTGTTCATGTCTTACCGGTCTCCCCTCAGTTTACCTGAGCTGTGACCAGTGAATGCCATCCAAGAGGCTGGGGGTTGGCAATTCCATTGTAAGGGAATCCTTCCTCCCAACGCCATCTTGTTCATGCCTTACCGGTCTCCCCTCAGTTTACCTGAGCTGTGACCAGGGAATGCCGTCCAAGAGGCTGGGGGTTGGCAATTCTCTTACAATTCCCCTTTGTTGTTTTGACTCAATCTTTCCCTCAGGACGATGATGTTCTGCCTACCGGATGTTAGGGAGTCCTGGACACTACGCAAAGCAAGGTTGATACATAGTGGCACAAGCAGCAGTACTAACAATACTACTACAAAACCTATCAGTAAAGATGAAAAACAGGTCTTTACATGACCTCATGAACTTAAGCTATCGAAGAACTGAGGTATTTTTGAAGCCGTTTGTTCAGGGGCAAAATCAACATCTGCTTCCTCATCTAATTCTTCTGCCAATTCAATTAATCTCTGGATTTCCAGAGTGACATGATCTGGAATTAGCCCATTCAATTGAGCTCTAATTTCTTCCCTTTGGACTTGTGACCCATTATACAATTTCGTAGTCAAACAAAAGGCATTATATATATAATCACATTGCAATTTGTGTTGTAACTATAACATAAACACTTCTCCACCATTGACTTCAGCTACCTTTTGGAGTGTATGAATGGCTTCATAAAATTCATTGTCTATTTTGCTTATTGCTTAAAGCCTGAAAATACATTTTTCATAAGGGAATGCAATTCAGAAGCTTGAACTATTGTGTTGTGTGTATTAGAGATAGATACAGCTAATGCAGTGGATGCTAAAATAGCTTCTACTAATAACATGATTCCTAACACAAGAAACACATCCACATACTTTTAGTAGTTATAGGGGTTAATTGCTTGTCCAAAATATGTAGAACTTATCACGAGGTGTTCCATACCATCCTTTATCCTTAATTACTGTCATGGCATATCAAGGTCTTGTTAGAATAAACACTCTTCCTACTGTCTTTGGTCTTATACATTCTTGTGCAGAACAATTCTGGCATGTAAAATTGAAAATTCCTGTCATGTTCCAATATGCCTCTGATTTATATCTTTTGTCTCTATCCCATAGAAATATATGTTTGTTCCCTAGACATACTTTGCCCATTAAAGTAACATTGTCAGATTTACTTGGTGATGCTACAGCAGGCATTCCCTGCACTGTTTGTCCTCCCATTACTAAGATAACTTTATCTATTTCCTGAACAGGCCTTCCAACTTCAGGATATCCCTTGTAATTAATATACATTTGTCTAGGAAAATTTGGCACATATTTTTCATCAGACAAGTATGCAAAATTGTGACATGAATACAATATTTCTGTGTGGTTTCCCATAATCAATTCTGTCTCCTGTCAAGTGCATGTGTGACAATTCTCAAATGGTAAAAACCCTATATACAGATGCCAAAGGGTTACATTTCTCATCTTTTGTAAGTTACAAAATGGTCTATATTTCATCCCACGAGCAAGTCCCACAAAGTCCTTGTTTGACCAAACTACTATTGTCCCATGTGTCCTCCATGTGAATAGATTGTAAGCAGGCCCTTAACCATGGTGGATTTGTGATGAATGCCCATCTCTGTTGTTCCTTTGGTGTTGGGTCGAAGGACGAAGTGTTGTTGAGTGTCATGATAAGTACGAGAAGAATGAGAGGAGTCATCATGGCCTAGTTGAGTAAATTTCTCCAGAAGTTTTTTCATTCGCCGCTGATAGCACCTCCTTGCTCCCTGTGACCGCTCCACCTTGGCGGTTGTCCTCTATCACTCTTATCCTTTCCACTGGAACCCAAACTTCTTTATTATCATCATCATCTGTTAAAATACAAACATACCCTTTTCCCCACGTTAACACTGTATGAGGACCAAACCAGTTTTTATTCTCATCGTGCCACATTACTTTACTGGCTGCTTTCAGGGCACTTGTTATTGCTGATTCATTCTTTGCAGACTCCTTATTAGGAAATGTTAAGAATTTCATAGCAGCCGATAAGCCATCATTATCGAATTTTAAATAATGCAGAATATAAACAGCCAAACAGCCAATCGTAATTTTTCATCAGAGTATACACAATTTTAAATAATTTAGAGTATAAACAGTCGAACAGCCAATTGCGAATTTATCATCAACTCCTGGTCCAACTCCCCCTTTTTGTTTAAGCAAGTAGGTGTCCAGGGAGCGATTTGCTCGTTCCACTATAGCTTGACCAGTGGGATTATGGGGGATTCCAGTGACATGTAAAATGGAAAATTCCACCATGAACTGTTCAATGGCTTTACTGATATAAGGTGGACCATTGTTTGGTTTAATGCTTTTTGGTACTCCATGATTTGTGAAGCAATGTAAGAGATGTGCTCTCACATCCTTAACAGCTTCTCCGCACTTGGCTGTTGCCATTATAAAACCTGAAAATGTGTCAACAATAACATGAATATATTTTGCTCTTCCAAATGATGGATAATGAGGAACATCCATTTGCCATATAGAATTTGGACCATCACCCTTAGGGTTTACAGGGTGACGAGAAGGTGGGGGTAAAAATGGAACACATTGTACACACTGCTTAACTATAGATCTAACTTCCTGTCTGGAAATACCATAAAGATGTCTTAAAGACCATGCAGACAAGTGTAATTTGGAGTGTGCTTGTCTTGCCAATTCAGTAGAATGAAATGTTTGAAGTCTATTGTCTGCCATCTCATTACCCTCGATCAGTGGTCCAGGTAAATTAGAATGCGACCGAATGTGTGTAATATAAAATATTGTTGTTCTGGCCCTTATTGCCTGTTGAACTTCCATAGTTATCTGTTTAATACTTTCTGCCCTATCAGGGATATAAGCTGACTCCAATCTAGGTATCAATAGTGCTGTATACTTGTTGTCTGTGATGATATTACAAGGTTCTTTCACATATAACAATGTTTGCAATACTGCATATAATTCATTTTGTTGTGTAGAAGTAAATGTTGTTTTAAATTTATACATCTCCTTTTTGGATGGAATATACATAGGTGCCCTAAAATTTTGTTGCATCTGTAAAAACATCAACTCCTTTACTGGTGAGGAAGAACATTTTTCAGCCCAAGACCATGGCCATGTGGGAAATTGATGGCTGAAAGGAATTGGGAGGCCATGTTAAATGTTTTGATTGAACAATATCTGCCATTTCACAAATTCTTGCATGCAGTTCTCTATTTGTTGACTTGTATACATAGTACATATCATGTGAGGTTCCTGTCTTATTAACATCCTCACTCTTTCCACTGCTTCATGTATTACTTGGGCTACTAGCACAGGATAAGGCACACAGGCTCTGTGCTTTATGTGGGCTAAATGTACCCACTCAATAATTCCTTGTTTCTGATGAAAAACTCCAGTGATTTTTTTTTTTTCATTTAAAGTTGTAACCTTTGTAGAATCTAAGATAGGGGCTTTCAAACTTAGACCTTACCACTGAATAGATGTACATCATTGTTTCATAGGCTAGTTTCTCCTATTCTAATTACATATACTCTGGAAGAAAATTCTTTAGAAATCAGGTTGCTAATAAGTTCAAATGCTAAAGTTAACTTTTGCTTGGAACTAGCTTCAGGAACGTGATAACCTGATGTTCCTGCAGATTGTGATGTTCTCTGCAGAAAAGTTGCAATCGGGTCTGGGAACTCAGGAACTATGACCCTGGAACCTGATGTTCCTGCAGATACTGATGTTCTTTGTAGGAAAGTTTCAATTGGGCCTGGGAATGAGTACAAATTCAGATTAAAAGGGCAAGATTCTTTTTTTTTTTTTTCTACTCCATAGAGTGTTACATATTAACTCATTGATACATTATCTTGAAAAGGAAAATTTAAAACTGTTTCAAAATTTTTTCTGTTGTTAACAGTCACCAAACTTTTATAAAAATTTTAGTTGAAAACCTGCAAAATGATAATTCTCTTCCCTAGATCTAATCTGGAATGATAAGAGATACAATTCACAGCAGACCCAGCTGAATGATGATTTGGGACTGCAGGGCAAAAATCTTAATGGTTCTAACATTTACTCAAGTAGATTTTACTTCTGTGTCCACTCCTTAAGAAGGTCTTTGAACAAGAGGACTTTTGAAATTCATCAGCCGAAGTGGGGAGACTTCTGGACAACTCTCCAGTGGCGCCAAGTCTGTTCCGTTCTGCTGCAGAGTTTCAAAAGCTTTAACTCAGCTGAGGTGTCTCTTTAATATGCATTTTTCCAATTTGCTTTAGTGCCAAATGATATAACAAATCCTGATCTGTTTTAAGCATCCAATTACGAGTGACACGTTTCACTTAAAATATGACCAGAATAACTACGTTTTTGGTTATTTCTCATTATACAAAACCTTTTCTTTTAGGTGAGGCATGAGATAATGAAAATGCTGATCAGCCTGCCTCTGATCTCCTATTGTCTTTCTCTCCACTTTCACAATCTGGCCAGGATTAGAAAGCGAAGAGAGAGAGTTTTACCAAAAACTTTCCAACAATTTCCAAAACTTTTATGCTTTCCCTCAACTTCATGTCCACGTTGTCCTCCTAATGGGCTTTGATTAAAGCACCTTTAAAACTGCACAGACATTATGTCCTTGCATTTTTTTTAATCTAAAATTGCATTTTGCAATCATATAAACTAAATAATATAAGAGTAGTTCCTCTCTTTCTCTCTCCCATGCTTCTCCCCGATGCTGCAGCCATCAGAGAGAAGGGAGGAGGGGGAGGAAAAGAGATAACATTCCAAGGTCCAGCTACCATGGAGCTGACCGTAATAACTCACAAACAGATGCACACAGAACATGTAAAGACAGAACACATATCCAGACAATAAAAGAATCCAAAACCTGAGAAAAAATTGTCAGAAATCCTCTGTACACATTATAACTCTGGCTTAATTTCTATCACTGTGTAACTAAGCCTTGTATAAGATTCCCTGTCTAGACTTTCTCCTGTACAAGATTCCTTTTTTAGACTTACTCCTGCAACTTTTTACTGCACCATAGATCTGTGCCAAGTGCCAGGGCTGGAAGAACATCCGGGCCACTGAATTCGTCACTGCACCACAGATCCTGGGCAAATTTTTTGCTGTGCCACAAATCCAGGCCCTGGGGCAAATTTTTTGCTGTGCCACAAATCCAGGCCCTGGGCCAACTCTGGATGTATTTCCTGGTTGAATTTCTGACTGCGCCAACTCCCTCTTTCCTCTCGTCCTATCTGGTCGTGATTGTCTCCTGAGCTCCCTGACCGCCAACGCTCCAAAGATAAAAAAGGGGGGGCGGTAGGTGGGGGTCTTGACTCCTCGTCAGAAATCTCCACTAGGGAGTCTCCCGTTTGTATCGCACAAGCGGCAGCCAAGCAAGTTGGATGTGGGGAGCCCACAAGGGCTGCTTTTTCCACCCCATACGTGACAAAGTCAGTCTCAACAAGCAACCCAGGGGTGGCATCCACATAAGAGGCTATCTGTTGGCTCACTATCTCCCAATTGTGTTCAACAAAGCTATGGCATGTCTTACTATGAGGATGCATCCCTTCCTTTTTACATAATTTATAAAGGCGACATGCCAGCACTTCTTTATCCTCGGGCCGGATCAGAGGAACGCTACTTCCCTGACCCATAATACTCCCTTCCCGGCTTCCTGCTGCTCAACAGCGAGGTTGTGTAGTCCTTCCAAGCGGTACACCACACTTGGCCCCACGTTGGGCGCCAACTGCACGGGGCTATCTATTCCCCGGCCTTCGCCTGGCTACTAAGCCAGATGGTAATCTTCTCTGGGGGTCTTCGCCTGGACACTATTCCAGGCGGTACTCTTGCACGGGGCTCCCCCCCATGCCTTCGCCCGGATACGGCGGCACCCCTTACCCCCAGACTTCGCTTGGCTTACCCCTTCCTGGGTCTTCGGACGTCTCCGGCCCCTGCCGTGCCACCGTATGGCCTAGCTGCGCGACAGGGCTATCCCCTCCTCCACGGAGGGAACAATGACTACACACGCACCCGAGGATGTCAGTGCTCTTCACTTTATTGATGGCGTCCTCTACATCTCTTTCTTGGTTACATCTCTCTCTCCGATCCCTCCCCGAGAGCTCCTTATATCCCCAGCCAGAGCCCCACCCATGTTCCTCCCTAAGGGCAGAGCCAGCTCCCTGAGGGTGGAGCCAGCTCCCAAAGGCTGGTCCAGAGCTTGGCCCCTAACAAAAAGTTATTATTATTTTATGGCCATCAGCTGATGTTTGGAAATATTACAGAACAGTGACTTTTCATTGCAAAGCTGTTAGTTGTATTGGGACAGAACCTGAATTATCTCAGAATATTTAGATAGAATATTGTTATATATTTGAGAAAGGAACAAAATAATTGTTCTTCAACATTTACATTACAATGGTGTCTATGTACTATGTATGTATGTACACATATGTGTGTATGCATATGTAATGGGGGTATATGTGTATATTGTTTTGTGGGAGCAGGGTTAGAAACTGTTATTTTTCAATTAATTTTTTTCAATAATTGAAAATCTTCATTCTCTCTCTCTCACTATTCCCTTTAAGAAAGAAAGAAAAACAAAATCCCTATGATAAACAACATGTACAGTTAAATAAGACACAGTCTTCCATTGTCCAGTGTCCAATGCCCACATCCACATTCCCACCAGGTCCAAAGCCAGTATATTTCAACCTGCACTTTGAGTCTATCACTTCTCTATTGGTAAGTGGGTATTGTGTTTCATCATGAATCTTCTAGAGTTGTGGTTGTTTATTGCATTGATCACAGTTCCTAACTCTTTCAAAGTTGTTTGTCTTTACTATTATCTTTAATGTTTTATTCCTTATATTGTTGTACAAATTGTTATCCTGGTTTTTTTCACTTTGGTTCATGCAGGTCTATGAAACCATTAGCTTCATCATTTCTTTCAGCAAAACTGCATTCTATATCATTCACATATCACAACTTGTTTAGTCATTCCCAAATTGATGGGAACTTTCACAGTTTCTATTTGTTACTATCATAAAAAAGCTGCTCTGAATAGTTTTTACATTTTTTGTTAGAGTTTGTTTTGCTTAGAGCTAATTTCTTTCTTAAGCTATACTTCTTTCCTTTCCCTCCCATTTCTCTGTTTTATAAAATTCACATCTCTACCCAACTGTATGTTTAGTCTTCCCTCCTTTGGCTAGTGCAAACAAGAGTAAATTTAAGTATTACTCACTCTCCACACCCCTGTCTTCTTCAGAAGTCTACGGACTTTTCTGCTTCGTTTTTGTCGTTGAGTCGTTTAAGTCATATCAGATTCTTTACGACTCCATTTTTAGGATTTTCTTGGCAAAGATACTGAAGGGGTATGCCATCTTCTTTTCCAGTTGAGGAACTGAGGCAAACAGGGTTAAGTGACTTGCCTAGGATCACACAGCTAGTAATTTTCTGAGGTCAGATTTGAACTCATGGAGATGAGTCTTCTGATTACAAGCCCAGTGCTTTATCCACTGTGCCACCTACTTGAACTCCTTTTATGTGATTTAATTTTCCATATCCTTCTCCTTTTCCCTCCATTAGTCTATTTTTCTCCTTGTCACCTTTCATTCTTTTTTTTAAAGACAACCAAAGCATAATAGACTCATTCCCAGGACCTCTGTCTGATCAGACTGCCTTCATTACATGCTGATGCTGCTGGGGTTCTGATGATGATATTTATAATTTTCTTTCTATGTTAAAATGTAAACAATTTATCCTCGTTTAGTCCTTTATGATTATTCACTCACGTTTATCTTTTTGCATTTCTCTCGATTCTTATAATTGCACATCAAAGTTTCTAGAAAGGTCTGATGCTTTTTATCAGGAATGCTTAGAAGTCCTTCATTTCTTTACAAATTAATTTTTGTTTTTTGTTTTTTGCTTTGTAGCATTACACTTAGTTTTCCTAGATAAGTTATTCTTGGCTATAAGAGTTACCTACTGGATCATTATGTTCAAAATTTCTGTTCCTTTGTAATCAAGGTTCCTAAATCATGTGTGATCCTGGCTGTAGCTCCTTGGTATTTAAATTCTTTATTCCTTGCAAATTACAGAATTCTTCCTTTGACCTAGTTTTCTGACAGTTTCCATTTTGAGTTTTTTTTTTCAGAAGACAACCAATATATTCTGTTCTTTCTATTTCTGTCCTCTAGTTCTAAAAGATCTGGTTAGTTTTCTTTGGAGATTTCTTGAAATAGGAATGTCTAGTCTTCCTTTTTTTTTTTTGGTCATGGCTTTCAGTTAGTACAATTTTTTTTGGAGAGTTTTGGAGGTGAGAGGTGAGGTGTTAAGTGAATTGCACAAAGTCACACAGTTAGTAAGTGTCAAGTTTGAGGTCAGATTTGAACTCAGATCTTCCTGACTCTAGGGCCAGTGCTTTATTCACTATACCACCTAGCTACCATTCAGTGATTCTTTTTTTCCCTTTTAAACTATTTTTCTGATTAGCTGTTTTTGCTATTAGATACCTTCCATTTTCATCCATTTTTTTCATTTTTTAAACTTTATTTTAATATTTTTTATTGTCTCATGGAATCAATAGGTTCTATTTGATCCATTTAGTATTTGCTGCTTTGGGTACATCTTGTACCAGATTGCTAATTTCCTTTTCAGTTCTTTCATACATATACACATACATATATACATATGTATATGCATATATACATGTATACACACACACACACATATATATAATTCCTTTTCCAATTTTTTCCTCTAGTGCTCTCATTTCATTTATTAAATTATTTTAAACTCAAAAATGTCTTTCCCTGTCCCCAACCTGTGTTTTTCTTTAAGTCTGTTTGTAGAAATTTTATAGTTATTTCCTTCTTCTGGGTTTGTGTCTTTAGTATCCTTGTCACTATAATAGCTCATTATAGTGGATTTCTTTTTCTTTTCCTCTCATTCTTCCTGTCTACTTCCTGACTTTGGACTTTATGCTAAGGCCAGACTGTGTATTTCAGGAGGGAACATCTGGACTGAACTTGTGTCTTCTTGAGTCATGCTGGTGCTTTCCTGGAGGCATTACACCTTATTTTATTTAAGGGTTTCAGGGACAACACAAGCCAGTGAACTGAGAGATTTCAATGCCCCCAAAAAGCCATCTGATCCAGAGCAAAATCTGATTGCTGCACTCCTTGTTTGAACTCTGAAAATTCTTGAATTTGGTTTTGGTCTCAGCTACACACCTGTGGGCTTTCCTTGGTTAGAATTCTGGTAGTCTTAATCTGGGTTCAGCTACTGTCAGGCAGCTGTAAAACTATTACTTCAGGTTTACAGAACTGCCAGTTCCCTGTTTTTTCTGTGATTTCTGCCACAGTTATTTTGATGTAGGCTTTAGACTGTTCTGGGGATAGAACTGATATCCTGTTCCCCTCCTGGGTTCAGCAAAGAACTGCTATTACTTCTGAATTTACTCTTTGTTCAGTATGTACGCTTAGTGCCCACCCTTAAACTCTGACCTAGACAGTGAGTAATACAACTGCCAATTAGTGACTGCTTTTGTACCCTGCAATATACCAGGACCTTGGTCCTGAGACCTCTCCTTGCCCTAAAACATAGCCTTGGATCTATCTTGCCATGGATTGATTTTTGCAGTCATTCTTACCTAGACTGTTACTAATGCTGGTAGACTTTTCTCTCTGTCTCCCTTTGCCAATCTGAGATAGAAAATGATTCACTGATATTTTTCTTGGATTCTTCTAATCAAAACTTGTTTTGATGCATTTTCTAGATTTTTGTGGACAAGTAATGTGTGTGTGTGTGCGCGTGTGCATGTGTGTGTGTGTGTGTGTGTATGAGTTTAGCTGTACTTCCTGCTGTCTCACCATCTTCTGGATTGATTATTTTATGTGTAGGGAACTCCTGGTGTGGAAATTTCTTCTGCTAAATCAGAGAAGCAGCTTGTCTATAACTTAAAGTCTTAGCTTTATCTTATAGCTTGGTGATAACCATGGCACTATTAGGTGTCGAGGAAAAATTTGAAGCCAAGTCTTCACAACTCCAAAGCTGATACTCTATCTCCTACATAGCACTGCCTCTGTATAAATATATATCTTTATAGAAACAAATGCCACTAAATTCTGTTGTTGAAACAATATGTTACCCTTTGATATTTAGAATAAAGTAAAAAAAAATCATTCAAAATGAAACAAGTATGTTGTAATGGTAATTTAAATGGGAAGATCTTTCTCATACATTAACAGGCCTATGTGACCTGCTTAAGTCACATGGTAGCCTGAGTCACATGAGTAAGTCACATGAAACAGGAAGGAATGGAGCACGAAGGGTAGCACAGGAAGAGGGCGAGTTAGAACAGAGCTGAGAGGAAGTTAATCAGGAGCAGCCAGAACTTAGGTAGAAAGAGGAGCCAGACAGCTAGACTGATGAGTGTTTGTTTTTTTGGGGGAAGGCCCTAGCAGGGGAAGGCTTGGAGATGGTATTGTCCTCTGCATTGTTATTGTGTATAGATTTTTGTTACTATGATGGATTTGGCTTTCTAGTGTCTGAATAAATGTTTTGGTTCAGTCTTCTATGCGGAGAGTCTGTATTTTGTGATTCAGAATTGCATGCCACCACAGGTGCTGTGAATATCATGTTGATGCTACATATGCCAGTAGGTCTATTAGCAAACTGGCAGATAGAATGGGATAATGTCAAGCTTCTAACAATATATTATATCCATGGAAATGATTGTGTTCAATTTGTACAGCTGCAGCATACTGATCTATTAACCCAAGCATTCTATGCATGTCACCTACAGGTCACATTGAAACTTCCTCTGAAAATGAGGTTCCAGGTCCAAATGGGTTTACCCTTTTTGTTACTAGTATCACCACTGTCTCTTTGCTGAAATTAGATGACTCAAATGGAGTAAAAGTCCTGAGCACTTGCTGCATAAGGTCACTTTGATGTGAGACAAAAGTTGAAGAGACGCAGGTATACTTAAAAAAATAGATATATCAAAAATGTCACTGTGATATTTTTGGTGATTAATTTAATTGGAAAATAATTGTATTTAGGAGGAATTTTCAAAAGTTGGGTACATTTTGAAAAGTTAAAAAAAGTTCATAATGAGATATCCAAAATAGATGTCACCATTGTCCTGGTGACAGCTTTCAAAAGTATAAGTACTGTGCCCAGGGAATTATTTTACTACCCAGAACTACTGTATAGCATTTTCAGTAATAAAGTCTTTAAAATTTTGAGTGATAAAAATATAGTACTGTTCCTTTAAAGGGTGGTCTCAGTTTTAAAGCCAAGAATGATTATGCAATATGAAAAATATTTCTTATTATGCACTGATATGTTAACTATACTCACACATATAGATATAATGTGAACAGTAATATCTTTGTATTAAAAAATCCAACATACATTATGATTTGATTTTATTAATATGAAAAGTTGAAGTTCTTAATATTCCTTCAGTGACTTTTCTTGTTTGTTTGAAATGTCATTGGGTTGTTTAGATAAAATGGTATATAATTTTCTTCTAAAATGCTTTTTCAGGTGTGGAAGTTACACTGGTTTCTTAAAACAGGAGGTAAATTTGGGCAACTAAAAGGGCCTTGAGCCAGTAAATGGATGCTAGATCTGTTGCCCAAGGACCAACCCAAATAAGGTTAGAGATTCTGATCACTAGGTTGGCTACAGGATGTCAGATATTTTGGCAGCAGAAACTCTCAGAGACTTTCTATTGAGTGGGATTTTAAACTGCCCTGGTACAGAGCCAAGAATGGAGAGAGTTGAACTATGCAATAGGCTTAGCTGGTTCATCAGTCAGAAAAATAATACCTTCTCATTGAATATTGATGATATTGAAGCCAGGCTGCTTGTTGTGACAACCGAGAAGTGCAGAGAAAATGGGAGGGAAAGAAGACAGTAGAAACTCCAGAGTGGAAGAAAGAAGTCAGAAGACAGTATAGCAGGTCTGAGAAGATGATGGAGATTAGCAATAGCAAAGGAAGTAGCAGATAGCAGTTGCCTCTGATTATGCTCTGCCATAGAAGGCAATAGCTTGACATGTCTCAGCTATCTCTCAAAATGTCACAACACTACAAAGACAAGTCACCTATGAAACAACTCTTATGCATAAAAGCACACTGCTTTACACACCTCACTGGTTCTGAAGCACAGCATATTTTATTCATTCATTCGTTTATTTGCAACATAGAAGCAGTATAGTGGAGTAAATGATATAATGGTCAGGAAATCAGGAAACAAAAATGGATGTTTCTAATGATGACTGAGGATCATTAAGGTATGGTTAATTTATGTTCAGAGCAATTTATTCACAGAATTCTAATTAGAATCACAGTATTAGGCACTTAATTAACAAATGTCTATTGACTAACTAGAGTTAGAAGAAGTCTTAGAGACACTGAGTCCAATTCCTTTGTTTTACAAATGTTTAAGATGGTTGAGAATGAATAACAGCATTTATTAAGTATTTATAAAGCATTTACTATGTGCAAAACACTGGAGATTTAAATAGAAATATCAAATAGAAATGTTAGCTCAAAGACCTAATATTCTAAGGGTGGAAACAACACATAGGGAAGGCATCAGGCTCAAGGAAAATAGAAAAGTGCCACAAGGTCCTTGGTATTCAACAGCAAAGCAGATTTTAATACTTTTTTTTATTTGACTTTTCACATTTATTTTCACAAAATTTGGGGTTCCAAATTTTCTCCCCATTTATCCCCTACCCCCACTCCAATACACCAAGCATTCTAATTTTCCCTATCACCAATCTGCCCTCTCTTCTTGAATGAGATATAATTTACCCCATTCCATTTCACCCTCTCTCCTCCCAATATATTTCTCTCTCACCGTTTACCTTAATTTCTTTTAAAATATGGTCCCATCCTATTCAATTCACTCTATGTTCTGTCTCTGTATATGCATACATGTGTGTATGTGTGTGCACGCACGTGTGTACATGTGTGTGTGCATGTGTATGTGTGTGTGTGGTCCTACCAACTACCCAGATACGGAAAAGTTTTAAGAGTTACAAATATTGTCTTTCCATGTAGGAATGTAAACAGTTCACCTTTGGTAAGTCCCTTATGACTTCTCTTTGCTTTTTGCTTTTTCATGCTTCTTCTCATTCTTGTGTTTGAAAGTCAAATTTCCTTTTCAGCTCTGGTCTTTTCATCAAGAATGCTTGAAAGTCCTCTGTTTCATTGAAAGACCACATTTTCCCCTGAAGTAGTATACCCACTTCTGCTGGGTAGGTAATTCTTGATTTTAGTCCTAGTTCCTTTGACTTCTGGAATATCCTATTCCACGCCCTTCTATCCCTTAATGATCCTGATTGTATTTCCACAATACTGGAATTGTTTCTTTCTAGCTGCTTGCAATATTTTTTCCTTGACCTGGGAATTCTGGAATTTAGCCACAATGTTCCTAGGAGTTTCTCTTTTTGGATCTCTTTCAGGCGGTGATCGATGGATTCCTTCAATACTTATTTTGTCCTCTAGTCCTAGAATATCAGGGCAGTTTTCCTTGATAATTTCATGAAAGATGATGTCTAGGCTCTTTTTTTGATCATGGCTTTCAGGTAGTCCCATAATTTTTAAATTGTCTCTCCTGGATCTATTTTCCATGTCAGTTGTTTTTCTAATGAGATATTTCACATCCTCTTCCATTTTTTCATTCTTTTGGTTTTGTTTTGTGATTTCTTGGTTTCTCAGAAAGTCATTAGCCTCCATCTGTTCCATTCTAATTTTGAGAGAACTATTCTCTTCAGTGAGCTTTTGAACCTCTTTTTCCATTTGGCTAATTCTGCTTTTGAAAGCATTCTTCTCCTCATTGGCTTTTTGAACCTCTTTTGCCAATTGAGTTAGCCTATTTTTCAAGGTGTTAATTTCCTCAGCATTTTTTTGGGTCTCCTTTAGCAGGATATTGACCCGTTTTTCATGCTTTTCTTGCATCTCTCTCATTTCTCTTCCCAGTTTTTCCTCCACCTGTCTAACTTGATTTTCAAAATCCTTTTTGAGCTCTTCCATGGCCTGAGCCCATTGGATATCTATTTTGGATGTTTGGGATACAGAGGCCTTGACTTCTGTGTCTTTCCCTGATGGTAAGCATTGTTCTTCCTCATCAGAAAGGAAAGGCGGAAACATCTCACCAAGAAAGTAGCCTTCTATGGTCTTATTTTTCTTCCCTTTTCTGGGCATTTTCCTAGCCAATTACTTGACTTCTGAGATTCCTCTCCAGCCCTGCCTAGATCTGCCCAGCTAGTGCTTGGGGTCTGAGATTCCAGTGCTGCTCCCCAGCCTCAGGGCTTTCAGCAGTGGGCAAGGCTGCTATTCAATGTGAGCTTAAGTTCTGGTGCTCAGGTGGGGGCAGGGCCACCTCCCAGGCTCAGTTCCCTCAGGGGGTTTATGCTGAGACCTTCAGTAATGGAGTGGAGCTCCTGGGTGCTTGGGGAGCCTGGGTCTGCTGCTGTACCTGTCTCCATTGCTGCCTCCTGAGGGGGCCCGAGTCCCAGAGACACCCTCCTCGCCTCTCGGTCAGCCCAGAACCTTTGCAGCCACTGGAGATTCCATCCCTGAAGCCTGCTCGGGTCTGCTCCTCTCAGGGCCTCAGCCAGGGCAGGGCTGGGCTCTGCTGTCCGATGCACCCTGGACCTTTGGTGCCAGTTTTTCAGGAATCTCTGGAACGGAATCTCCTCCACTCCATTGCTGAGCGGCTTGCACTGCTCCCGAATTTGTGGGGAGTTCTTTTTACAGGAAATTTATGGGCTCTGGGTTCGGAGCTAGCATACATGAGTCTTTCTACTCCACCATCTTGGCTCCTCCCCTCAGATTTTAATACTTCTTTAATTTCATTTACATTGATAAAATCCCTGTCAGTTTCTGATGATGAACCATTTGACAATGCCAATGACCTTGGTGACAAGAACCAAACTTATTTTGGTTTTCAAAAGTCATGTCTATAGTGCCTGTGAGAACAGTCAGTTGCAAGCCTGTATCTCCAGAAGCTTTGATTCTTAGGATGAGGGCTTTACACATTATTCTGTAAGCACTGCTATTTGCCAGGCTCTTGGGTTCTGGGTAGAGAAGTATACAATGCATTTTATTTTATCTTAATTTATTTTATTCTGACCTTGAGAAGTAAAACAAGTATATCTGTAATATACTTAAAATACAAAAAATTATTACATAAACTTCAACTCTATTATGCACAATATGCTATTCCTTTTCAATATATATTAAAGTATCATGCAACTTTTTCTTTCTTTACCCCTTCCCCCCACGTCCCCTGAGATGGCTGTCATTTGACCTAAATACATATGTTTTATTTGCATGTAAAATGATTCTATGCATACTTTTATTTATCAGTTCTTTCTCCGGACTTTAAAAATTATGCTATTGAAAAGTGATTTTACAAGTTTCAATACTCAAAGAATTAAGCTTCAGTCATATGGTGCCAGATTCTTTGAGAAATTTCGATAGAGCCTGTGTGTGTGTGTGCATGCATGCCCAGACTTATGCACTATACTAGAATTATTTTCTTTTGGATGAAGGCTTCTAAGAACATATTATAAAACGCCAGTAATTTACATAAAATCTACCACTAACAGTCCATTAGGTTCAATGGAAATATGGGCTGAATTCATATGAAAATTTAATCTGTCAGGAGACAGAATATTTGATACAGTGATTCATATTTCCTGGACCTTCTTCACTATTTTAAGAAAGATGCAGAAAAAAACAACCCAACCAAACCAAACAGGTGTCAGCCATGTGTATGTTTTGCAGTCAAGCCTTCTTCCCTTCAGCAACAGTGCTACTTTCTTAGTTCATACTGTATTAGCTCCCTTTCATATATGGTTGGGGAAAATCAGCACAGTCCCCATACTGTAATATTAAACTATCTCACTAATTAATCAAATAACAGTTTCTGAAGAACAGTGCCATAGAAATTTTTTCAAAAGGCAGAGGTCATTAAAAGTAATTAATCTGATTTGATTTCATTAAACTACAGGGGATTTAAATTTTCCCTAATAATACTGTTTATTTTATTTTAAAGTATTTTTGAGAACTAGCTTGATATCACTGGCATATTGTTCACTTTCATGATCCAAGAAATTTACACTCATGGGTAAATCCTTATGCACGGTCCTCCCTGATTAAGAGAAGTTGGATGTGATGGGAGTAATAAACTCATCAACCCCACTTGGAATGTTCTGCCTCTTACTCTTCCTAATGGGTGTTTTCTAGCTTTTACATCATTAAAACCTCCCAATTTCCCTCTGTTCTCTTTTCCTTTGACAACCTTTCCTACTCTCCCTTCAGTTCATTTCAGTGAAGGCTGTGCTGTATCCTTTGGATGGAGATGAACGACCTTTCCTCCCGCTTGCTCAGCGAAGTGGTGAAGTTTTCGTTTCCTCTGTCGACACAGGAGGCAGGGAGTGGGCAGTTGGTGGTAGTGGAAATAAAGGTGAAAGGCAATGGATAGAGTGAAGTAGTTCCAAATGAATGTAGAAAAACAAACATGCATGAGATGTAAAATCTGACAGGTACTTCCTTTCTACCAGTGTGCTCCAAATAATGCTGGAGGAAGATGTTTTTTCATCATAACTGCATACGCAAATATGGGTAAATTTCTGAGCTTTGAAATACATCCTAGGATAGACGGAGGGGAGATGTGATGGAAAGCTGAAAGGATGGGACAAATGTCCTTTGTTCTTTTCTTTAAACGGCTAATGGCACAGATGATTTCTTCCTTGAGGTTTGTGATTTTCTGTTCAATTGAGTTTATTTTCTTAAATTTTTTTTTTTTTTTGGTTTATTTTTCCTGGCTCAGCCTACATATTTGGCAGTAATACTTCTGTCTTTGGGGAATGTTGTCATTTCATGTTGCCCAAATTTTATAGGCCCATTACCAAGCTTGACAAGACCAATAAACTAGAAAGTTTTCTTGGTATATATGTTTATGTGTTTGTTTATGTTTATACATGGATATATATGTGTTTTCATGCATACCTGTTTCTTAATTTCTCCTCTTTGGAATGTTGCGTTTCCCATCTCTGCAAAGTACATCACTGCCTCCATTTACAAATTAAAAAAAAAACAACAGCTTTATAAGACTCCTTTTGGCCTACATTCATTTTAAAATTTAAAATCACTCTCAAAATTCTAAGTAAAAACTAGTTGAGATGTCACATGGTTTATTGGGAAGAACCTTGATTCATCACTACCTTGCCTGTGAGAATGACTTTCCTTCTCTGGACCTCAGTATCCTCATCTGTAAAATGAGAGGTATATGCTGGATGATCCTTAAAGACCCTTCCAGGTCCAATGTATTGTTGTTTTGACCTATGTGTGATATTGTTTATAACTAATGTAGGTTAAAAAAATTCATTATCTTACATAGTAATTTATTTAAAGCCAAAATACATTAAAACTCCATAAATTAGGTGTTATAGCAACTATATTCAGGTTTTCTTGCTGGAAATCAAAAGTATCCCATGCCATGTGAATATTTGTCGAGATAGCACATTGCTATGATATAGAAGGAGCTCCTTCAGAATGTGAGTGAGGCCTTGGATAATTTTAGTGTAGATCAGTAGGGACTTTCTACATCATCCTAAGAAATGTACAGATGTTGCAAAATTAAAGGTCTTAGGGATATAGAAAATGAGATTTCAATAATGACTTCCCTGAATTGAAAACTGTAATTTAGCAGTTAGCTTCTAGGGCTGCACTCTAAATTGTCTGTCTTTGAGTCTTTCACAGGCCTTGCTGATACCCTTAGAAGCAAATGGTATTTATGTAATGGGGCAACTCAGATTGTGAACTTTATGGATTTTGTGTAAGGTCTGTACGTGTCATAGCATGGTGCAAAAATGCTCAGAGGCAAGGGCATATTTTTAATCAAACAAGTGAAAACAAGGGAGTATAATTCATCAAAAAAATAGAATTCTAGCAAATTCAAGTCAAGAGAATATTTATTAGGTATCATACTCAGTCCCAAACCATGCTGAAATGAAATTTTGTACAATTTGACATTGGTGTAAAGTCTAAGAGGCAACAGTAAGAGAGAATTTCGATCTGTCTGGCCGCCGCCAGAAAGCCATGTGGGTTTTTGCCATTATGGAATCATGTTGTATTGATGTGTCTAACGTATAGTAGATAATCATGAAAATTAATAATCTTATTTTTGTAGATATCTTTAAAGTTGAAAAAAACCCACTTCATTTGCAATGATTCTGTTAAGGAAGTAGGGCAAGTATATTAATCTCATTTTACAGATTGAGAATCTGAGACTCAAAGAGGTAAGTTAAATCCTTGGGATCACAAATTTCAATTCATATTTCCCAAATTTAATTGAAATGAAAGAGCAGAACTTTCAAAAGCAATAGGTCCTAGGATTAGTTGAGTTATAATACAAAATAAAATACAGCATGACACTCACATTTTTCTATTTCTTTACTATTTAACAAGATGCTTCCCTTAAAATAACCCTTTGATAAATGTGACCCAAACTGCATTATCTCCAATTTTCATGTGAGGAAACTGGGATTCAGAGGAGTTGAATACCTTGGTCTCACAAAGCATGTTAAAGTCATAATAAAGGACTGAAGTCAATCTTGGGAATTAGAGAATCTGGATTTTAATTCTGGTTCTTCCACTAACTACCTGTTTGAATGTGTGTAAATCATTTAGTATCTCTGAGAAAATAATGAGTAATAAAATATTTGTTTTGTCATGTTTGACTCTTTGTGACCTCATTTGTAGATTTCTTGGCAAAGATACTGGAACGACTTGCCATTTCCTTCTCCAGCTCATTTTACATATAAGGAAACAGGCAAACAGGTTTAAGTGACTTGTCCAGGGTCACACAGCTGCTAAGTGTCTCAGGACAGATTCCAGGTCTGGTACTTTATCTACTGTGTCATCTAGCCACCCAAAGTATTTATTAAATACTTAATGTGTGCCAAGCACTGTGTCACTGTACTGGGGATGCAAATGCAAACAAACAAGATTGCCCTTTCGTCAAGGTGTTTACATTGTAATGGGGAAGGGATGATTGCACAGAGAAGGGAACTAGGAGGAGTGAGGGTGGTGGTGGGTTACAGCATTTATGGGCGTAGATTGAAAATGGTCAGTAAATTACATGGAGGTTTCATTCTGGATGATAAGGAGAAAGGGTGAGAATACCTTCTAATAAAATGTGATCAGAAAAACTAGACTGAAGAGATAAGTAAATAGAAAATAGAAACATGAAAAGCAGGAATTGATCTATTTGTCAAGGAGATATCCAGTGTTTGCTGGGTAAAGGAACTGCTTTTAAATATTTGTTTGGTTTCCTGATTGTGACTGATTTATACTGGTTAAACTTCCAGAGGAAATATCATTGTATTTTTTATATCTTTTAAAAAAAATTTCATTCCCATTTTTCAGCACAAATAGCTTAAATAAATCAGGTTGTGATTGTTTCTGTTGTATACCATATCTCTTCTTTCTTATTTTTTCTTCAAATGCTATATCAGTTTTGATCTTTGTTCTAAAAAGTATAAGTTCGAATGGAACAGAAACAGTTGACTTAGAAAAGACCCCCCCACACTGCTAATCAGTCATTTTCTACCTGTTACCACAAGAATTCCTCTCGTTTTCTGAAATGTTTTCGGTACTCATCCTGTTTAGCACCTCCCAGTTCTTTTTATTTATGTATTCATTAATTTTACTTATTAAAAGCATAGGCACTTTTTTATTCTCGCTCTCTTTTTTCTTTCGGTTCCAAATTCTCTTCCTAGGTGGCTTAGTGGACACAGTACTGGGCTTGGTTGGATTCAGGAGGAGCTGAATTCAAATTTGATATTAGACATTTACTAGTATTGAGCCCTTGGGCTAGTCATTTGACTTCTATCTGCTCAGTTTCTCCAACTGTAAACTGGGAAAAATAATAGTATCTACCTCCCAGGGCTGGCATGAGGATCAAATCAGGTAATATTTGTAAAGTGCTTATTGCAGTGCCTAGAACATAGTAGGCACTTAATAAGCGTTTATTTACTTTCCCCTCTTTCTATCCTCCCTATCTCTCTTTTTAAAGAAAATATTTGTCATATATTGACACAAAATCTCTATGTACTCTACAAACCTTCAGTGACTCTCTTTGTACTCCTTTTTACTCAATTTTTTCCACTATTTTTTTCACTATCCTTTTGTAGACCTACCTTTGCACTGAAATAACGGACTATTAAAGACTCTTGATTTAATGTGGACAGTCTTATCAAGAACTTCATAGAACTTCTCTACCTCATCAGATCCAATAGATTCTGGTGATTAAGCTGTCATCATGTTCATGGTGGTCCCTTTTAAAATGATTATCATGAGCACTGATAGAAAATCAAATGTTTTATAAAATGGTCTCTTGTATTTTTTTTTTCTAAAGTTGTGTGCCATCTTTCCATTTCTCTCCAACTCATTTGCAGTAAGAATGTAAAAATTGTTGCAATTCAGTTCCCTTGGGCTCACATTTATTCATTTGTCAGAGGACAAAAACTCATACCTAGGATGTCAACAATGAAATGAATGTTGATGGATGGTCAAAAAAACGATTCTTAGCAATTTCTGCCTTCTTTCTGCCTCTCTGTCACTGTCTCTGCAGAAACAGAAAGGGACCATATAGGACTAAAGGACAGAATTCATTACTAAGGGACCATTCAACCAGTGATGAGTCTCTGTGAAGTTAGCCATGCCCATCTATGGAAAGCAGACAGAGGATGTTGTTTGAAACCTTTCTTGAATATTAGTATAATTACAAGTTCTTAGTATCATAAGTACAGAGCTAGAAGAGACCTCAGAAGTCATCTAGTTGAACCCTATCATTTTGAGGAAATTAAGGCCAAGGGAGGTTAAGTGTTTTGCCCATCAAATAAGTAGCGATCATTAGCAGTTGAATTTGAACCCAGTTTCTCTGACCCAAAGGTCAGTGCTCATTCTATAGCTTCCCTGTAGAACCTGGCATACCTCCTGCTTTTCTGAGAGAGCCATGAAAACCTAGCTTCACTTTAATGTAGTAAGAAGGCCTCAGATTAGGACTTTGTGATAGGCTTGATCCTTCAAAAATAAATGTATATTTATAATTCTGTAAGTCTTATATTTTGCATTAGCAAGCCGGGTTCAGCTAACCTTGGTCATAATAAAAGGTAGTATTGAAGTACAATATCTGATTTCAGTTAATATAGTTTTAATGGTGATGGAGCTGCCTTGAACTGTCCAAATTTGCACCTATTTTCCTGTGGAATTACTCACATTTCTTCGTGAGACAGCTAGCTTGAATTGAGACAGTTTTCCTTTGAATGTGCTAACCTTGGTGTGACTCAAACCTAGGCTAGCAGTCTCATTAGCACAGTGAGCTAATGAAATGATTTAACAGGCTTAAATGTATTCTGCTTTTCTATAATATGCTTCAAGACAGGAAATTGGCAAAGGAAGAAACATTTCAGCTAATAAACATTTATAGGCTACCACTGGGAAATTATCACTTTTTTCTTTCTAATTAATTTGTTATGGATGTTATCTTTTAAATAGAAGCAGATAAAAATTATGCAAGTTGCATTTAAAAAATTTTAAATACATCTATTCTTGAACCTACCCTTTTTATTGTCTTTTAAAATAATAGCGTTAGAGTAGTGGAAGGAGCACTGAGGTAAGAATCAAGAGGTCTGAGTTCTAATCCTGTCTCTGTCATTGTCTAGCTATGTGATCTTGGGAATGTACTGAATTTCTTTGGATATCAGTTTCTTTATCTATAAAATGACAGATTGTGCTAGATGTTTTCTACAGTCCCTTTCAGTTGTTAGACTCTCAGTTATGTGATCTCTAAAAAGTGCCTGGAAAATATTAAATGTTAGAAAGCCTAAAATGTTAGCTCATTTTTATCATAATTCATGACCTACCAAAAATTCTGGGAAGTTTATTTTATACATTTGACCTAATTAAGACATGAGTACAAATTTTAAAATTTAGCATAACTTTGAAAGTTAAAATACACCTTGAGGGCACAAGCATTCTTATGCCAACAGTCTTACTAGAAAAACAGCTGGAGGATTTTTGAATTGTAATAATGGAAAAAACAACATTCTTGGGCTGAACTGATAGAGGAAATGTCTTACTCAACCCATTGCCAACAGACTGCCCCAAAACTAATGACTCCACTGGTCTTTAAGGATGGACAAGTTGTACAGAGAAGTGAATCACATTCTTGTGCTCCCATATTCCTCTGTTTATATCAAATTCCTGCTGAAACTAGTAGAATTCATTTTTATGTGAAATCTTTTTTTAAACTTTCAACTTACCTGTCTAAACCAACATTAGTCACAGAAGTTTAGCTCTTTTTATGAGAAAAATCACCAAGATTCAAGGAAAATAGATTTTAACAAAAATTGTATTTAGGAAACAGCAATGTCATTTGACTCAGTGTTAGCTATGAACTGGATTGTTTTTCTTAGATATTACTGAGCAGATCAACTATTTGTTCTGGGTGATTTGCTTTTACTACACTTTGGTATCAACAAAATATTTTCCTTGAAATCATCCTATCCACTGCATACTAAAATTCTACAGTTCATATTTAGTAAGAATTGCATTACTTCAGAGAATTATTTTAAAAATGCAAACACTGTTTTCCTATAGCTTTAGCAGACTGTTATGGAGGAAATTCCAATCAATCACTTCCTAAGAGACCCAGACCTATTTAATAGCACCATCACATGCATTCCTAAATGCTATTATAGTATATTCCAACACAGACTGAAATTCCATTTTCCATAGCCAATCATAACAACATCCTGGCATAGACCCAAGGCATACCAACTTTTAACTTGTGTATCTCAGAACCGATTTTGCATATTAAACCCCAAATGGAGCCTGCCTTTTCTCCGTTTTTTTTTTTTTTTTGCCTTTCTTTCAGACAGGACAAGTAACTTAGAATAACGTACTTAACATGTATTTCATGACCTGGACCTCTCCTCACCCCACCCAAACCAACACTCCCAGACAGCAATATACTGGGTATTATCTAAGTAAAAAGATATTCAGTCTAATTGGTTAATATTTAAATTTTTCTTTTTTGTAAGAATGAGCAATAGATTATAAGAAATGACTGGTGACCTATCCTAGAACCAAGATTCTAATCCAGGAGCTTGGATGTACCTTCAAGATCACCTAGTTCAAACCCTGCATTTTGCAGATGAAAAGAATGAAGCTCAAGTCGAGTGAATGACTTATCCAGGATCACAAAGATAGTAAAAAGCACTGCTGAGACACAAAGACAGACCATTTTACTCCAAAACTAGCAATCTTTCTTCTATGCTATCTTTGATATTCATTTATTAATGAAGTCAGCATACCAAGGTTTCTGTGAAGCAACTGATCAGTGGTGTGCTGAAACTTGAATACATTGCAGGAGCGGTGAACCTGTGACCTTAAGGCCACATATGACCCTCTAGGTCCTCAAGTGTGGTACTTTGACTAGATCCAAACTTCGTGTTCTGTAAAACTTGTACTTAGTCAAACGGCCACACCCAAGGACCTAAAAGATTACATGTGGCCTTGAGGCCCCAGATTCCCCACCCTTGCATCAAAGTATTGGTTATGTGAAAACATTTCAAAACATTGGTTCAAATATTCTACTATTGCTTTTTAGAAATGATATTGATAACTAAAAAGGTTTTAGTGTATTCTTCAATTTCAGGTAAAGTGACTTCACTTTCTATGAGGAATCTACCTTTCTTGGAAATAACAATTTAGAAATAGGAAATGTATTCATTTTTGTTATGTCTGTAACATATTTTTAAACAGAATGGTGTTGATTATTGACAGAAGTATGTACATTTACACACACACCCTCACACACACAAACATACTCACTGGGTCAGCCTGAAGTACACGAGGGCTAAACATATGATGTAATTGAAGGAAACAATATCTTTCATCATTTTCAGAAGTAAATCTGTAGATCATAGTCCACAAAGAGAAGATATAGGCAATGCTATTGTCTCCAATTTTAACTAAATCTGTGTGACCTGAATAGGAGAAGTTGCTCTTTGGCCATTGGACTCTTGGTAATCTTTGACTTTGCATTTATCTTTGTTGACAACTTTTTTCTGTATAGACCCTGACTTATTCCAAGGTTAAGCCTTTTTAGACATGGTTGTTTTTGGAATGATTTATTGACTATTTTCTACGCTACGAAAAGAGTTCTTTATGACTCAATACTTCTAGAATACTGCTGATTCAAAATGGAACTGTCATGTCTGATAGATAATCCTCGTGTTCTTGTCCTTGGACATTGACACATATCTGGCTAATGATTCCATGTACTAAGTAGTATTTGCCTTCATTCCTGGGACTGTTAGCCAACTCACAGCTCTCCTCTCCATTCCAAGCTAACCTGAACCATAGGGAACCATTGTTTTCCCTGTCCTGTTGTCTCTACACATAATAGAGTATTGATGAAATTACATAGTCTACTCCAAAGCATGTCTCATAGCAGTTCGTTATAGTCCTGACTATGTTAAGACACTGATTCCTTTTAAAATGCCAATATATTACCTAGGAGGAAAGAATAAATCATTAACACTCAGTAACATTAATAAGCTCTTAAGGAAATGAACACAGTAATGGTAACTTTTGATGGGATTAAGGAGGAAGGAGAGACATAAAACAGCTATGTTTTCTCTACTTTAATCATATGATCTTCTCACATTTCCGATAAACATACATAATTAACTGCTTATAGTGCCTTTATTCCTGACATAGAATCAAAAAAGGCAATAAAATAATGCATAGTAAACATTTACAGCTGGGCTGTAAGAATCTACCCCATCCCCTCCTCCACCACCCCCAACATTTCCCCGACCTAGACAATCTTATGTTAGTCAGTAAATAGGCTTGATCTCCAGGATCCAGGAGTTCTAGGAAATACATAACTAGAGTCTTCTTAGTTCCTCACAATGGGTCCCCTGCAAATGGATAAAGAAGTGCAAACAATAATTAGAAGACATTTCCCCATTCAATACTAAACTCACATTTCTAGCAAGGTCAGCACTTAGATGAAGACACGTGAATTTTGGCTCTGAGATTTCTGGCTCATCCTTGAGACAGGGAGTATGAATTGGCTCTCCATTGGCTCCTAGGTCAGTGCTTTTCTTAGTTCAGCTGTTCTGTTGCTAGAAAGAATCTCTGTTCTGTTCTTACCACCCTTCATGGAGCAAGGTGAGTGAACTCAGTAGCCTGTTCCACCCTACCTCTGATCACCCATCAGTTGTTAAACTTGACCATCTCTTCCTCCACCCCAACCATGTAGTAACAGAGAAACAGAGGAGGTAAAAGGAGGTTGTTAGAGTGCTAAAACACTTTATAAACTTAAAATTCTATATAAATGTTAGTTATTAATATTATGTAGATGGCTAGGTTGTATACTTCATTTAACACACATTTTCTTAAATTACTACACATATTGCTTGTATTAATGCCAGAATAATTTCATATTTCTAACTAATTTTACATACCTCTACATACTTAAAGATTCACTTAAAGAGCAAGTAAATTGGGAAAAAAATAAACATACATATATGCATATGTGTAAATATATACACATACACACAATATACATATATACATATATATGTATATATACCAGATGTGTTCCTGTAATATTGTGTGGCAAGCAAAATTGTATATAGTAAAAAATAATAGAGCTGAAATTGATATACTTTAAATATTTATAATTGGCAAAGTTCTGCACATGTGTTTTCTCATTTACTAGTAGAGATGGAGAAAAGACGGTACCACCCATTTGTAAGGGTACCTCAAAAAATTCATAATTCTGAGGCTAACAGCAAAGAATGCTAGATTCATTCCTACTGTAACAATTTCACAAAGTAAAAGCACATTGTTTACTTTAAGCTAATAACCTGTATCTTTACTTTTTAATGCAAAATGGAAAGTATCAAGTCTGATCTTGTTTACTGCTCTTAGGGAAGAAACTGGAATGATCCTTTATATATTTGAAATAATATTTGATGTTGAATCAAAGCAGAAAAGTATGTGTTTTTTTAAACCACTTTAAACTTCCTCTCTTGTTATCTTCCTCTGTGATATTTTATGTTAGAAATTTATGAAAGTGGATGCAAACGACAGAATTCTGTGTTGGATTAAAGAGCCTCTCTAGGATCCTCAAAGTGATGCTGAATTCACTTTCCCTCTTTGTTCATTCATTCCTGAATTTACTAGTCATAGGATGAAGAACTAGAAATCCTTTCTTATACAGAGATCAGAAAGGTAACAGAGGTCAGAAAGGTGAAGAAACCAATGCAGAAAGATTATATGACTTGTCCAACATTATGTAGGCTGGAAGAAGTAGATTTCAAACTCAGGACCCTTATCTCCAAATTTCCTTTCCATTATACCATACTTCAAGGTGTGACTCATGCAAATGAAAAAAAAAAATCCAAGCAACTGACAAACTTGAGTACTTAAGTATATTCAGAATAGGAATGAGGATCACTATGGAGAAGGGTCTGGAAAACATGCCCTATGAGTAGTGGTTAAAATAATGATTAGCATGTCATTGTAGGAATTCAGATAAGAACTTACAAAGGCTTGCAATGTGGTGAGAAAGGAAAATGAAAATGGAAATGAGGAAACAATTCAAGAAATAGTTTAGAGCCAGAATTAATTGGATTGGGCAATTGATTAGATGTGTGAGATTAGGGAGAGATCATTTCTGACTGGGGAATCAAACTTGAGCCAAGTTTCAACAGATAGGGTAGAATTCAGTGATGAAATAGCTTGTGATTTGTTTCTTTCGTAGCAACCTAGTTGTAAATACTTTGTGACTGCAAACAGTTTGACTGTGAATATAAGGGCTTTCTATCTGTGTGTATGCCTAGCACTGGGATCTCTGGGCCCAAGGAATAAACATCTTAGTCATTTTTAAAAGGATGAATGCAAGTTGCTTTCCAGAATGGTTGGAAAAATTCACTGATACTTTATTACTTTGCTTGTCTTTTGTCTTTTGTCATTTAGGCAGAAACTTGATTCCACTGGCAGGCCTGGTTATAGGAAGTGGCCAGAGAGAAGGCCATTTCCTTTAAAGGTGGTGCTGAAGCTATTTGGAAGGCAACAATTTATTCCTAATCAAAGGTCAAGGTAGTCGTTTTTTGTCCTCTGGTCTTAAAGAGAAACATGACGTCAAGAAGGTGATGCCATGACTTGCAAATAAATTAGATTTAAATGAGGGAGGGCTGTGCAAAGTCACCAGCCTCACAGTTCTCCTCTGGAGCTGTCTGGGTCCAGTGGCAAGAGATAAATCAGGAGGACTAATGATGGCTCTGGATTCAATGGGAGAGCTTGGGCTTTTTTCCCAAAGGTCAAGGGAAAAGTAGGAGAAGGAGGACTAGTACTTCCCAGGGAGGAACAGAAGGGAGGTATAAGTAACAGGGATCAGTGGGCTGGAGGAAAATAGTAATATGAAGAATAGGTGTATAACAGCAGGGATGATGTCATGATAGGCAAGCAGAGGAAATGAACATGGAATAAGAGTGCTTTGTGTTTATTTCTTTCTTTGGATATCGTCATTGTCCTAGTAAAATGACAGGAGTCAAGCAGGAATAAATGACGTATGATGTTTGGGAAATAAACACTTGTGGTCACTTTCCCAGCTGAAAATTATTTTTGTTTAAGAAAGATGACAGTAGTAATGAGGTCTTTTGATTCTTTTCAGTCATTGACAATACAGTATCGAAGCTACTGCTAGAAATCTCGGCGACCTTTATTACTAATTCTGTGCAAAGCTAGAAGGAGTCTCAACGATCTCCAATGCTGATGAATTTTTTTAAAGCTTGAAAAAGTCAGTAGGTTATGGTGAAGAAAATTTTTATTCGCTGACATATTTTCAACCTATTTCATTCATTCATATTTGGCAGAATTATTCATAGAAGTTACCAGAAGTTGAATACTTGTCTTATGGAAATACTGGTAGTAAAATTTCAGTCTTCTGTATTCAAAAGCTGAAATGATAAAAAGAAATTGGTAACTGGAATTAGATTCTAATGCTGGTGGTGTTTCTCAGTGATGAAATTGAAAGCTAGAGATTTGTTCTGGAAGACTGTAGATAACTCTGTCTATACCACTATATGCCAAAATATTTCTTCACTGATTGCCAAGGTCTAGGATTATGGTAGAAGCCCCTTTGATTTATTTGGAAGGAAGTCAAGGCCTCTGGAATTCATACTTCTCAACTTTGGCTTCCTTTCTCCACCCTATTGTTTACAGCCTTTAACCTGGAGTACTTGGGAGGGCCCCTGTGGCCTTCCTGGTTAACTTAGTATGATCAATGACTTGTTAGTTATAGTTGAGTATTTGACTTCTTCGACATCACAGCTGTTGAGAAGTCATGTATATATCTGTAGGGGTGAAGGGAAGGGCCTAGTGGAATTCTATGATTTTTTTTTTAATTTCAGAGGATCTATTTTATTTTATTTTTGATTTATGGACTAAAACAAAAATTTTCATAACATAGTACAATAAAAAAGATGATTGCACATGAAACTGCAAATCTTCTATGCACAACCTGCTCTTCCTTTCAAATATGCAACAAAATTATCATATAAATTTCTTTTTTCTTTTTTTTCCCTCTCCCCTCCATCTCACCCTAGAGATGCACAATTTCTTAGCTGCCACTTACATAGCTTGCTTTGGCAGCCTTCCCTTGTCTCCCTTGACTCTTGACTATGATGCTTGAGCAGCAATTGGTAATGGCTAGCTTCAAGGAAACGGTAGCACTCTGAAGCCCCAAAGTGTGCTAGAAAGTAAACATGTGAAATTGTTCAGTGAGAAAAGCATTTCAGAGAGACGAGATTTTTAGGGATGCCATGGTGGAGGTTCTTGCTTCTGACCATTTACACCACTGATACTCAAATGTGAAATGAAATTCTGAGACCATCTCATGTGGCTTCTCTTTCAAAGTGACCCTTGTAGTTCAGTGTAATATAGATCTACATCTTATATATTTTATTTTGTACCTGTCCACACTTTGAATTATTCTTTTGATAACTTTGCTAGTATTGCTGAATTATTTCAGTAGTGTCCAACTTTTCATGACCTCATTTGAGGTTTTCTTGATAAAGATACTGGAGAGATATGTCATTTCTTTCTCCAGCTCATTTTACAGATGAGAAAGCTTAGGTAAATGGAGTTAAATGACTTGCCAGAGGTCACAGTTAGTAAGTGACTGCGGCCAGATGTAAACTCATGAGTATTCCTGATTCCAAGGCCAGCACTATATTCACTGTGCCACCTAGCTGCCCTTGATAACTTAATTGTCTTCTATTTAAATCAAGTTAAATCAAATATTAATCAAGCATTTATTACATACAGAGTGTAAGGGACTGAAGGAGGTACAACGTTTACCTACAACACAATGGAGTTTATAGTCTAGTAGGGAGAGATGGCGCATACACAGATAACTATAAGTAAAGTCAGCAAGCTTTTATGAAGTGCTTATTATGTGTCAGACACTGTGCTGAACACTATAAATGCAAATACAAGCAAAAGAAAATACAGTCCCTGCCATCAAGGTAGCAGACAATACACAAAAGGAAGCTTTAAAAGGTGGAGAGAGGGGGGAGGAGGAGGAGGTACCTAGTCTGGAGGACATGATGGAGAATAGCAGAGGAATAAAGCTTGGGAGAAAATGAAAATAATACCTAATGATATGGAATAAGCATGTAAGAGAGGTGAAAGGGGATTCATGAAGTTTTTATTATTTAGGGGAGCAGAGCACACTGCTTATGTAGGTGGCATTAGGACCATTACTAATACAGCCCAACCTTGGTTCCAGTGACTTGATTCTCTCTCAACCACCTCACTGACTGGGTAGATGTTTCCTCCAACCCCAGGTATCATGAACCTGACCTTAGGAGGCATGTGGGAAAGAAGAAACAGGAAGGCAGTGAATTGGAGAGAAATGCCTGCACAGAGTCCTCAAGAGCTCTTGGAAGTTCTAAAAGAATTAGAGGAGGAATGATTCCTAAGCTAGGAATAACTGAAGGAACTGAGAGAGAATTATGAAAGGGTGAAATCTCCTGATCAGGAGAGAGTCAAACATCGTCCTGGGTTTCTTTAATTTTCTTTTTTTCCTCTTTAACCCCAGGCTCTTTAAAAAGACAAGCTAGAGGTTTGGGAATATTCTTCTTCCTGTATATTTACTTTTAGGCCTAAACTTTTAACATATGATAACAGAAATCCTAAGCTGTATGTTGCATTTTACCTAATGTCTCTCTATAGAGAAGCTAGCATGGATCCCATTTCTACAGAGAGACATTTTGCCTAGCTAAGCTAGCATGGGGATTTGGAGTCATTATAGAGAAAATAGAAAGTGGGAAAATCCCTTATTAGACTTTTACAAGCCTCACAATGAAATCTATGCCTAAATAAACTGCTTAGATTTATTGTCTTTATGTCTATGAGCCAGAGGATGTGTGAGCCAAAAGTGTAGCTATTTTCTTTCCCTTGGAAAGCAGTATACATTGGAGTTCAAGAGGAAGCCTCACCCAAGAAAGGAAAACTCTACCTACATGATGGAAAGGACAGGGAGGTAGAACGACCCTCCACAGGCACAGGCAGGGCCCCAGGCTTAGAGATGATTGACAACTCAATCTACCTTGTTCTCCAGTGACACCTTGTGATTACAGTAATATTATTATGGCCCCAGAAGGAGCATAAACTGTGGCATGGGCAAGCACAATGAAATATTCCCTCAGATTAACTTTCTAAGAGGAGGAGGTGGAAGAGATTTCAGGATATAATTAATTTAGCAGATGGTGGAAAAGACCCCAAGATACAAGGCCCAGGCAGGAGAGCAAAGCCCACAGTGAAACATTAAAATTTAGAAGTTTTGTGTAGGCTGTTACCTGGGGAAGATGAGGGCAGGGCAGAGTGTGGCTTGGCCAGAGAAGAGCTCACTTGGGGTACGCTAGCCAGGAACAATTACTCTATCTCATAGGTTCCCGTTTTAAGTAATTATTCATGAAAACTAAGTACTAATTCAGTTTTCTCTAAGTTGGTAAAGGATAACAACTGTCAAAAAACCCTTAAATTTTGGTTCCTTGAGACAAAGCCCTGTTTAAACTACTTTCAATTTGGTGTTGCATTTATACTACATTATTAAGGATGGATAGAATTGAATGGGCATAGGATTAGGAAACAATGTAAGTGTGAAGGCAAGGAAATGTTGAACTTGCTTGGTGACAGGGTCATAGATAAAGAGTTGAAAGAGACTGCAAAGGCAACCTAGTACAATCGCATAATTTTACAGATGAAGAAACTGAGGCACAGAGCAATTAATTAATTTTGTCTAAGATGAAACAGGCAGTAAGCATAAGACCAAGATATGAAACTGGGTTCTTTGACTCCATGGTCTTTGTACTCTACCATGCCATGGGAGACAAAGACAGAGGAGAGGCTGGCCACAGATTCTAAAGGGCTTTGAATTTAAACAGAGTGGAGACATGACTAGATCCATGGAAAGGAAAGATAAGTAAGTCTAGCAAGGATTCAAAAAATGGTTTAGAGGGTGGAGAATGCAGGCCAGAAGATGCAAGTGCTCATCAGGGTCTGTAACAGGGATATCAGATTGTCGGTCGTGGAAAGAGACAGTAGGGAAGGACTATGAAAAGATACTTTTGAGGTAGAAAAGACAAGACTTAAGAACTCAGAAAATATTTCAGATGAGGGAGAGAGGAAAATCAAGATCAATCCAAAAGGATGAATTTGTTGTTGAGTCATTTCCATGGTGTCTGACCCTTTATGACCCCATTGGGTTGTCTTGGCAAAGACATTGGAATGGTTAGTCATTTCCTTCTCCAGCTCACTCAGTGATTTGCCCAGGATCACCCAGTTAGTAAATGTTTGAGGCTAGATTTGAACTCACGAAGATGAGTTTTCCTGATTCCAAGTCCAGTGCTCTATCCACTGTGCAACCTAGCTATCCCTTCAAGGAGCTTTTTGGGGAGGAAAAGTTGAGAAGGCAGGAAGCATTTGTTACGGTGCACACACACACACACACACACTCACTCACTCATATATGTATACACACATACATATACATGTATATATGTGTATGCATACATACACATATATACACATGTACACATATGCACACACACGAAATATAGATAAGAAACACAGAAAGCAGACATAAGGTAATATTGGACGGGAAGAAAATAGCAGTTGAGTAAACCAGAAAAGGCCTCCTTTAGGAAGTAACCCTTGAACAAAGGAAACCAATTATAAAAACAAAAACCAAAACCAAAAAATTCCCAGACTTCAGGTAAAGAATTTCTGCATTATTGGTGAACTCAGAAGTAGAATCAGGTTTTTGTTTGTTTTTAGAAGTCGTAGCTCAGTTTTGGACACATTGATCTGGGGACGTCTGGTGGGACGTAAAGATAAACGCCCTATAGGCAACTGGAGAAATGCCAGAACTGAAAGTGTTGATTTGTGAATTCAAAGAGCCCTGACTAAACAAAGAATTTCTATTTTTTGATTCCTTGATTCTAACTGAATTTGATTTTTTTCCCCGGAGGCCCTTTTTCATTCATTAACCTCTCTATGCAGAAGTCAATTCCTATGAGTGATGATTAACTAAGCTGCTTGGCTACACACGAATCAATAGGTATTTTGATCCGAGTACCCATCAAAAGTGATCTGATTTGTTGTTGATATTTTCAAAGTGATTTTTTTTTGATACAGAGTGAAAAAGACTGTTAGAATTTTCAGGAGTGTTAATTGGAGCCAATCAAAGCTTGACCTACCACTAATTCTATTGTAATAGAATTTTTCAAATATAGTGATTTTAGGGGAGCATTTCTCAACACAAATAACAATTTGGACCAGCAAAGTATCTACTTCTTCATCAGTAATTTCAAATATCATAGAGATTCCTGAAATGTACATGGTCTAATCAACTAAAATAAGCATTACAATAATAAAGTGAAATTGCCCCTGCCCTCAAGGATCTTACACTTTAGTCGGAGGAGATGGCATGTACATAAAATACAGCTGAGTGTTGATCAGCGGAAATGATTAATCCCCTGAAGTGGCCACATTTATTCCAATTAGCACTGTTTGAAGTTATGATCATATAAAATATGGTAACTGGTTCAAGTCAGTGAAAAGTAGATGGAATGTAGCAATTCTTCCATTCTTATCTAACTTTTTAAAACTTATTTCTTTTATCAATGAAATCACACACTAGCCCATATTAAGAAATCACATTTAAAGATAAATATATAAATGTGATGCACAATATATGTAATACTTAAAACTGCTAGAACTTAGAGGTAATCTATGTGGTTGTTATTCTCTCCCAAATACTAATTTTCCTACTCTGAATTTAACTATGAAGCTGGAAAATGTAAAGTAGGACCAGGGAGACTGTCTGAGTTCTCTGCTCTGATTTTATTGCTATACAGATGGTTTCTTTCAGACAGTCATTTGAAACACGATTATAAATATGAAATCTTCACAAGTGATTTTCAAAATGAATAATCCAATACAAGAATGGTAACTTTCACAGATAAGGAAACCCATCTGTGACAGTAGAGAAATCCTATGGCACACAGAGGCTAAGAGAGCTGGCTGCCTACACTATCCACTACTTCATAATCCACCATTTCATGCCATCTGCCTACCCTTGTTTCTAATTGATCAGGTTATTTAGAAAGATCTCTTCAGCATTTCATCTTAAGAGACTTTTTTTTTTTTTCCAATTCCTATTTCTATGAATTTTCTCATTTTGAATATTTTGTCTTCAAATGTTGAGGAAGCTTTGATGGTTTTATGCTTTCACTCAATAAATCATCTCTACAAATGACATACTGTACTCCCGCCAAACTTGTTTCCGATTAAGGACAATCTTAAAACAATCCACACTGTCCCACCCAGTCAAGCTTATTCTTTCCTTCTTTTTAGATACCATGAACAAATATTAAGCTGTGGATTCACTTATTTTCTTTTTTTATAAAGTTTATTGTATTTATTTATATAAGCACTTCTTATCTCTCCTGCAAAGTACCCTCCCAACAATAAAAAAAAGAGAAAATCCTCCTAACAAATAGGTATAGTCCAGAAAACTGGATTCCCTCATTGGTCACACCTAAAATTGTATTTCATTCTGCCTTTTAAGTCCATCTTCTGCTCATATTCAGACCTCTGGTGTCATGGTTTATCATTTCAGTGATCACAGTTCTAATGTTTATCAAAGGTATTTTTCTCTATAACATTGTCAAAGCATAGATTGCTCTTTTTGTTCTGTTTACTTCACTGTGCTTCAGGTCATAGTTAACTCTGGAACTGTCCATTTTGTCATTTCTTTTGTTGCTATAATATTCCGTTTCATTCATATGCTGTTACTTGTTTATCTGTTCCCAAATAGATGAGTATCCCCTTAGTTTCCAAGTTGTAGGGTCTTTGCAATAAAAATTTTGTGACTGAGTAAAATTTTACCAAAGACCCATGTAAGCAGGTCTTCAGATGGCCAGTTGGCAAAACCTATTCTAGAGTGTTGATTTTATGACCAACGGTACTGGTCTACTCATTATTCTTCACAAGTGATGCTCCGCCTCCCATCTCAATGGCTTTGCACTGGCTGTACATCATGCCTAAAATGCTGCCCCTTTTTACCTCCATCTCCTAGAATCTTTTTCTTCTTCAACACTTAACTCAAGAATCACCTTCAGAGAGGTCATTTCCTGTACTCTCAGCTGCTAATGGCTTTCCCTTTAGTGCTACCTTTTGTCTACTCTCTCTCTATCATAATTGCACCTGTTTTTACACATGTTGTTCCCTGCACGCCACCTCTAATTCAGTGTAAATATCTTGAGGGCAAGCACTGTTTTCCCCAAAACACTAGAGCTTAGCCAAGTGTCTGATGTAAAGTAAATGTTTAATAAATGCTTCTTGATGATTGATTGAGGTATATACAAATATGTACAGAAGAAAGTCTCTTGAATATATAAATCTAATTGTTATTATGGGAGAGTAATGAAAACTATTTAAAAATAAGACTTACAGATAGGCATTTTGAAATATTTTGACAAGTTGCAAAGGCTTTTTGGAAGTACCTGGAATTATATTCATATTGTAAAACTAAAGAATATATATTTAGGATATAACAGTTTATTTTTAAAAGATGATCCAGAAATTTTTATTCCAAATAAAGACAATAAAACATTTTTACTGTTTCCTTGCTATTGTATCTAGGTGAATAGATGCTCAATAATATGCCTGGAAAAGAAATAGAATTCTTTTGGATGCACAGTGTTATGAGTTTATGTGACCCCAGAAAATTACAGAGAAAAGGGATGTTAGAGATTATGTAATCAACTCACTTCATTTTATAGGTAAGAGAACTGAGTCCCAGAATCAAACAGTGACTCCTCCAAAGTCAGATGACTAGTTGGTGCCAGAATCAGGACCAGAATTTATTTCCCCTGCCTACCAGGTCATTCATTGCCTTAGTGGCATTCAGACAACATGAAGATGATTAAGAGGAGGTATTTCTATCTTACGGGGCAAGATGATCATCTGCCTTCTTATCTCCCTTAAGTCATTTTTTTTGTTTGCTTTTTGAAGGGGGGAAGGCAGGGCAATTGGGGTTAAGTGACTTGTCCAAAGTCACACAGCTAATAAATGTCAAATGTCTGAGGGAGGATTTAAACTCAGTTTATTCACTGTGCCACCTAGCTGCCCCTATTCAAGCCATTTTGTCATGTGTAAGAACTACGTGCCCAGGGCTTAGACTATATCTATCCATTAGGACTATCCAATTCCCATAGTTTTAGAGTGCTGGGGAGTGCTTCTCATGGTATGTCATAGAAGATTTATGACCATCGAGCAGAATACTATTAAAAAGGTAAGGAGCAGGGAAAATTTAGCACAGAACTTGGACAGAAATATCAGCCAGTTGTTTTTTTTGGGGGGGAAGACAATAGATTGGTTAGTCAATCTAGTGCTATACTTAGAGTAAAAAAGACATGAGTTCAAATCCTGCTCCATACTTATTAGCTCTGTGAATCTGAGTAAATTATTTAATCTTGAACTCTCAGTTTCCTCCTCTGTAAAATGAGTATGATAATAGCACTTACCTTGTAGTACCACCGTGAGGATTAAGTGCTATGTAAGCCTTAAACCTTATAGAAATACTAATGCCCATTATTATTATTTTCCTTCTCTTTTTCAAAATGTACAGTATGCTTCAAGGGTCTTTGAAAGACCTCAATGTTTTCTGTAGCACAGCTCCCAGTTAGGGGCAAAGGTATGGAGGTATATAGGACACGAAGTAGTCACGTGCTTTTATTGGTATTCACGTGGATGATGCTAATAACACTAATGCTCATCAACTGATATTTTCATTGTGCTGTAAAGTTTGTATGGGACTTTGCACACTTGATTTCATTTGAATCTCACAATAACCCTTTGAAATAGGTGATACAGGTCATATTATCCCCATTTTATACATAAGGAAATTGAGGGTCAGAGGGGTTTAATGATATGCTGAACATCACGCAGCTATTAAGGGTCTGAGGTGGGATTTGAACTCAGGTCTTTTGAAGTCCAATGGTACATCCACTGAACCATTGTGCTTTATAAGTCCTACAGAGCTTCCAATCTGTGAAGCTCATAAAATTTTTTTTCAAAGTACCAAGTCCTTTCTTGTCTCTCTTACCTCTTACAAGTAACTCTGGGATAATCCAGTTAAAATTGTTCTAGATTTGTAATTGAAGGCCTAAGTTCAAATTCTAGCTCTGACACTACCTAAATGATCTTGGCAGGGGTGTGCTGTCAAGTTAAATCTGTACTATTAACATTTTGTCCATCACTTTCTAAATTGTAATGAAAAAAACAATAAATTTCTGATTTGTAGCACTTGTTCATTTCTGAGTAATACATGCTCACACTGAAAAATTAATGATTTACTCTTACGCGCTGGTATGAATTAGCTCTAGTATATCTCTGGACCTTGGGAAAGTTACTTAATCCCTCAGTGCCTCAATTGCCTAATCTATAAAATGAGATGTTTCTGAATAGATGGCATCAAAGGTCCTTTCTGGATCAATATCTACGATCCTGTAATCTCTTACCAAATTTATGAATGATCTGGAATTGGGAGCAATGACTAACACAGTGGACGGTAGCATGAGGCTTTTAAAAACATCTGATCAGACTAGACTGTTGGGTTGAATTGGAAATATTGAATTCGGTAGGAAAACTCCTTCACAGGAGCTAAAAAAGAACAACTATGCAAATATAGTTGGTTTATACAATAACTCATATCAAAGAGACTTGGAGGTCTTCATGAACCCAAAGCACAATATGAGTCAATAGGGTAGCATGACTGACTAAAAAGGGAAGGTAATTTTTGCATTAGCTAATAGATACATGGTATCTACAACACAGGAAATGGCAGTCCTACTGTATTATGATCTGCACTAAGCCCCAAGTACAGTATCATGTTGAGTTCTGGGTGCCACATTTTAGGGGGTGGCATTGACAGGCTAGAGCATTTTCAGATGAGTACAATCAGGATGATGACACGTAGACAACCACACTGCACCAAGAGACACTGGAGGAATTGGGGGTGTTTATCCTGGAGAAGAGAAGGCTTGAGGACTCTCTTGGAATATTTGAAGAGTTGCCACATGGAAGAGACATTAGACTTGTTCTTGGCTCCAAAGGGCAGAAGCAGGACTTTGGACTATTTTTTGTATTCCCAGATCTTGGCTTATAGCATGCAGTTAATAAAGGATTATGGAAATGAAATTGCACAGAAGTAGATTTTAGGTTGCCATAGGGTAGAAAAATCCAGTCCATTAGAACTGATAAAGAGTTGAATGACATGGACTTCTTCAAGGTAGAATGAGTTTCCCAACAGTAGAATGACTGGTTATAACAAACACTACAGAATGGTTTCCTGTTCAGATACTAGTAAGGTTAGATAACCTCTAGAGCCTTCCAACTATAAGATTATCAAAAACTCTAATGAAGTTAGAAGGCTTCTTGCTTTCTTTTGTCCCTTTCTCCCATTAAACAGTAATGATCTGATACCATTTATCCTTTGTAATTTTTACTTAGATGATAGGATAGTAAAATTTTAGAGATAAAATTGAAAAGCTTCTGCAAAAACAAAATTAATGCAGTTAAAATAAGAAGTAGTTGGATGGAAAAAAAATGTATAAAATTTATTGGATAAGGGTTTTGTGTCTGAGCTATATAGACAACTTATGCAAATATGTAAAACTAAAAGCTATCCACTGAGAGAAAAGTGGTTAAAAGATGTGAACAAACAATTATCAAAGAAGAATTTCAAACTATAAAGAATTATATGAAAAAATGCTTGGAATCACTAATAATAAGAGAAATGCAAATCAAATATCCCTCAGGTTTTATCTTTTCACCTTACACTCAAATTAGCAAACTGACAAAGATGACAATAGACAGGAATAGACAATATTGAATCATTTCTGGAAAGATAGATACATTAATGAATTGTTGGTGTAGTTGGCAATTGATGTGGTTTTTTGGGAAAATGATTTAGAATCATGCTAATATAAAGTAGCTTGAATGCACATTCTTTTCACCTAGAGTAGACATATACTTCAAGGTCACTGAAAAGAAGAAAATTCTCATGTACACTAAAATATTTACAGCAGCACTTTTTGTCATATCAAAGAACTAGAAATAAAATATTTGTCCATCAATTGAGGCATAGATTAATGTGACAAATATAACAAATACTACATATATTGATGCAAATTGAAGTAAGCAGATCCATGACAACAGTACACAATGACTACAAAAATGTAAATGGAAAGAATCACAATTAAAAAAAATCAATTGAAAATGAATATTTCAAAAGCACAAAGGCAAACTTGGCCCCAAAGAAGAGATACAAAAAATTTCCCCCACTCCTTTGCAAAGCTATGAAGTCCTCAGTCTGGCACTGTGCTGATATTGGTCAGATTTTTTTTCTTTATTAATTGGCTATGATTTTTCTTTAAAAAAAATGTTATATGGAGGAATTTCATGGGGGATGAATTTAGGCTATACAAAAACAAATGTTATCAACAAAAATTTTTCTTTTAGAAAATAGTGTATAATAATTTTTAACTTTTTAAGGATTTGCATTGTAAATCATGAAATCTCAGCATTGGAAGGGACCTCAAAGTCCATGTAATTCAACCCATACTTAAACAAGACTTCTCTCTACAACATATACAAATCTACATAAAGACCTTCAGTGAATGAGAAGACATTACTGTCCATTCCACTTTTGGATAACTCTGACTTGTAGGATTTAGTCCGTACGTAATGACTAAATTTCTTTTTTTCCCAAAATCATTGCTCCTAATTTTGACCCTTAAAGTCAAGCAGAATGAATTTAATCCCTTTTCCACATGACCATCCATTATCTTGAGCAAAATGTCTTTTCCTCTTTACATCTTCTGTCCTCTAAGTTAATTATCCCTATTTCCTTCAAACAATGCTCATATGCTATGGTTTCAAAGTCCTCTATTCCTAAGACTTCTTAGGATGTTTTTAGCCCATCAATATCTTTCGTAAAATGTGCTGCTCAGAATTGAGCACAATACTCCAGATATAGACCGACCAAAAAGGAGGACAGAGGGCGTCTCACCTAGGTCTCCACTCTTCTTGTGTAACATGGCAATCAGGTTGCCACTCCCTCCCTTCCCCCTCCACCCTCCATTCCCCAAATCATACACACACACACACACACACACACACACACACACACACACACACACACAGGCTTTCACAGCAGTGGAATAGCCTTAGTGCACAGACTCATTGCCTGCTTTCTCTTGCATCTAGTCTATAAACAGCCACGACACTCAATTCATAGGTGTCACATAATACATGTATGTGTGATATTGATTTATTGGCACATGGCATCAGTGGAAATTTTTGACACTGATTCAATTAAATATAACAGGTACTTATTATGTGCTTACTATGAGCAAGGCACTATGTGAGTTGCTAGGGATACGGATAGGAAAAAACTAACCTTATTGATTGTAATCATAGATATTAAAGGGTAAGAAAAGCAAAACTACAAAATTTGTTTGGCTGTGTAAAATGTTCATGTCAGATTTTATATGTTATTTAACTTATTTTTAAAATTTTGTTTATTTTATTTTGAATTAAGAAAACAAGCAATTTTTATAACATAGAATAGAAAAAAATGATTATATATGAAACTACAAATCTATTATGTACAACTTGCTATTCCTTTTACGTATTTAATATAGTTATCACATAACCTTTTTCCTTTTTTTTACTTCTCTCTTCCCACCCCTAACTCCCCCTTTTGTCCTAGAGATGACTACCATTACGCACAAATGTGTGTGTGTGTGTGTGTGTGTGTGTATGTAAAAGCATCTTGTACATCTATTTAGCATTTCTTTCTTAGGGTATAGATAGCATCTTTTAAACCTAATGATCACATAGAGGCTTAATACATCTATATGTGCTGTTCTGTTTCAGTCACGTCCGACTCTTCATGACCCAATTTGGGATTTTCTTGGCAAAGACACTGGACTGGTTTGTCATTTTCTTCTCCAGTTCACTTTACAATTGAGGAAACGGAGGCAAACAAGGTTGAGTGACTTGACCAGAGTGTAACGCTAACGAGATGAGGATGCCCTCACCTTTTGTTAATTTTCTAATGAGGCACTGGTTCTCAAGTAATGTCCTCTGATTCTGAAAAATGTATAAGTACTCTGAAATGAGGTTTTACTTTGGGGGTTTAGGTTTTGGAAGAAGATTTGTGAGCCAGATGAGACTCTGGGAAGCCGCTAAGCAGCATCTCAGCTTTGAAAACCCAGACGTTGGTGCTTCTCTCTCTGGTAACTATGTATATATCATCAAACAGTTGTATCTGTCTGTTGATCTGTTAGGCAGCTGGAAGCCCTGACTGTTGGTTGATCTTTCTTTCTTTGTATTTTCTCCGAAGTCCAGGGTGCTGATTATTTTCCCCTAAACTAAGCGAATGATAGATGTGCTTAATTAAAGTGTTTGTTGACCCCTCAAAAGTTGCCTTTCCTTTTAGAAAATCAGATCAAAGAACCTATGATAGCAGGTCCTCCTCTGTATGCCAGGGTCCTTGCTTGCTTTTATACAGGTCACATAGCTATTAAGTGTCTGAGGCCAGATTTGAATTCAGGAAGATGAGTCTTCCTTACTCCAGACCCAGGACTCTATACACTGTGTGACCTAGTCGTCCCTCAATATCTATGCATATCGTTAAATACATATTATATAAATAAAGAATGGATGAATCAGATTACCCTGCCACATGTATTTCATTACAATGGAGTATTCTCGGTCTTCATTTTTGGTGCTCATATAGTGCAGAGGTCTCTTCTCACATAGCACAATCATGTTTACTTTCTTGAGAAGAATCAAGTTAACATTTCTCTGAAATACCTTTTGTTTTGATTTTGTTAAAGATACATCTCTTACCATTCTTACATCAAGCATAGAACAGGGCTCTTGTGAACATATAGGTGCTTCAGTTTTTTTATAATGACTATATAGGCTGCTATGAGGCTGTGAAAAAACTGATATTCATAAAAATACAAAAAGGTTTTGATACGTTATATATTCATTCATTCATTCATTTATACATTCATTCATTTGTCTGTCTGTGCCTTCATTTGTTTGTCTATGTGTGTGCATGGATGTGTTTACCCAGCAAATGAGGCAGTTACAGCAAATTATCTGTAACGTGCCTTTTACTTTGGACATTTTATGGTTCTGAGAGGGAAAAAAGACCTATCTGAGACTCTGTGCCTGGGCAAAATGCAAGATAAACTTTAGGAAACTTTCTGGGAGGTAATTTGAAGCAGAGAGTAAAAAGGTATCGACTTTTATTGATATTCCTTTCAGCTCCATATGGAGTACAGGTCAATAGGTCTGTTTAAAAAAAAGATATAGAAGAACTCGAGGGAACCAGAATTCCCATGTTGAGATGGCTTAGTCACTCAGAGAAGCTAGCTTTAGGTATGTTGGCAGGTGCAGAAGTGCAGAGAAAGAGAATAAATGAAGAGAACAGAAGAATTTGCTCTTCAAAGTAAGAGAGATATGTTCAGCATCTCCTGACTTTTCCCCACGGAAGCAGCTGGCAAATGATTGTTTTCTATAGTGTATAAAAATTATCCTTCTTATCCACCATGATATGAATTTGAATTCTTCCCAGGAATGTTAACTAAAAAAACACATTTTCATAAATACAAGTTATATTTACATGAATTTCTATATGAAACCTTGAAACAAATATTAGTATATGCTGCCAAGGTGTTTTGTTTGAATTCCAAGTAGCAAAAAAACCCCCAACATTATGAGTGTATTTAAAAGTATTTTCCCTGGTAATTAATTACATAATCTAATTTAACTTTGAGTTCTTTATTTTCAATATCATATTTAAGTTCAATCTTTTTAAAAACCAAATATGGATCTGAGTTTTTTAGTTTATCATTTATACTCTCTCCACTCTACAGTACGCAGTTCTGTTATGGAAGAAAAAACACGAGATTTGGAATTTGAAGACTAGACTTAACATCCTTATCCTGCCACTTGTCAAGTTATCTGACCTTGCAGAAGGTCATTTAATTTCTCTACAACTTCATTTCCTTATCTGTACAAAGTGTATAATAATATCTCCCCTCCTTATTTAACTGGGTTAGTAGTTAGAAGACCAATGAAATATTGCATGAGATATATGCACTTCAAAAACCATAAGGAATTATATGGAAGGGAGGCAGAAATACTGGGCCAGGAGGGACAGTCACCAATTAAGACAGTAGGGTCCTAGGGCAAAAGTTTTAAATACCAAAGTGTTAATTAACATCCAGGGTGTGGTCCTTTATGTGAGCTCAAGTAGGCCCCTGGCAAAGTTATTGAGAAAAGATAGGCAGAGAGTAGAAAGTGAAGTGAGATCCTTCAAGTTAGGAGGGAATCTGAAAACAAAGTTTCTTTAGATTATTTAATTTCCTATATTCCACTTCTGTGAATTATATTCAATGTTAATATATTTAGGGTTTGAAGGTACCTTAAAGCTTATCGGGGCAGCTAGACAATGTGGTAAACAAAGTGCCAGGCCTGGAGTCAGGAAGACTCATCTTTGGGAGTTTAAATCCAGGCTCAGACACTTATTATTTTGTGTGATACTGAGGAAGTCATTTAGTGTCTCATAGTCAAATTTCCTCTTTTAAAAATGGGAACAACAAATAATAATAACAATATTAAGACAGTTGTGAGATAACATGTAAACCTTAAAATGCTAAATAAATGCTAGCTTATTATTATTATCATTTCCATTAGAATATAAGCTCTTGATGGTATGGATTGTTTCTTTGTATTTGAATACCTAGCACATGGCAATTTGCCTGACACATAGTAGGTGCTTAATAAATGCTTGTTGATTGATATATACAGAGACCCAATGCTCATAACAGAATTAATAATATTTGTCTAAAGAACGTATACATGAGATTGGGTAGGTATGATTGCCAAATGCCACTGCTGTACTTCAGATGTGAATTGTTTGTGAATTGAAATCTGAAATCTGATAGTGATTTGAAGGAAGCTCATGGTCTAACAACCAAGTTGTTCTTATGTGACCAAGAATCAATGTTGCTTAATTTAGCCTTTTCTTTTTCCATAATCACATGTAAAAAACAATTTTTAGCATCTGTTTTTAAAACTTTGACCAAATTCTCTCCCTTCCTCCTTCTTCCCTCCCCTCCAGCATTGAGAAAGGCAAGCAATTTGATATAGGTTATATATGTATAGTCATGCAAACCATTTCCATATTAGTCATCATTGTGAAAGAAAACAGACCAAAAAAAAATAAACCTTAAGAAAAATAAAGTAAAAAAATATGCTTCGGTCTGTATTCAGGTACCATCAATTCTTTCTCTAGGGCTGGATAGTATTTTTCATCTTAAGTCCTTAAGAGTTGCCTTGGATCATTGCGTTGCGATAATACTAATTCATTCACAGCTGATCATCTCACTCACAATATTGCTGTTACTTTGTACACATTACACTTTGCATCAGCTCATATAAGTCTTTACAGGTTTTTCTGAGAGCATCCTGCTCATCATTTTTTATAGTATGACAATATTCCATCACAATCACATATCACATAGCACAATGTGTTTAGCCATTCCCTAATTGATGGGCATCCCCTCAGTTTCTAATTCTTTCCCACCAGAAAAGGGCTAATATACATATTTTAGTACATATAGGTCCTTTTCCTTTTTAAAAAAATCTCTTTTGGGATACTTGGGATAGTACAGTTGTTAGGTCAAAGGATATACATGGTTTTATAGCCCTTTGGGAATAGTTCCAAATTGCTCTACAGAATGTTTGAATCATTTCATAACTCCACAAGAGTGCATTACTGTCTCATTTTCTTCACATTCCTCCAATATTTGTCATTTACTTTTTCTGTCCTATTAACCAGTCTTGTTTTAATTTGTACTTTTCTAATCAGTGAGAGAATTTTTTCATATGGCTGTAGATAGCTTTGATTATTTCACCTGAAAACTTCATATCTTTTGATTGTGATGGAATACCATTATACTATAAAAAATAATAAGCAGGATGCTCTCAGAAAAACCTGGAAAGACTTACATGAGCTGGGGTGTGTGTCTCCTTTACCAAGCTGTTGACTCTTATTTCACGAATTTCTTGCATCACTCTCATTTCTCTTCCCAATTTTTGCTCTACCTCTGACTTGATTTTGAAAATCCTTTTTGAACTGTCTCATGACCTGAGATCAATTCATATTTTTCTTGGAGGCTTTGGATGTAGGAGTTTTGATTTCATTATCTTCTTCTGAGTATGTGTTTAGATCTTCCTTGTCACCATAGTAACTTTCTAGGGTCAAATTTTTTCTATTTTTTTCTCATTTCCCCAACTCATTACTTGACTTTTAACTCTTTGTAAAGTAGTGCTCTGCTTCCAGGGTGGAGGGGGCACAGTCCCACACTTCAAGGGTTTTGTGCAGTTGTTTTCAGAAATACTTCTAGGGACCTGTAAGATTTAAATTCTACCAAGATGGTATGATCTAAAGAGAGGTGTATTTACTACTCTTCTGGCCTGTGCTCTGCTGTGTGAGTGACCACAAGCACTCTTTTCTGCCCTGGAATGGTGACCATTGTCTTTGCTCCACTGTGGCTGCAACTCTGCTATGTTAAGTGCTCCTCCTCATCCTGGGACTGCTACCCAGGATTGTGACACAGATCCAAGTATGGGCAAAGAAATAGAGACCTGCCTCAGTGCTAGCAAAGAAACCCCAGTAATTTTCTTCTCGCCAGTTGTTCTGTGGGCAGAGAGCTCCAGAAGCAGCAGCTGTTGCTGCTGATTTAGTGGCTCCCAAGGCCTGCTCCTCTTTTGTTGGGGCTAGGACTGTGCTGGAGTAGCCAGTGCTGGCCTACACTCCCCTCTCCTCCAGGTATGACAGGACTTTCCTGGTGATCTTCTAATTTATCTTTGACTGGAAAATTGTTTCACTGCATCCTTTTGTGGGTTTTGCTGTTCCAGGAATTATTTTATGGCATTATTTAAAGGTGTTCAGAGGAGTTTGGGGAGAGCTCAGGTGAGTCACTGCCTCTTCTCTGCCATCTTGGCCCAAGTACCACCTTTGAGAAGAGATGTCCCGGTGCCTAGATATGAAGGATGAGCAATGCTGCTGAATATCAGACCCCTAGAGATAATCAAAGCTGAGCTTGGGTAGCAGGAATCCAAGCTCACTTATAGGCTTCTCACTCAGCTCTGTCCAGAAGGTAGTACAAATGTCCAACTTCTCTGCCTGTTGCCTCTGAAATGAGCACATTTACTTTCCCTTAGGTCTGCTCAAGGAATTTTATTGCCAGAGAATACAGAATAGCACAGAGTTTTATATTGGGGGGAGGGAAGGAGAAAATATCATAAGATACCTTATTTATAGGAGTGGAGAATGGTGCCTTTCAGTGAAAGCATAAAGGAAACAGAACTTCATTGGGAGTGACTAGACGTTGCTCAAAGGTATCAAAATTGAGAGAGTAGTGATTCTTCAGGACTTTGAAGGTCCAGGAGTTTTGCCACATTTGCCTTGTACTACTACTCTAGTGAATGCTGTGTATAACTACAGGAAAGTATATTCTGGGCTTTGGTGAAAATGTTTTGTATCAACTCTTTTTATAATATTATCTTAGTAAATACCTTTGCTAAACACTATTTAAATCTACTCACTGACTATTAATTGGAAGCAAAGCAGTGGGGGCTTGTGATCAACCATAGCAGTCATCTACTATGCTATGTTTATGATGATCTTAATGGTGATGATGGTAGCTAACATTTATATAGTGCTTACTTTGTGCCTAGGACAGTGCTAAGTGTGTTACAATTATTATCTCATTTGATCCTTGCAACAACCCTGGGAGATAGGTGCTATTACTATCCTCATTTTACAGATGATGAAACTGAGGGAAACATAGGTTAAGTGACTTGGCTGGGATCATGCAATTAGTAAGTTTCTGAAGCTAGATTTGAACTTACAATCAGAGAGCTTGTGGCACCAATGCGATATTCTCAGCACCTACGGCAGCCATGAATATCCTGGTACAATCTTGAATCGTGAAATACAACAGACTCTCCACATGGAAGACAGAACCAAAACATTTATTCAGACACCAGAAAGCCAAATCCATCATAGTAACAAAGGAATCTATACACAATAACAATACAGAGGGCACTACCATCCCCAGACCTTTCTTCTGTTAGGCTTCCCACAAACCAGTTCCCTTAAACAAATCACAAACAAGCTCTCCCACTCACACTAGTTGCTGCCTTTCCCAACTCTGATTGCTCTCTAATATCCTCTCAGCTCAGCTCTAGTTCTGCCTTCTCCTGTTCCACCCTTCCTGCTTCATGTAACTTGACTCATGAGACTCAGGCTTCCGTGTGACTCAAGCAGGTCATATGGGCCTATTAATGGATGGGAAAGATCTTCTCTTTAAGAAGCAAAATTAGATTCACAATAAGCAAAAATGCATTATCAATACAGAATCATCTGTTAGGAGACCAAATCTGTGAGTGAAAATGAAACTTAGAGGAAATGCTCAAGAGGGGATATTACTTTTATATGTAGGAGATCAATGTCAAGTTTAACTATGTAGTTTCCAGAATTTGCTTTTTGTCCATATCAAAAATGTTCATCTTTGCTTATCTTTAGTTCTCCATAATTCCTGAAGATGAATGGTTCTGCAATCCCATATACAAGTCCATCCAGAATCTTCAAAGGGAAGAGAACAAGCATTTATATAGTATCTACTATGTGCTAGGTACTGCCCTAGAGCTTCACAAATGTCTCATTTGATACAACAATCCTTTGATTTAGATACTATTATCATATCTATTTTATAGTTGAGGAAACTGAGGCAGACAGAGGTGAAGTAACTTGCACCAGGTCATAAAACTAATAATTTTCTGAGGTTGCCTTTGAACTTGGATCTTCCTTACTCCAGGATCAGTGTTCTATCTATTGTGCCACCTAGCAGGCCCTGGCCCCTAAGAGTAGCTGCCACTGGGCATAATTTGTCTGACTCAAGGGACTTGAGAGGCAGTTACCTACTTCTCTTACCATCTCTTGACTTATTTGGAGCTTCAGTTTCTTGCTTCTCCATCTAATACCTTTTCCATTATAACACAGAGATTCCTTCCTTTCTCTAGTAGAAAATAACAGGATATTTTAAATGCTAATTCCATTAAGAATATAGATTTAGGGCTAGAAAAAACGATAGAAGTATTGAAAACTATCAAACTCCCAAGTTTTACAGATGAAGACACAGAGACCTAGAAAGGTGAAATTACTTGACAAGTGAGAGAGATAATTAAGAACTGGAGATGGAAATCAAACATATTTCCTCTGATTTCAAATCCTATCCTTTTTTTCCTCCATTGTCACTCTTTCCCCTTGAAAAGGACCCAAAGTATCTGCTATGTGTGGAAATACTTGGGAATTGCCAAAGTACTTAGCCCTCAGATTGCCTCCCCAGAAACCACAATAACACAAGTGATTTGATGAGTGCCAGCACACTTCAGCTGGCACACTGCTGGACTTGGAGTCAGAAAATCTGGGTTTTCAGTCCCAGTTCTGCCTCTTATCACCTGAGTGACCTTAAATCAGTTAACTTCTATGGCTCTCATTTCTCTCATCTGTAAAAAGAGAATCAATCTGGATGAACTTTACATTATATTTCTTATTTTGCTGAATCACCTAAATGTATTGATATATCAGACTTGGGGACATTTTCTTCTTTGAATTCATAAACTTTAGATCCTTTAAGGTACCATGTGTGAGCTCTAACCCATCTTAAAACTGATTCCTTTGAAATGCATCAGACATCCTCTTGGAATCTCATAGAGATGCTGATGTAAAAGGAATATGGTAAATGTATCAATTCTAAAGGCGTCCATAGCCGATAATTTATATTTAATATTTATTTAAATAACAAAGATCATTCTTATTATTCTACAGACAGAAGAAGATTCCTCAGATGAAAGACTTAATGCACTCAAGCAACCCCTGGCATAATTTCTTTTGATCTGAGCACAGCCTCTTCTACAAACACACAAACAGGCAGCTTTCCTCTTTTGTTTAAGTTTTTATCTTTCTCCCAAAATGAAAAATTTCATTTCACCACCTAAAAAATCCTAAGCCGCAAGTCAATTTTGCCAGACTTTTTCACAGCCTGTGTTTGTTTTTCTTTCTCTTTTTGCAATGTCTTTTCTCTTGATATGAAACCACATTTGGTAACAGACATTCAGGGGTAGTGTCATCCATTGTATTGAGCAATCTGATTTTTTAAACTTTTCCAGCTCTGGTCTATTTCACATAGACTTCTACCAGTTGAAAATGGCATTTTCGACCTCAGCCAAGTGTAGGTTATTAGGTTATGAGTGCCAAAAATGATGAGTCGTCTCTACACTTCTTCCAGAGTGAATAAAAGCCGAATTGTAAAATAATTACAATTTCTTGAAGGGGAGCCAACAACACAACCCTGATCCATCCATCTTAATTAATTTGTATATAGTTCTTATTTTCACAGAACAAACTTTCGGAAGGTACTCACATGGGAATGCTGAACCAGCTGCACAACTTTTATTTTGAAGAAAAAAAGTTGAGCCTCAGAGCAGCATGTTTTAAAGACTGGGAGGGACTTAGTGTTTCAGAACTCTTGACCAGCGTGTGGAAGAAGTGGGCTCATGGCTGGAATAACCTAGGGTGTTTCTACCTGGGTAACCCTTGGCAAAGCTTCCCACTTTCCTTGTTCCATTTCTGAGGGTCAGGCGTACGTCTCTTGCCCAGATCAATTTGACTCTCCAGTACTGTTTTGCACACCCTACTCCGTGGGGGAGTGCAGCAACGTGCCTGTCTTATGTGGCCTCTATGGCCACATTGCTCAGCTGCCAGGGAGAGAGGAAGTTTTCCCCAACTATCAGAAAAAGGAGCAAAAATCCCTTCTTTTCCCTGTGCTCTTAGCAGCACAGTAGCAAAGGATAATCTCCTCCTTGGATTTTTTGGAGTGGTTTCAGGAAGAATTTAATTCTCCCCCTTTAAATGGATGACCATGTTACCATCAAGAAAAAACATCTCCAAAGACCGATCTTTCGGTAAGTGATGCTATAGCTGCCAAATGCAATAGCTTCTTTCTCCGTGTTAATTCAGTGCTTTTTGGATTCTAAAGCAAAGCAAAGTAACAGAATGTGTCAGAAGTTTAACGTTCGGTTACAGTGCCCCACATTAGATGGGCTTGCAATTTAGACTGATAACTGGATTAATTCATGACTCATGGATAAGAATTGTGTACATGTTCTCTGTTATCACCTTAACCAGGGAATTTTTTCTCCCCTTAATCTTAGCTGTGCGTTCGCAGGAATGGCAAAGTGCTTAAGAAACTTTTGAAATGTTATGCAATCTGTTGCTATTTTCGAAGGTTTCACAGTACTCTAAATGCAAAACATTGTTTCTGGTTCATTGAATTGATTATATTCAGGAGGCAGTGTTTCAACGTCTGGAATGCTGCACCTTCCTGAAGCGCTCACTTTGTGGATGGGGATAGGTTCTTGACATCCATAGTCCTCCTAACTGTGGAGTAGATTTCACAGTAGATTTCACCCGTGTTGGTGGATGGGACAAGCACCTAGGAAAACATTGATTTCAGGGTGATGGATTTCTGACATGGGTGAAGTTGTGGCCAGTTAGTTGGTTGGGACTAAACTTTCTTGGCTGTTTTAGGTGATGACAGTAGTTTCATTGACGTGTGCTTGTCTTGGTTTCTTATGCTTAAATTTTAAAGGCCAGACCTGCATGGTCTCTAGTACCTGGGTATTGAATGACAGAGTACTCTTGGACCTGTATTTCTAAGAGTACTCTTGGACCTGTATTTCTAACACAAGTTGTTTCTGACCCTTTTGAACACAAGTTAAAACAGTTAAAAATTAGAATAAGCCTGGGATGTTTCACTACTTTACTTTCTAAGCAATAGTATCCTAAACAGGATTATGAATGTGGTGGAAATAATCAAATTCAAATTGCACCTACAGGTGATTGATATAGAATTAATTATGGGATAATAAATTTTCCCAGAGGAAAATTTTAGATTGGACCATGTGGAACTTAGTACTGTATCACAAATAGCCATGCCTGGATAACAGTGTATGTATAATACAACAGATGAGAGTGAATGACACATTGTAAGCAATTAATAAGTGCTTCTTTCAGTGATAATAAATTGCAAACATATTGTATTTAGCTAAATGCCACTTATTATAATCAATATGCTACAAGTAAATATAGATATGTGTGTATATAGGCATACACACATGTATATATACACAAATCTCATACAAACATAGAAACAGACTAAAATCATCTATCCACATGAAAGGCAGATAGATATCACTAGGCTAGAGCAGTAAGATGCAGCTTTTGCCTGGGGTCAGGAAGATCTCAGTTCAAACCTAGCCTTAGACACTTAATAGTTGTGTGACTCTGGGAAAGTTACCTAAACTCTGCTTGCCTCAATTTCTTCATCAATAAAATGAGGCTGATAAGTTGTGATAATAAAATGAGGTATTTGTACAGTGTCTAGCACATAGTAGGTACTTCATAAATGCTTGTTCTCTTCTCCTTCTTATCTGTATCCGTCTGCCATGACTCCAAGTCAAAAGAGGCTTCTAAGCCTTTCTCCTGGTTAATCTATTCCTTCTTGGATACACATGTATAGAAACACTCGGTAAGGAAGATATCATTCTTTCTAAAGGAGGTATGAACAATAGGCTGGAATGATTCTTAGCAAAATTTGCCTGGTGACTCCCTTGATTCTTTCTTATGTCCCCCTAACTTCATTCCTTCCACCAAAAGACCTGAGTCTGTTATAATTAGATTTTTGGTTACATAAATCCATAGCTCCTCTCAGGAAAATTACACAGTTGTGACTCTTAGCACTTGATCTACTTTTCATTATCTATGTGCCCAACTGAACACTATTAGATATTTAGGTGCCTGAGGCAGTTGGGATGGACATTGCTTAATCCATTCCTCATTTGTCATGCAGTCATTTTCAGTCATATCTGACTCTTTCTGACTCCATTTGGAGTTTTCTTGGCAAAGATAACGGAATGGTTTGTCATTCCCTTCTCCAGCTCATTTTACAGATGAGGGAAGTGAGGCAAGCAGGTTTAAGTGACTTACCCAGGATCACACAGTTAGTAAGTGTCTGAGGTCAGATTTAAACTCAGACAGATGAGTCTTTCTGACTCCAGGCCCAGAACTCTATCCATGACACCATGTGGCTGCCCTTTTTCATTCCTTGGTCTCCTAAAAGTATTGAGTCTGATTCTCAGAGGATCTCTGACCTGCCCCACTCCCCAATCAAAACTTATAATAACAATAATCAAAATTTATAAACCATTTTAAGGCTTATAAAGCAATTTTCCCCCCGACCCCAACATTATAATGAAGTTAATATTATCTCCATTTTATAGATAACAAAACTGAGACTAGGAAAAGCAAAGCAATTTGAACCATGGTGTCACAGAAAATGTAAGATTTGTGACTATGTTTCCTGATTCCTGGTTCAGTGTTCCCTCTACTGTACCACAATTTGCCCATTACAAATGGGTATACTGTTAGTATACTACTCACGAGGTTGAAGTTATTGTTTCTGTTTCCTAAATAGCGTTGTGGTGGCCTTTAAATTACCTTAAACTTCAAAAATGCCATACAGATAATAGGAGAATAATTTAAACCTGTTGTGGAAAGAAACTCTTGATTGAAAAATAACCTTAGGATGGATATGGGTGCCTAAGTAAAGATGGGAGAAATGACCTGTTAACTGTATGTAGTTGGTCATAGCAGTGGAGCATGAGAAGGAGGAGGTGAAAGAAGAGGAAGAGTTAGAGGAGGAGAAAGAGGAAAGTGTCTTGTAAGATAAGAGTAGTCAGCTCTGATTCCCTGGAGAAAGTTTAAGGCTAGTCTCTGGTAATAGAGCAACTTTCACTTCCTGTTTGTTCCCTCAAGGGTGTACTGCATGCCCATCAGATACTCCCTGGCTTAAAATAGCTGCTGTGTGCTCCCTAGAGGCCCTAGGGACATGCTATTCAGAGCTTAGGCATAACTGGGAGGAAAGCTCTCTTTGGCTTTGGCACCAAAGTGACCCAGGTTCCCTGTGCCCTCTTGGTACCTTCACTTACCAGAGCTGTAACACATTTTTCCAGATTCTCATAGTATCAAATTTGGAACTGTTTCCAGCATATAATGGGTCAATCTAAAATCTACATGGGATCTCTCTCTCACACACATAAATGTTACATACATATGTGTTTATGTATATTTGTGTATATACTTTGCTGCTGTTTGGTTGTTTTTCAGTCTTGTCTGACTATGACCTCTTGGGGCTTTTTGGGCAAATGATTTGCCATTTCATTCTCCAGCTCATTTTATTCAAGGGGAAACTGAGGCAAACAAGGTTAAGTGACTTGCCCGGGGTGATACAGCTAATAAGTGTCTGAGGTCAGATTTGAACTCCTGAGTCTAGAACTAGCACTCTATCTACTGTTCTACCTAGCTGCCTCTGTGTATATACTTATATATGTATAATTTTATGTTTTAGAAGGGCTTTTCCTCACAAGACTACAAATTAGGCATTCGAATGATTAAGTTTGCCATTTTTCAGATGAAGAAAATGAGAATCATATAGGTTAAATTATTTGCCTAAGATCATAGGGCTAATGTGCCAGAGTTGAATCTAAAACCCATCTCTTTGCCTACCATGACATACAATGGAGGAACCAATGAGGAACCAGTCAAGAGCCTGGAACATATGAGGGGCAACTGAGGGTAAGCCCTAGAACCATCTCTTAGGATGGAGGTCAACTAAGAAGACTCACTTTGTGGGGCAAGGGTAAGAATCTAGTTCTTAGAAGTCAAAGGTCACATTGAGAACCATGGTGTTTCATATCTGCAATCTCAGGTGGATCACTTAAACCTGGGAGTCCTGAGCTATAAGGAGGCCAAAGCAGATCAGATGTATGGACCAAGCCTGCCACCAATACAGTGAGCCTCCCCATAGTGGGGAGGGAACCAGGTTGCTGGCACTGTTTAGGAAAGGAGCAGGTCAAAGCATCTCTGCTGATGGGTAGTGAGACTGGGTTTGGAAGTGGCCCCTGCACTCTTAGCCCTAGTGAGATCAGAAAAGGAAGAATTAAAGGAAGAAGCAAAGGGACAGCACAAGCAGGCAATCCAAGGCATCACTGTTAGAAGGAGACTCGTGCTGACATAACTATTGAGTCATGGGTTCGGGAAGTCTGTGGACAAAGCCCAGATTAGATACTGTGTCATGGAAACAGCTCTAGTCCTTACAAGATAGATTCAAGTTTTGGCTCCGACATTTATCAACTTTGTGATCCTGATTGAGTTCTTTAACCCCTCTGAGTTTCTCTAACTTTATCTGTAAAAGGGGAATATCAGTGCTTGATTCACCTACCTCAGAGGGATGTTGTGGGAAAACACTTTGTAAATATTAGAGTGCTGCAATCAAAATGTGAATTACTATTACTATAATTATACTATAGAAGTTAAAATCTGGAGACTAGGTGAGCCAGGGTCTGTGCCTAAAGATAGGCTTAATGAAATCAAGTCAAAGCATTCATTAAACACCTTCTAGGTGCCAGGCAATGTGTTAATCACTGGTGATAGAGAGAAAAGCAAAAGACAACCCCCTGCTTGCCAGGACCTTATAGTCTGATGGGGGAGACCATAGGCGAACAACTATGTATAAACAAGATATAAGCAGGATAAATTGGGAGGTAATGAATAGAAGGAAGGCACTGGGAATAAGGGGGACTGGAAAAGGCTTTCTGAGGAAGATGAGGTTTTAGCTGGGTTATGAAGGAAACCAGGAAGCAGAGATAAGAAGGGAGAACATTTCATATATGCTGGGATAGCAAGTGAAAAACTCCTAGAGTTAGGAGATGGAGCATGTTGTGTGAGGAATAAATAGCAAGGATGCTAGTGTTAATGGATCAGAGTATGAGGAAAACACAAGGCCTAAGAAGACTGGAAAGGGTTAGGGTATCTGATATGCCAAATTCAAGTCACAGTGGGGTCAAATTGGTTCAAAAGGAACTGAAATGAATTCACTTCTTTGGGAGGGGGCAGGAATCTGCTACTGATGGCATTAGGCATCTAAAGGATCTTTGGGAGAAGATCTTTGTAAGAACTGGATCCCCCTCAAGTCCTAATTCTTAGGGCTCTGTGATGTCTCTCACCTTCATCTAATGTCTTCAACAGTTATGCATGGGCTGTTGCGGTATCCATGTCATATAATCAATTTTTATTTTAGCAGGAGTTTTTTTGAGAATAATAAGTACAGATAATCACATTTATTCAATTGTGCCCAACAGCAATCTTCTGAGATGGGGTCTGGTGGAATCACTATCTCTGTTTTATAGATGAGGAAACAGTAGTTCAGAGAGGTTAAGTAATTTGTCCATGATCACACAGCTAGTATCAGTAGTGGGATCTGAGCTCTTGTCTTTCTCTCTCCAGGACAAGTACTTGATAGTCTATGCTTAACTTCTTACTTAGTCAAAGGAATGATTCCAACAGGAGAAATTTTTAATGCCCAGTGACTATCTAGTAAGGAAGCCAAGACTTTTGATGACCTTCAAATCATATACTTTTGGGTGTTACCTTCTCAAAGATGGGATCCTCTGGTTGAACATGAACATGAAAAACCCAGTTAAAAATCCCAAAAAGTAGCTCACTGTCATACAAAGCATATTTGTGGAAACTTAAAAAGTATCTGATTTTCCATTTTAGTGATGAAAGTATGTTTCAGTGGGGAAAGGGAGAAAGAAAGCACTGGATTTGCAGTTAGATGACCTGGGTTCAAATCTCAGCTCTTCTACTAGCAAGGATCTTGGTTAGGTTCCTTAGCCTCCCTAGGCCTTATATTCTTCATCAGTAAAATGGGGGTGGGGTTAGACTGAATGGTCTCTAAAGTCCCTTTGAGCTCTCAATTTATCATTCTGTGAACATTCTGTGAATACCTATGAAGATTCTATGAACGTATCAGGTTGTAAGGGGACATGTGCCACCAATTATATGGGAAGGCTTTCCTGTCGTCCTAGTTGTAAATCTTTTCTTTCTTTTCAAATCTTTTTACATGTTTTGTTCCTTTGCCACAACATAAGCTTCTTGAGGGCAACGACTGGTCTCTATTTTGTCTTTCTATACCCCATGCCTAGTGTAGAACATTGAATGTAGTAAGCATTTGGTAAATACTTGTTGGGTTGCACTGGATTGGATTATTATCCTAAATTCTAGAAACTGACAAGCAACTAGAGAGATTTTGTTGCTGTTGTTTAGTCACGTTTGTTGTGTCCAACTCTTCATCATCTCATTTGCGTTTTCTTGGCCAAGATACTGGAATGGATTGCCATTTCCTTTTCCAACTTATTTTAGAGATGAGGAAACTGAGGCAAACAGAGTTAGGTGACATGCCCAGGATCACACAGCTAGTTAGTGTCTGAGGCCAGGTTTGAACTCAGGAAGATGGGTCTCCCTGACTCCAGGCCTGACACTCTATCCACTCTGCCACCAATCTGCCCATTCATAGGGCCTGTTTTGGATCTGGTAAATGATGTTTCTCTTTTTTTAACTGAACCTGTGATTTCATCAATGTAGAAAGCTCCTGATGGGAAACTGCCTTTACCAATGTAGATCAACATTTTCTTTGTGATGTATAGTCTTAGAGACTTGCCTGGGTCCCTCAGTTATTAAGTGACTTGCCCAGGGTCACATAAATAGCATATGTCAGAGGTATGTCTTGAATCCAGGACTCCCTGCTTTCCTTGTCAGGCTCAAATCACATAGGAGAATTTAACTCAGCATAATTTAAGGCACAAGAACAAACCATTGATTATCTAGTTCTTGTCTCAAGGAACAACTCTATCTCTCCAGGAAAAACTTGACAAAATACCAGACTAATTAAAGGTATTGTAGACAGCCTGCTGGGGTGAGACATAAAAAATAGGTCAACACTGAATACATTTTAATATTGCTTATTTAAACACACATTTTTAAGGTCATGGCATATAGATTTTTATTTTGTGATATCAATTCATATGTATTATAGTAAACCCTTAAAGCCTCTGGCAGTTAGTAAATAGATAAGGGGTGCAAGTTCCCACTAGCTGGAGGCAGCCAGGTGGCTCAGTGGATAAGGCACTGGGCTTGGAATCAGGAAGACTGGATTCAAATCCAGCTTCAGACACCTAACTGATCACAAGTTACAACCTCCCTTTGCCTCAGTCCCTTGGAGAAAGAAATGACAAACCACTCCAGTATCTTTGCCAAGAAAATCCCATGGCCAGTGTTGGCATTCTGTGATCTACGGGGTCATGAAGAGCCGCACACGACTAAACAACAATTCCCAAAGATGAAGTGGCTAAAGGTGTTCAGACTTTACTTCTGGACCATGCATGCCGCCTTGCCCAACTACAGCAATTTACGTGATGTGCAGTTTGGAAGCCATTTTTCACGTACATTATCTATACTTCACAACAACCCTGAGACTTAATAGGCAGGACATTCTTTTCTTCATTTTAAAGATGAGGAAAATGAAACTCATCTGCAAAGCAAAGGATTTGTATGCAGCTAAAAAGTATAGTGTTGGAATTCAAACTTAGTTTTCATGGGTTCAGTCATCTATGCAGATTCTTCCTAGATCAATATATCCAGCCACTGCCTCTCTCCTGAGCTATAGCCATACATCTCAAACTGCCTCTTGGAAATCTTGAACTGGATGTCTTCTAGGAATATGACACACATATACACAAAACATGCATATGTACATATATATATGTATGCATGTACATGTATGCAAATATATACATACATATATAAAATGTAGGGAAAATAATTCTAGATGTGGTTTTATTAGTATTTGAGAGACAGTATGCTATATCTGATTTGGACTCAGGAGACCTGGATTTGAATTCCAGGGCTAGTCGTATGACCATGTGGAGATCATTTCACCTACCTCTCTGAATTTCAGTTTTTTTTTCATTTAGGAATCCAGTACTTAAATTCTTAAATCAGTTTAGGAAGGAAGAAAGGAAATAACCTTTTATTAAGCACCTATTATGTGCTAGGCACATTTTACAAATGTTATTATTTTTTAATCTTTACCACTCTGAGAAGTACTATTATTAGGTAATACCCAGGGTAGACACAGCTAGTAAGAGTCTGAGTTCGGATCTGAACTCATATAAACTAGCTGAGATATAGGAAAGAAGGTGCTTTGCCAAGTATAAAGAGTTATATTAACATGAACTATTGTTTGTAGAAAAGAAGAAAGTATTGGCATGATTCTTACGGATACTACTACATATTGTGACCGGGGAAGATTCAGTTGAGCAGAACTAGGTGAAGCTAGCAATGATTAGATTAGAAGTTAGAGAACAATCCAAGTATAGCTGTAGTTGCAGAAGGAAAAAAGGCAGCCCATCCCCATAGAGTTAGTAGGAGGTTGGAGAAGATAGGCCCTGTGAGACATCCCCCACCCAAATTTTAGCATCCTTGGGGAAAGCCCTACTTGACATTCTTAAGTCATAGTGTTTATAGGCCTTGATGTTATCATAGATAGTTGCTTCCAGGTACTTTGGGGATATGGAGAGAGCATATCTTTCCATTGACAGAAATACTCAGGCAACCTATGATGAAAAGAAATAAGTGATTTGAATCAAGTAGGAATGTGAATCTTTGGTCCTTTGGCACAGAACCTAAAAGAAATAAGAGCAAGTCAACCAATTAATTAATCGATAGGTGTTTATTAAGCTCCTACTATGTATCAGGCACTGTTTTAGGTTCTAACACTCAAAGATAAAATAAAAAAGGCCTGACTTTCATAGATGTTACTTTCTCTCAAGGGAGCAACATGTGCTAAATAGATTCAAAATATCCACAAAATAACTAAATGACAATTTTGGAAAGTGAGAGAAGACACTAGCAGCTTTGGAGTAAAAAAGGCTTGAAGTAGGAGGTGGTTCTTGAGCTGAGCTTTAAAAAACCTAAGGCTTACAAGAGCTAGAAGTGAGGATGGAAAGAACATTCCAGGCACAAGGATCAAATGCAAACAAGACAGCAAGTTAATGAAAAGCAGACAGTGAACTTAGAAGTCATTGAGAGCACTCCATCTTTGGCTTCTCTCACTCTGTGGTTTGATTTTCCTGAGTATTCGGAGGATTAGGAACTCCAAGTTTGCCATTAGCAGCGGCTCAGTCATTTGAGAGACGATATAGTGTAATAACTGAAGTGAGAATCAGAAAGGCCTGATCTCTGGTTGGTACTTTGCTGTTTGATAACTAGGTGACCTTGACTGAGCTGCAACTTCTTTATCTGTAAAATGGGGATTATGATTACATAAAATAATAAATGTAAAATGAGATTTACTCTCAGAATGATCAAGGGAGGAGTAAGAAGAATTAATGTGTTTGTGCTTCGTTGCTGAAGAAGACCATGCCATCAGAGAAAAGATGACATGACTTGCATTTGACTTTGTTTTGAGTGACAGAGGACTGTACAGGTCACCCTCTCCTCCAGAGCCACCTGGATCCAGTGACCAGATATTCATCAGGATGACTGGAGATGACCCAGGATGAGGCATCTGGGGTTAAGTGACTTGCCCAAGGTCACACAGCTAGTGAGTGTCAAGTGTCTGAGGTGAGATTTGAACTCAGGTCCTCCTGACTCCTGCACTGGTGCTTTATCCACTGCACCACCTAGCTGTCCCTAAGAAGAATTAGTACCATTTTGTGGACTGAATAGAATTGATTTTTAGCCTTTTTGATGTCTTAATATTATTTTCAATACTATGTACCTAGAGAAGAGAATGGATGGGGCTGGGGGGCAATAGATATCTTCAAATATTTCAAGGCTTTTTATGTGAAAAGGGGATTGGATTTGTCTGGTTTGGTTCCAAAAGGAAGAAGTAAGAGCAGCAGGTGGCACATTTAGTAATAGAGGTAGATTTCAGGCAGATACAGAGAAGTTGTTATTTATTATTATTCTGTGGTTCAGCTATATCTGACTCTTTGTGACCCCATGGACCATCACAGACTGGACCCTTCTGTGCTCCATTATCTCATGAAGTCTGTCCAAGTTCATGTTCATTGTCTCCATGGCATTATCTCTCCATCTCATCCACTTTTCCTTTTACCTTCAAATTTTCCCAGCATCAGGGTCTTTTCCAATAAGTCCTATCTTGTTATCATGTGGCCAAAGTATTTAAACATCAGCATTAGTATTTGACCTTAGTTAATAGCCTGAATTCATTTCTTTAAGTACTGACTGATTGGACTTCCTTGCTGTTCAAGGGACTCTCAAAAGTCTTCTCCAGAACTACAATATTAAAGTGTTAGTTCTGTGGTGCTCAGCTTTCCTAATAGCCAATTCTTACAGCTATACATTGCTACTGGAAAAACCACAGCTTGACCTACGTGGCCTTTGTCAGCTTAGATGATATCTGGAATTGTCCAAAATTCTTGGCTTCCTTAGGAAGTATTAAATTCCCTATCACTCGAAGCCTACAAAGAAATAGCCACTTGCATATTGTTCAGACAATTTATGCTCAGGTAAGGATTGTGTTAGATGACCTCTGAGGTGGATCTTGACTCTGGCGTTTTATTTAAGTAGGTATTCAAGAGCCATAGACTCTGCTTTTATTCTGTTTGTGATGATGCAATGAAGGTATTGACGTGTATATAGGAGACACTCATCAGTATTAATACCACAAAATTTGTTTCAGAGTCATTTTCTATTGAGAAGGTTGCTATTATATCTACAAGTGCAATAGAAAAATGTTTGGTCTATCCATTGTTAGATACTTACATTAAGTGACAGAGAATTAAGCAATGGATAATTTTTGATTGCACCCTTTGTAAAGCTAGTTTGCTCTGGGTGGGTAATGTTGTTAGCTCATTTTGTAGTCTTCTGGCTTGTATAAGAAGTGTTTGCTGTATAACTTTAAGGCTCTGTTCAAGAGGCTTATTGGATTTTACTTATTTGGGCCTTGCTTGTCAAAGAAAAATCCTTGGGTTGCTAATGTGGATGAACTTTTATTAGAATTGATAGTAAATGAATAAAAGTTTGAAGTAGGTAATGGCAATGTCTGCCTTCCATGATAATTTTGTTCCATTTATTTACTAGAAATAATATCATTATTTATCTGATGGAGAAACTGGGATGCAAGAAAATGGAAAATGAAGTACAGAACTCTCTGTTTACAGGCTGTTACGATAATGAAAGTTATGAATTCTCATTGTCCATTTACTAGGCATTTGATGATGAAGCTCTGGCTGCATGAAGCTGGTATTATCTTCAAGGGCTTCCCAGAATGGATTATGAAGCAGTCTTAGTTTCCCTGCAGCTCCCCTTTCAATGTTCTTTGCCACTATCCTGTCACCTCCCCCTACTGCCTGAAAGCGAAGCAATCCGTATTTGATCTGTGTATCCCAGCTAGCTGCCATCTCATATCTCACCTCCCTTTTGTGGCTGGACTCCTTAAGAAGGTCATTTATGATTAATGGCTCCACTTCTTCTCGTCTTATCCTCTTCTTAATTCTCTATAGTCTGGCTTTAGAAGTCATCATTCAGCAAAAATTACTCTTTCCACAGTTACCGGTGATCTCTGACAAATCTAGTGACTGTTTCTCAGTCTTCATCCTTCGTGACCTCTCTCCACAGCCTTTTATACTGTCAGTCACCCTCTTCTCCTTGATACTCTGTCTTCTAGGCTTTTGTGGTCCTACTATGTCCTAGTTCTCTTCCTGCCTGTATGATCACTCCTTCTCAGTCCCTTTGCCGAATCTTCATCCAGGTCTCAGCCCCTGGGTTACCCATGGGTGTCCCCCAAATGCTTTATTCTAGGCCCTCTCCTACATGTATACTATTTATCTTGGTGATCTCATCAGCTATCGTGAATTCAATCGTCATCTCTATATAGATGAATCTCAGGTATATTTCTTCAGCCCCAACCTCTCTCCTGGCATCTGGTCTTACATTTCCAACTGCCAACTGGTTATCTTGAATTTGATGTCCCACAGACATCTTAAAATTAACGTCGAAAATAGAACTCATTTATCTCTCCCCTGCCCCAACCCTCCCTTTCCCTAATTTTCCTATTACTGTGGAGGGCATACCAAACTCTCAGTCACCCAGGCTCATAATTTAAATGTCATCCCTAAATCCTCTCTCTGTCTCTCTCTTCTTCTCTGTCTCTCTCCCTCTCCCTCCCTCCCTCTCTCTCTCTCTCTCCCTCTCTCCCTCTCTCCCTCTCTCTCCCTCCCTCTCTCTCTCTCTCTCCCCCCCTCTCTCTCCCCCCCCCTCTCTCCTCCCCCTCTCTCTCTCCCTCCCTCCTTACCTCCCTTCCTCCCCCACTTCCATCCTGTCTATTGACTCTATTTTCATAACATCTTCCCTTTTCTCTCCTGACACTACCATCATCTTTGTATAGGCTTTCATCACCTCATGCCTAGGTTATTGTAATCACCTTCTGATTAATCTCCTTGTCATTAGTATCTCCCCACTCAAGTCCAGCCTTCACTCAGTTCTCAAACTGCTCTCCCTAAAACTGAGCTGTTACCATGTCACCCCCTCAATTCAACAAATCCCAACGTTCTCATCACCTCTAGGATCAAGATGAGTCATCTGTTTGGTGTTCAAAGCCCTTCAAAACTCATCCCTTTCCTTCCTTTTCAGTTCTTATACCTTCCTTCCCCTTACATTATCTGTTAATTTTTTTTTTTTTTTTTTTTGCACAAGGCAGTCTCTAGACAGTGAACTTTTTATTGGCCATTCCATGCCTGGAAGGCTCTCCATTTCAACTAGATCTCCTAAAATCCCATCTAACAGAGGAAGTTTTTCCTGACCTGATTTAATACATTTGCCTTCCATCTGTCAATAATCTCCACTTTATCCTGTATATAGTATGTTTGTACATGGTTGCTTGCATGTTGTCTCCCCATTAGACGGTAAATTCCATGAAGGCAGGGACTGGTTTTGTTTTTTCCTTTTTTTGTATCCCTGGCACTCCACTCGGTGCCTGGCACACCGGTAGGTGCTCAGTAAATGCTTGGTGATGGACTGATGTGTGATTTCATTATTATAAAGAACTCCTAGAAGAGAAAATTTCCTTTACAAATGCAGTTCCTCCACTTCTTTGAAACTTAATAGAGAATTGCCTAGAGCACTGAAAGATAAAGTAACTACCCAAGGTCACACAGCCATGTGTCAGAATGCAGGACGTGAAACCAGGATTTCCTGGCTTGTAGGTTAGGTCACTTTGACCACTATTCCACACTGCCTTTCCTTGATTCTAGAGCCATGTGAAATAATCATTGCCAAAGTACTCTGTAGGCTAAGGATATTAATATTGAAAATGGAAATCCTAATGATAAAAATACCACTAAGACCCAAAGTGCTGAATCTTTTAAATCTCTTATCCTGGAATTCCAGATCACAGGGTTGCTGTTTTGAGGCAGAATAAATCTCCCCAGGGTTTTCACGTGGGTTTCTACCTATCCTGGTAACATATAAGGCTGGCCCTGACTGCATTTAAAAATTACCTTGCATTATCTTCTCCTTTCCTTTATAGCTGTCTGGGCTTAGGCCCAGGCTTTATGTTATTGGAAATTACAGAATGAAGAGGTAGATCAACTCTCTACTTCATCAGTTTGAGTACTTCCCCCATCCATTCCTCCCTCCCTTACCTCCAGCAGCCAAAACCAAAAAAAAAAGTCTAATTTAAATTTCAGGCAAGAACAAAAAGTACCTACAACTCAAGCCTTTGCTTCCCTTGCAAGTGGCTTAAAAGAAAAGCAAAGTCCTAGCAATGGCAATCTATGATTTCTCATGAAAATGCTAATTATCTTTCCATGAAGAGAATATGACTGACACAGTTGGTACAACTACACTTACAGAAGCAAACTTAATCTACCTTTTGAAGTGGAACTGGATGGTAGTTTTAGATACAGAGATAGAGATAGAGAGGGAGACATACATATATATATATATATATATGCATAATGATACAGAACTGTATATATATATATATATCTAACTACATACACATAATATATGTATATATAATTATATATACCATGTATATATGCACATGTATATATGTTTTAGACATATATACATATATGTATATATTATGTATATATGTATGTATTACACATATATATGTTTTTAAACATGTGTATATATATTATACATATATATGTATTTTTTTAAAGTACAATATCACCCTTTATGAACCAAAGTGACTAAATTATATATTATGAAGGGGCAAGGAGGGAGATGGAAAAATGACATAGCAGCACATATTTAGGAGCCTGAGAACATGAAGATTTTAATTTCATTTCAACATTTATTAAACACCTACTGTGCTAAAACCTAGGTAGATCAAAGATTTAAGTAAGACATACTTCATGTCTTTATGGTGCTTGCAGTCTAGTGAGGGTTAGGGAACAAATGAAAAATGAATGTAGGGAACTATCATATAGCAGCTAAGTGGTGCAAGAGTGCCCGACGAGGAGTCAAGAAGATTCATCTTTGTGAGTTCAAATCCAGTCTCAGACACTTGCTAGCTGTGTGACCCTGGGCAAGTCACTTAACCCTGTTTGCTTCTATTTCCTCATCTATAAAATGAGCTGGAGAAGACAATGGCAAACCACTCCAGTTTCTTTGCCAAGAAAACCCCAAATGGAGTCGTACATGACTGGAAAAGGACACGGGAACAACGATAATATGCAACCTTATGTAAGTCACACAGATACAGACACACACACAGACACAGACACACACACACACACATGCAAGCACAAGCACAAGCACTATATAAGATCCAACACTGGAACATTGGTATTTACCAAGGAGATCTGAGGATATACAGGAGCTCTACAGATGAAGGAAGGAACAGATAGCTTCATATAAGGCATAATGTGGGAAATGAAGCAGAGGTGTGAAAGTACAGATCACATTGGAGAATAGAGAGTAATCTGATTTGGATGGAGATTAGGATTTATAGACAAGGTAATCTGAGAGAAATCTTAATTGTAGGAGGTGGAGTTCCAGATTGACAAGCTATATACATAGGAAAGACTATCTTGGCCTGAGCATGAAGAGATTGCTTGATTCAGAGGCCATTGCAATGTCTATGTAGACCTAGGATGGCAGCAATTAGAACTGAAAGAATGAGATATATTCAGGGAATGTTTCAGATGTGGAATCCACACAATTTCAGAACTAATTAAATATGAGAGTTGAAGGAGAAAGGAGTCATAGATAATCCCTTTAGTTTCAAACTGGGAGACCAGTAACAGTGATAGACATGATTAAGTCAGGATGAAGAAAAATTTTAGGGAAGAAGGTAATGAACTTAGGGATGTCAAATACCCAGGATGGTGATGAGCCACTTGTTCTAAGGCAGTTTTATATTGCCAGTGTTGGATGAAATTGCTTTTAAATCCCAGGCCTGAAATTTCTAATCTGTGCGCTACTCTTAAGAATAATTGCCTGGCCAAATCTGATTAAAGCATGCATAGGCCTTGGTTAGGGCTATATTGTAGGTGTTAAGCTGTTTCCATTGTGTCCAATTCTTCATGACATCATTTAGGATTTTTTAGGTTAAGACACCGGAGTGGTTTGCCATTTTCTGATTGCGTTTTACAGATAAGAAAATGGAAACAAACAGGGTTAAGTGATTTGCCCAGGGTCACACAGCTAATAAGTGTCTAAAGCTGAATTTGAACTCAAGAAGATGAACCTTCTTAACTCCAGGCCTGGCACTCTATCCCTACACTGCTCAGGCCTATATTAGGCAACACTTCTATTGTATTGTAACTTGAGGTTCAAGCTCGGGCATTTGCATGAGAAACTCCTCACTGATGACAAGAAATATTATTCAGTATTCTGTGCTGGCATGAGAGGCAGAGTTGTTGAGATCTTTACAGAAGAGAGGTTCTCTAGTTCTCATCTTCAAGAGAGGACACTTGTGGTTCTAGGTTTTCTTCAAGGAGAGGCCCCTGGATGGAGAGAAACAATTTAGGAAGGAGCCCATTTATAGAGGACCCTATGCCTATATTCAGGCTTGAACGCTGGATTCAGTAATGGTCATTCACAGGTTGGTCAATAAGGCAATTTAAGAATAGACAATGAACTTAGGATGCCGGTTAAAAGAGTAGGTCTAGTTCCTGTGTTTGATTAACTTTCTCATCTAAAAGAGCAATCAACACAAGCAAACATGATACTCAGAAGTACATAATTACCACTGTACCTTGAGGTGGGAGGTAGGTCAGATGTGTCAGTTAACTTGGGGTTTATTGGCTAGATTTCTTTCTATCTTGCTCTTTGTTTCTTTCTTTGTTTCTTTCCCTCTTTCCTTTTCTTTCTTTCTTTCTTTCTTTCTTTCTTTCTTTCTTTCTTTCTTTCTTTCTTTCTTTCTTTCTTTCTTTCTTTCTTTCTTTCTTTCTTTCTTTCTTTCTTTCTTTCTTTCTTTCTCTTCCTTCCCTCCTTCCTTCCTTCCTTCCTTCCTTCCTTCCTTCCTTCCTTCCTTCCTTCCTTCCTTCCTTCCTTCCTTCCTTCCTTTCTTCCTTCCTTCCTTCCTTTCTGTCCTTCCTTCCTTCTCTCCTTCCTTCTTTCCCTCCCTTCTTCCTTCCTTCTTTCTGTTTCTTTGTTTCTTTCTTTCTCAGAACCTTAAACCTAGTACACTCTGAAGTTCCTAGATTGCCCACTAAAAGGTCTCTGCCTAAACTCCATTTAATGACTGTTTTCTGGACCCTCCTGGCTTCAGAGTGATTATCAGTACTAACTGTTGCTCAGTCCTCCCAGATTGATTTACTTTTTCTTTTGCTTATTAAAGGGGCAATTCACTAAATGGCCTTACCTCACTCTATGTGTGTACTTGAATAAGCTAAGGTCTCCCTTTGCATCCTGGGCCTTCTTCAGTCATCCTGATGAATATCAGGTCACTAGATCCAGATGGCTCAGGAGGAGAAAGTGAGGCTGGTGACCTTGCACAGTCCTCCCTCACTCAAAACAAAATCAAGTGCAAGTCATGTTATCATTTCTCTGATGTCATGTTCTTCTTTGAAAATGAAGGACAAACACAGACAGACATATTTATAGAATGTAATGGATTAATGTAAGTGCTGATTTCAAAAAATAGAAGAAATTGGTTATGGTTTTATGAAACAGGAAGGTGCTTATTCTTGTGCTTGAACAGAGACTCAGTGATAGAATTTAACTTCAGAAGTAATGGGCCAAAAGAAGGACTACTGTGGTGCAAATTGAAGAAAGAACAGATATGTTGAATGTTCACTTCCCCATTGGTAAGATAAGGAACCATATGAGGCTATTGACAAATATATTAATAAATTAAAAAATCAATAAAGATTTGGTTTAAATGAAGCCATCAGAGAGCATGAAGATTATCAAGTGGTAGACATTACAAATGAGAATATAATTTAAGGGTAGTTTTGATAACCATAAATAAAATCCCTCCCATTGGAAATATAATTCTTATTATATTCTTGTTTCATTTTTATTGTGGTTGAGGTAGAATAGTAGATAGAGGCTAAACTAGGAATCAGAAAGACCTGAGACTGAATTCTGTCTTAGGCGTTGTAATGCCAATATGATACCCACAGTAGCCTCTATGGATATGCATGCATATTTCTAGGGTAAATTCGCAAAATATAAACTCTCTTCCTCAAAGATGAAACCAAGACATTTAGTCAAACACCAGAATGCCAAATCTATCAGAGTGAAAAAGAAATCTATTCACATTTTCAATTCAGGGAGCATGGTCATCCCCAAGCCTTCCCTCCATCAGACCTCTCCACAAAAAGCTCCCTTAGGCAAAATTACTCCCTCTTTCACTCATGCTAGCTGCTCTGCTCTGCCTCTTCTCTCTCTCAGTTCCATGTCACTCTCTCTTCCTGCTCCTCCTTATGGGCAAGCTCCTCCCACCACTGACTCCATGTGACTCAGACTGTGGGCTGGGCCAAAGCTCAAAGCAGGTCACATGGGCCTATTAAGGGGCAGGGAAGATCTTCAAATTCCCTTATCATTACAGACATGTACCATGTGACCTTGGGCAAATAACTTAATTTCTCAGTCTCAGTTTCCTCATCTGCAAATTAAAGATAGCACCCACCTCTTAAGGGTTTTTGAGAGGATCCAACCACATAACATACATAAAGAGCTTTGCCAACCTTAAAACATTACATAAATTATTATTACATAAATCATTAATAATAACAATATTAACAATGATCATAATGAAAAATGAGAACTTAACTTCAACAGAGCTTCAGTAAGAGGAAGTTGATCCTAAGTTTTGATATGCTACTTGAACATCAAACATTAATGTCCAACTAACAGGTGACAGGGCCAATTTAATGAAACATTTTATCACAAATCATAGCATCATAACTGTAACACAGTTCAGACTTGCTTTTGTCATGAACATAGTTCAGAGGTTGTTAGCATCCTTTAACATTAACAATCATTTTTTTTTCAAAATCAAAGCAGCATACATCTTCCTCTACTTTACTCTCAGACTTCTAAGCAGTCCATCAATCAACCAAGTATTTGTCAAGCAATTGCTATTTGCCAGACTTTGTGCTAAGCTCTGACTTGTCAAGGCAAAAATGACAACTCCTGCCATGAAGTAGCTTACATTTTGTAAGGGGAGACAACAAGTACACAAAAAATTCAAGGCCATTTGTGGGAAGTGGGGGCATTAGGAAGTCAGTGGGATAAGGAAAGGCATCATCTCAAACATAATGTTTAAGTTGATCTTTAAAGGACTCTAGGGATTCTAAGAGGTGAAGAAGATGGGAACACATTTTAAGAATGAAGGATTGTCTGTGAAAAGGCACTAAGATGAAAAAGGGATTGTCTTCTGTGAGAAACTAATAAGGCCAATGGGACTCTTCTAAAGAATGAATGATGGAAAATGTGGGTAGGTGAAATAGCAGAATTCTCTGAGATGTGGACTGTGTGGATCCATTTCCTTAAAAATATTGAAACCTTCTTTGAGCCTCACAGGAGACTAGAGGCTCAGACCATTGATGTTGCCCCCTGGAAGTCAGAGTACAAAAACCCATGAGACATAACTAGGAGACCACAGTGGAAACTTAGAGGCAGAAAAGCTTTGCCCTGTTGAATCAGTGAGCCTCATTCTCACTTTATATATTTGTTGAATATCTTTTCTCTGCTGTAATTATGTAGATCCCATTTTGTTAACTGTTAAATGTATCATGAGCACTTCATTTCATACTAATCACAAATCCAAATGATCAGATAACTGGCCTGCTCAGCTCTGTCCTGTAACAGAATACAGTAAGACTAGAAAGATAGATTGGAGTCAGATTTATATGAAGGTTTCTTAAATGCCAAAAGAGTAGTTTTCATTTGATTTTGGGAGAGGAAGCCACCAGAATTTATGGAGCAGAGGAATGACATGGTCAGCCACGAACCTTAGGAAAATTTCTTCAGTAGCTTTGTGAAAGTTAGTTTGTAGAGGAGAGAGATTTGAGGCAGGAAGACCATAAGGAGGCTGTTAAGTAGTCCAAGGAAGAGGTGATGAGGATCTGAATGAGGGTGCTGGCCATGTGAGTGGAGCAAAGAGGAGGGATGCGAAAGATATTGAGGAAGTAGATAAGATTTGGCAAATGATTGGATATATGAGATAAGAGAGTGAGGGGTTGAGAACAATAATGATATAGGGAACTTAGGTGACTGAGAGGATGGTGGTGCCCTTTGGCAGGAAGAGGGATAGGTTTGAGGGTAAAGATAAGTTCTACTTTGGATGTGCTAAATATAAGACTGGAGCTCTGGAATCAAAGGCTAGATGTGGGAGTTATTTGCCCAGAGATGATAATTGGATTTGTGAAAACTGATGAGGCCACTAAGGGAGAAAGTGTAAAGAAAGAGGAGGAGGATCCAGAACAGCTTGGGGTTCAGTTAGGGAGTTTGTCTGTGAAAGGGAGGAGTGATGGAAGCTAGTTTGAGGGGATGGTAGTGTCAAATGAGTGTTTTTAAGGATAAGGAATATCTGGGCATGTTTACAGACAATGGTAGAAGAAGAAGCTAATGACAGGGAAATGAAGAAGGGCCTTGCTGGGTAGAAGGTCCATTTTTTCATCACAGACCAGAGTTGCCGTTGTCGTCATTGTTGCTATTTGTTCTTCATTCTAGAAGAGGAACATGATATCAGGAAGGTGATGTCATGACTTGCAAGTGAATTGGATGTAAGTGAGGTGGGGATGTGCAAAGTCACCAGCCTCACTCTCTCCTCTGGAGCCATCTGGGTCCAGTGGCCAGATACAAATCAGAATGACTGGAGATGGCCCTGGATGCAGTGAGAGACCCTGGTTTTTTTATTTTTATTTATTTTTTATTTTTATTTATTTATTTATTTTATTAAATTTATTTATTTAACTTTTAACGTTCATTTTCACAAAATTTTGGGTTCCAAATTTTCTCCCCATTTGTCCCCTACCCCTACCCCAAAACACTGAGCATTCTAATTGCCCCTCTCACCAATCTGCCCTCCCTTCCCTTATCCCCATCTTCTCTTTTGTCCTGTAGGGCCAAGTAACTTTCTATACCTCATTACCTGTGTTTTTTATTTCCCGGTAGCAAGAACAGTACTCAACAGTTGTTCCTAAAACTTTTGAGTTCCAACTTCTCTTCATCCCACTCTCCCCACCCATTCCCTTTGGGAAGGCAAGCAATTCAATATAGGCCATATCTGCGTAGTTTTGCAAATGACTTCCATAATAGTCATGTTGTTTAAGACTAACTATGTTTTCCTCCATCCTATCCTGCCCCCCATTGCTTCTATTCTCTCTTTTGATCCTGTCCCTCCCCAAGAGTGTTGACTTCAAATTGTTACCTCCTTCCATTGCTCTCCCTTTCATCATTCCCCCACCCTGCTTATCCCCTTCTCCCCCACCTTCCTGTATTGTAAGATAGGTTTTCATACCAAAATGAGTGTCCATTTTATTCCTTCCTTTTGTTGAATGTGATGAGAATAAACTTCATGTTTTTCTCTTACCTCCCCTCTTTTTCCCTCCACTAAAATGTCTTTTGCTTGCCTCTTTTATGAGAGATAATTTGCCCCATTCCATTTCTCCCTCTCTCCTCCCAATATATTTCTCTCTCACTGCTTAATTTCATTTTTTAAAGATATGATCCCATCCTATTCAATTCACTCTGTGCTCTGTGCTCTGTGTGTGTGTGTGTGTGTGTGTGTGTGTGTAATCCTACCAGCTACCCAGATAATGAAAAATTTCAAGAGTTACAAATATTGTTTTTCCATGTAGGAATGTGAACAGTTCAACTTTAGTAAGTCCCTTATGACTTCTCTTTGCTGTTTACTTTTTCATGCTTCTCTTCATTCTTGTGTTTGACAGTCAAATTTTCTTTTCAGCTCTGGTCTTTTCATCAAGAATGCTTGAAAGTCCTCAATTTCATTGAAAGACCATTTTTTCCCCTGAAGTAGTATACTCACTTTTGCTGGGTAGGTGATTCTTGGTTTTAGTCCTAGTTCTTTTGACTTCTGGAATATCCTATTCCACGCCCTTTGATCCCTTAATGTAGAAGCTGCTAGATCTTGTGTTATTCTGATTGTATCTCCACAATACTGGAATTGTTTCTTTCTAGCTGCTTGCAATATCTTCTCCTTGACTAGGGAACTCTGGAATTTGGCCACAATGTTCCTAGGAGTTTCTCTTTTTGGATCTCTTTCAGGCAGTGATCAGTGGATTCCTTGAATATTCATTTTGCCCTCTGGTTCTAGACTATCAGGACAGTTCTCCTTGATAATTTCATGTAAGATGATGTCTAGGCTCTTTTTTTGATGATGGCTTTCAGGTAGTCCCATAATTTTTCAGTTGTCTCTCCTGGATCTATTTTCTAGGTCAGTTGCTTTTCCAATGAGATATTTCACATTATGTTCCATTTTTTTCATTCTTTTGGTTTGGTTTTGTATTTTCTTGGTTTCTCATAAAGTCAATCGCCTCCATCTGTTCCATTGTGATTTTGAGAGAACTATTGTCTTCAGTGAGCTTTTGGACCTCCTTTTCCATTTGGCTAATTCTGCTTTTGAAAGCATTCTTCTCCTCATTGGCTTTTTGAACCTCTTTTGCCAATTGAGTTAGCCTATTTTTCAAGGTGTTATTTTCTTCAGCATTTTTCTGTGTCTCCTTTAGGAAGGTATTGACCTGCTTTTCATGCTTTTCTTGAATCTCTCTCATTTCTCTTCCCAGTTTTTCCTCTACCTCTCTAACTTGATTTTCAAAATCCTTTTTGAGGTCTTTCATGGCCTGAGCCCATCAAATATTTTTTTTGGATGTTTGGGATACAGAAGCCTTGACTTCTATGTCTTTCCCTGATGGTAAGCATTGTTCTTCCTCATCAGAAAGGATGGGAGGAGATAGCTGTTCACCAAGAAACTAACCTTCTATGGTTTTATTTTTTTTCCCTTTTCTGGGCATTTTCCCAGCCAGTTACTTGACTTCTGAGATTCCTCTCCCACCCACCTTGCCTCCAGATCTGCCCAGCTATTGCTTGGGGTCTGAGATTCAAATGCTGCTTCCCAGCCTCAGGGCTTTTGGGGAGGCAGAGCTGAAATTCAGTGTGAGATTATGTTAAAGTGCTCAGGTGGGGGCAGGGCCACCACATGAGGCTCAGTTCCCTCAGAGGGTTTCTTTGGAGATCTTCAACAATGGATCCAAGCTCCTGTCTGCTTTGGGAGTTCCTGTCTGCTGCTTCCTTCTGAGAGTACCTGAGTTATGGAGACACCCCTTTCCCCTCTTGGCAAGCAGAAAAGATGCTCTCATTGACTTTTGGCGCCTGTGGGTGGAGGGACCTGTGCTGCTGCTGGAGCTTCTGTCCCTTAAGCCTGCTCGGATCTGCCCCCATCAGTGCTGTGGGGCCAAGGCAGGGCTGGGCACTGCTCCAGGTCTGGTGTGTGATGAACCTTTTGTGTCAGTTTTTCAGGTCTCTCTGGGACAGATATCTCCTACACTCCATTGTTCTGTGGCTTTTGCTGCTCCAGAATTTGTTGGGAGTTCTTCTTTACAGGTATTGTATGGGCTGTGGGTTAGGAGCTAGCATATGTGTATCCTTCTGCTCCTCCATCTTGGCTTCTCCGACTCTGGCTTTTTTAAACTAAGGACTTGCCCAGGTCCCAATTTGACTGAAGCAACTCCCATTCAGTGATTATAAAGGACAAGAGAATGGGAGACTGTGACAACAGGTTTTGAAATGTAGAGTCCAGAAGAAAAGGGAGCTAATGACAAATGACCTCTATTTTCTCTGTAATGTATAAAGTAAGGTCTTCTGTTAAAATGGTGGACAGTGTCTAGTGTGTTCTCCTTGCTACACTCCATTATCCTTTTGTATTATTTCTTTATTGAGAAATTTACCCAACTTTAACCTCCTTTATAACTTCCTTTGAATCTTGATTCCTCTAAAGTTCCCCTTGATTGTCTCTGCCTGGTTTCTTTTCTTTGTCTGCCTGGCCCTTCTGTTATTTATTTTGCCCTAAAGGGTCCTGAACATAACTAGGCTAGCAAATCTTGCTCATTTATTCAAAGAAGTTTGACATCCTCACCTTAGTCTTTAACAATTAGAAAACAGCCCAGTTAAAGGAGTAGTAAATATTATATTATATAAATACATTTTTATGAGTTTAGAAAACTGAATGAGAAATATTTTGATAATTTCAAAAAGTACCCCAGAACAACATTATATTGTTGAAACAATTGCTTAGGATGTTTAAGGAAATGGCAGAGGTTTGTGTATGCCTGAATCCACCCAGGTATCACTATACACAAAAATCTGGCAGTACATATCTGGCACATGAGTCATTTTGGGGTTTCATTTTGTTTATTAATTTCAATATCTCACACAGAAGCTATGTACATTTACCACTTGGAGGCTTAATTCAGCATTATAATGATACTTTCTCACATTTTTGTAATACTATCAAACTCTTCAAAATACTTTCAAATTTCTCTTTTTCATTTTAAGTTCACCACATTGTTATGATGTGTTTACAATCATCCTTCCAGAGATGTTAAAATTGAAGCTGCTATTTTCCAGAAAGTTAGTGACAGAGATTAATGCTACAACCTTCACTTTTAGCCTTATGCTTCGGGTCCTCCCCCTACTACTAGTGAATATCATTTAGAGATGATTAACTCAATCTTCATTTTCAAGGTAATTTCGATAAAAAAAAAAAAAGCAAACCTTATCTGATAATGAAAATGATTCAGTCAAGCCACTAAAGCCTGGCTATTCATAAAAGAAGTATTTAAGTGATATTAATTCTGATGTCAGGCTAACCCAAAGACATTTCCTTGAGAATTCAGTCCTTTTTTCACTAGTGGAAAAAGTCCTTTAGATCAATCATGTTCTCTTCTTAAGGCAATCAGAAAATTTTTGCAATACACAGTTTGCCTGGATGCTCACTTTCTTTTCTAAAATTGCAGAGAAAGATGACTTGAGGGAAAACCTACTTCTTGGCACAGTGATGCAAGTGAAAAGATTTGATGTGGAGCAGTAGGATACTCCTGAATGGAATTTCCAAAGCCTACCCCATTTCATCAACTTCTGTATCAAAGAAAGAAGGAAAGAAAGAGAAAGATGGATTCCTTAACTAGTTTTTTTTAGAGGATTTTTAAGCAAAAGAAGATTTATTATGTTAATATAAACATTTTCCTGAGCCTAACTTTTCCTAGGTAGCTAAAAAACCTTCATGCATGTTAAGGGAATGACGTCCTCTACTAGAACAAAAATGAATTCCCTATGTGTTGATTCTATCAGTAGAAAAAAGGAGCTTGTATCTGGATGGGTGGCCAGTCTATTCACCCATTTGCAGAATGTACTTTCATGTTTACACAAATCTTCTAATATGCAAAATGCAAATAATTCATGAAATTTCAAGGAGATGTTGTTTTAATTTACTTCAGATCATTTTCATACACTATAAAACACACATGTTTTATTATTTCAAAACATTATATTTTATTGCCATTTTTTTCTCCTGAAACATTATACCAGAATTTATTTTCTGGGAAAGCCAGAACACTCCCTTAAGCCAGCAATTTAATGCCCTTACATGGTGATTTTCTCTCTCTTGAGGATCAAAATATTCAAAAGGACTTTACTACAGGCAAGAATACTCTTTGTGGGAAAACACTGATAATGTCAAAACTTGTTCATGGAGCGTTCAATTTGGAATTTAGAATTTAGTGTGTGGAGTTTGCTCTAAAAGTCATTCCTTAGTGCTTGATTAAAATGATGTTTATTTCCTAGCAGCTCAAAGAGCTCATTATGAGTAGGTAAGATATTAGACTTTTAAAAATCTAAATAAAATTCTCTCATTTTTATACTTAAATTCTTGGAATGATCTGGCATGACTCAATTGTTTGCCAAAATTTCCATAAACTTGTTTTTTTCCTCAACCACATCTTGCTGTTTTATGAGGTGGTGTTACTTATCCTCTTCTTTTGTAAGTATTTACAAGCCAACTTATATTCTAAGTTGTTGTTGCCCTTGGCTGCCATATCTATCCACCTGATGAGGGCATCAAGCATTTGTTGGCTGATGCAGCTGGTAGGCTCTTTAAGTCTTTTTACTTTGATGACTGATTTATGTCAGTTAAACTTTCATAGGCTGTGCTGAGAGTCTGTCAGTGTTAGATATTTTATCCATTATCAGTATCAAAACTTTGTTTAAACAAGTAAGTTGGAATTGTCTCCGTAATGAAGCATATACTCTCAGTCACGTTCTTTCAAGCTGACATTGCTTTTTATCTTGACTGAAAAGAGTTGATAGTCCAACTGTGCACAAGATAGCAGATTCAGAAATGATTTCAAATTTGTGTATTAAAATGTAGTCATCATTTTATTTTTTAGATGTTGTTTGATGTTCAGCATATAAGAACCACCTGACTTTCTTCTTTTAAAAAACTGTTGATATATTTTGGTTTAATGCCACTTTTGTTTCATTTCCAAAAATATCTCTCCCATCTACAGTACTCAAAAAAACATTCTTTGTGACATAGAATGAGAGAGTGAGAGAGAGACAGAGAGAGAGAGAGAGAGAGAGAGAGAGAGAGAGAGAGAGAGAGAGAGAGAGAGAGGAGGAGAAAGAGAGAGAGAAGGAGAGTAGTGTATTGCCAAGGCAATATTCACAGCATTGTTGTGACTATGAATATGCCTGCGTAGTTATCAATTGCAAAGTGTAATAGACTCCCCATAGAGAGAGTAGAAGAAAAGCATTTATTCAGACACCAGAAAGTCAGATCCTCAAACCAGAAAGCCAAATCTATCATAGTAGCCAAGAAATCAACACACATTAACACTCCAGGGGACAAAGCCATTTCCAAGTCTCCACCTCCTGCTTCTGCCTTCCCATGAACAAACACTCCCAAGCTTAGCTGCCTGCATCCTTCCTAGCTCTGACTAGACTCTGACCAATTTCCCCTCAGCTCTGCTCCAGCTCCACCTCTTCCTGTTCTACCAGTTCAACAAAAACTCCTCCCACCACAGACTCCATGTGACTCAGATTCATGTGACTCATGGACCTATTAATGAATGGGAAATATCTTCCCATTTAAATTACCATTATAAGTGGGGAGGAAAGAAAGAGGGGTGGGGGAAGAAACATTTAATAAAACTAATGAAATCTTCACCCAAATTTCACAGTCTATGCAATGTACTATCTATAGTCTCACAACTATGCAAGGAAATGAAGGAAGAATATTTTCTTTCTCTTCTCCATGGCTATTTAGTCACTATAATTGCACAAAACTCAGTCTTGATTTTTTTTCTTTCCATTCATTCCAATCACTTTGTATCAATTCATATGCCTTTTTATGCTTTTCTGAATTATTCATTGTTGCTTCTTTTTTTTCCCCTTAGATTCATATACCACAGTATGTTTAACCATTCACTACTGAGGGACATTTACTCTGGTTCCCATTTTTTTGTGCCACAAAAAGTGCTGCAATGAATACTTCAGTGTATGTAGGACCTTTCATTCTGTGTTTTGTCTCCTCATGATATAAGCCAGGCATTTGGATCTCTGAGTCAGAGTATGGAAATTTTAGTCATTTAAAAAATCATGACTTTAAATTGCTTTCCAGAATGGTTGGGCAATTAATTATGCCAACTGTATATTAGTGAACATTTTCTCAATAGTCCCTCCATCATCAACTATTTTCAATATTTTGTCATTTTTACAAATTTTCTGGGTGTGAGGTGAGATCTCAGAGTTACTTTGATTTGCATTTTTTCTTATTAGTGATGTGAAGCAGTATAGTTGCTCATGCTTTACAATTATTTTGTGAACGGTTTGTTAATATGGTTTGAACACTTTTCTATTGGGGAATAGCTCTTAGTTATATTTTTGTTAGTTGCCTACATATCTTCAATTTAATAAACATTTATTAAGTGACTACTATGTGCCAGGAACTGTTCTAAGTACTGAGGTCACAAATAAGAAAAAGGAAGTCCCTGCCCTCAATCTAATGGGGGAAGACAACCCCCCAGAGAAAGCTGGAAAGGTGGGGGAAGTGGGAAAGAGGAGGAGAGTGACACACCTGGGGTTACCCTGCAGCTCATACAGTGGCTATAGGAGCATCTTGTTCCATGGAGTTGAAACAAAACAGAGCTACAGATGGAGAGTGGAGTACAGTATTGAGGGTATCAGAACATTACTGATATTTGGTGCAAAGAATTTTCCCAACTGAGGGCTTCACTTTTTATCCAGTTGCATTGCTTTTATCTATGCAAAATCTTTTTGATTTCATGCAATCAACATTTTAAAATTTCATCTTTTGTGATCACCTTTGCCCCTTATTTGGTTAGTTTTTCTCCCTTTCTTAAATGTGAAAAGTATGTGACTTTCATCTCATCTGAATTTTTTATAGCATGATCTTTTATATTCAAGTCCATTTTGAGTCAATTTTAGTATGTGAGGCAAGATATTGATCTAACCCTATATTCTACCAATCTGCTTTCTATTTTTCTTTTTTTTATAGAGGTGATTGTTTTGATATTAGGTCTTCCTATCTTGCCTAGGCAGGAAGTACAGTGCCCACTCAAGGACCCAATCCCAATATAGATTGTCACTGAAGATTTAATCTGCCCTGTTTTCCTGACCTGGGAAGTGTTTGTTCTTCCTTAATCAGTCTGGTAGTCCTCTACAGCTGAGGTCTCACCATATTGGTATTAGACAGTGTGGATACCAAATTGGCTTTAAGTCTATTGCATCTTAAAATTTCTACGCTCAAATGATCCACCAATTTTAGAAGCTCTGGTAGCAAGGACTATTGTTATGTATCACCATGCCCAGCTTGCTGTCTGTTTTTTTTGCAGCAGGTCTTGTCAAAGAATGATACATCCCCAAATTATTTATATTCTTAGGTTTATTAAATACTAGATTGAATTGTTTCCAGTTCTTCTTCACATAGAATGTTCCACTGAGATATTCCCCCACTTTTGTAAAATCAGCACCATAGCATTGATGAGTACTGCTTTACAATATAAATTTGAAATTTGGAAGTACTATATACTCTTCATTCTAACTTTTTCTCTATTATTTCCCTTGAGGTTCTACACCATTTATTCCTCCAAATGAAGTTGTTATTATTTTGTCTACATACATAAAGTATGTCCTTGCTAATAACAGCACTAAACTTACAGATTAATTTAGGTAGCCTTCTTATTTTGAATGTATTTGTACAGCCCAACCATCACTAATGAATATCTCTAAAAAAAAAAGTTTAAACTGGTCTCTCTAAGGATTTCTAGACACACCATTATGTCATCATCTAATAGGGATAATTTTGTCTCCTCCTTGCCTTTAATAATACCTTTAACTTCTTCCTCATACCTTGTTGCTATCAGTAACATTTTAAAAATTCTATCAAATAACATTTAGGGAAAGGGGCAAGCCCTGCAATGCTGCTCTGTTTACTGGGATAAACTATATTATTTTCCCATTTAAAATAATACTAGTTTTGGTTTTATGTATAAATATAATTTTATGTGTGTATAAAATATTTTAAAAATACTCCATTATGCCTATACTTGGTAGTTTTTGACATAAATAAATGTCATACTTTGTGAAAGTCTTTTTTTCTGAATGAATTCATATAATCATGTAGATTTGTGTGTTTGGTTCCCCTCAAATCATGAGAACCATCTCCTACATTTTAGAAGAGCTGTTATCTTTACAGGGAGGGGGTATGAGGGAGGAATTATTTACACAAAAAAATTCAGAGGTGCTTCAAGTGGTAAAGTAAGTTGTATCATTAATTTGAATTAAGTGAAATGCTTTGGGCACATGTGCTATAACCCCTGCTGTTTGGAGCTAGGTTTTGTAAATACAGCTGTGGGAGAGAGAAGGATTGTTGGAAGCAGGTTCTATCTTTGGTATCCCTCCCTCACACCCCCAGCACCAGTGTGCTTAGCACAGTTATGGGCAGTAGTGTGCTGGAGCCAGCTCAAACCAGTTTGCAAGAGAGCTCATCATTAAATTTTCAGTGTGAGCATGTATAACTTGCAAATTGGCAAATTATAAATCAAGGTTTGGTTTATTGTTTTGTTAATTGTCTAGACCTAAGAAAGTGACGGAGAAACTGGAATAGTGTATATTAAGCTCTAAAATGTGTCTTGCATACATTTTTCTCAGAAAACCAATTGTTAAACATTTACCAAGACCACTAGCTGTGGTTATACCAGCCAGCATTAGCACCCTTAAGTGTATTGTGGAATTTGTAGCTATTGTCTCATTTGGGGGACATCTAACCCCTAGTTGTAATCAACTTCCAACAGTTATTTTTTTAAATAAATCTAAAGTTATTTCAGATTCCAATAATAATAACTAGCATTATATAGTGTCTGAATGTATGTTATTTCATTTGATTTTTGCAACCCTATGAGATATTATCCCACTTTACAGATGAGAAAATTGAGAAAGAGAAAGGTTAAATGAATGCCTAGGGTTACACAGCTCATTTGTGTTTAAGGTGGGATTTGAACTCCAAGTCTGGAACCCATAACTATTGTGCCACCCAGCTGTCTGAATTAGCACAAACTCCTTCATTCAGTTCTATAGTATTTACATATTGGATAAATGAACATTAGCTTATTAAATGCCCGAAACATACTCTATTTAGTGCTGTTATTTGTGCTTATTTTACTGTATGTGCAAAACTTTAAAACACAAAATAATTTCTGCCAAGTAATAAAGGACTTAGATTTTTAGTTCCTACTAAAGAGGAATAGTGGTACCTTGACATAATAGATAAAGAATTGGCTTCAGAGTCAGGAAGACTTGGTTTCAAAATCTGTTCCTGACATTTACTGGATGTGTGACCTTGGGTGAGTCACCTAGCCTCTAGTTAGGTAGATAAGTAGCTAGCTATCTACCCAGATAGCTTTCTCAGACTATGGATTTGAAAGAAGATCCTAGACTTCATTGATAGAGGAAGTTCCACATATCAGGGAAATCACAATATGGTCCCATTCACTAAAAAGAGAAACTCTCAAATATAATCAATAAACTCAAGAAATTCCTGCTAGTCCCAGTATAGAATCTGGGTGACTGTGGTTTTGGAAGTCTAGGGTCAAGTACTCTGTTGGGGGAAAAACTGCTTTGTCATTATTGCTGTTGCTGAATGATTTAAATATAAATTTGGCCTATGTGATTTTGCTTTCTAATTTGGAGAGGAGTTTAAAGTTTTGCTCCTTCTTACCAAGTGAACCTCCTTGCTAGAAATTTGTCATTGGCTGTTGTTCAGTCTTGTCTGCTGCTTCATTACCCCATTTGAGTTTATTTTTTTGACAAAGATACTGGAGTGTTCTGCAATTTCCTTTCCAATTTATTTTATAGATGAGGAAACTGAGGCAAACAGAGTTAAGAGACTTGCCCAGAGTCATACAGCTACTAAATGTCTGACACTGGATTTGAACTCACAAAAATGAGTCTTCGTGACTCCAGGCTCTGGGTGCTCTATCTGTACCACTTAACTGCCCTTGCTGGAGATGCTACAAACTTAAAAAAGGAAAGAAAACACCTAGCGAAAGGCATTTGGGATGAGAGAGCAGAGAAAAGGGACAGAATCTAATATGAGGGTTGACAATGACTAATCACATCAGGGCACTTTGACGTTATTGTACTTGACCAGACCTTAGTCACATGACAACACAAGTGTTCAGTTACCTTAGTGACAATTAAGATGATTTGCAGAAGGATGAGTCATTTATTCCAGTGTTTGGCACTTAATGTCAACTGTATCCTCCTTTCTACCTTACAACAAATCAGACCGAAGAGCACAGAAGGAAGGTACTGGTTTCTTTTCATCTTTCTTTGCCTGGGTCACAGAGTGTCACTTATTATAGATCAGAATCATGTCTGAAACCTGGTCTGCTTTATCTCCTGGGCTTGCCAATATCCTTGGGTGGAGGAACTGCTAATGGGCACTGATCATCCTGACTGCTAACATCTGTTTTTCTGCCATTCTCTCTGTGGCCACTTGGGAATTTTTGACTTCTAATAACCCCACTCTTCAGTACTGATGAGCATGTCTGCACATTATGTTTGCTAAGTTATGGTCATGTCACCTTTCATTGCTTCTACTTAAAGAGTCACTGCGCCTCCATTTCTAGAAAGCTGTATTGCATTTGATTTTCACGAAAACTCCATTATGAAGGCAGGGCAGATCCATCCACATTTTATGGATGAGGAAAGTGAAACTCGGAGTATTTTAGTGACTTGTCCAATTATCACACAACTGTACATCATTCCTGGAATGTTCTCTCTCCTTTCTCACTTTGGCCTCTTAGAAATCATAGCTTCCTTAAAGACTTTACCACAAATGTCATATTCTGCAGGATATCTTTTTCAGCTGTCCCCAGGGGCTAGTGCATTTCTTTTTGAGATTACCTTCCTTTTAGTCTGTATATACCTGGGTATGTTTTTGTCTCTTCCTTTAGAAGTATGCTCCTTGAAGGCAGGGTCTGTTTTTACTTTATTCCAGTCTTCAGAGTTGAGCTGAGGTCCTGAAATATAGTAGGAACTGAATAAATGCTCGTTGACTGACCACAATGAGGACAAGCTAGAGACAGCACTAGCGACAAGGTCTTCTCGTTCTAAACTCCTTGTTCTTCCTACTACTCCACGCTATTGTTGTTTGTCCTTTATTCTTGAAGAGGACCATGACATCAGGAAGGTGATGCCATAACTTGCAAGTGAATTGGATTTAAGTGAGGAGGGCTGTGCAGAGTTACTAGCCTCACTTCCCTCTCCAGAGCCCTCTGGGTTCAAGTGGCAAGATAGAGATCAGGATGACTGGAGATGTCCCTTGATGAAGTAGGACATGGCCTTTTTAAGTTAAGGTCTTTCCCAGGTTTTGGTTTGACTGAGACAATGCCCATTCAGTGATTAGGACTAGGTAAGGAATGAAGCAAAGAATGACCTCTTTTACCTACTCAGAAAAAATATCAGTTTGGGAGAGGAAGAGACCCTAAGGGCTCTGGCTGAAATAGAAACAATCGCTATTTGCACTCATTCTGAGCAGTCAGGACCAAAACAATGACCCCCGTGGACTTGAGATGGCACTTATTATTGGCCAATCAGTGAGAGCCAAAGTGATTTGGGTTAAAGCATGGTCAGATAGCTCCATTTGAATCCCTACTCCCTGCTATAAAGAAAGGAACAACTGGTGCCCCAGTACAAATCCTTAGGTGAAGGCACAAAGATTAGTAGGCAAACACTTCCTTTCCTATGTAGCTAGCATTTATCTGCTAAAATGTACAGCTGAGTAGCTAATAGTAACTAAAATGTACAGTGAAGTAACTAATAGGATAGTCAAGTTTGTTAGTTCAAATAATTAGCCACCTGATGGTATTTCCAGGGGAAAAGGTCTCAAATAACAGCAATCACAGAGATGAAGGAAAAATAAATGATAAAGGATGGTGATGGGTACACATTTTACCATCTAGGAAGGGAATGCCAATTAAAGACTATCTATTGCAAATGGCATAATGACTACACAGGCTTCTTGCCCTCATGTCCTTCTAGTCACCATAACTGAGTCCACTATATTCTAAATTGCAAGCTGAAGACTCAACCCTAGGTTCTCAGATTAATTTATATCCTAGGGATGGGGAAATACAGCAGAAATACTCATAGATCCACTGATTGTGTCTAAACATCAAGTTAACCTCTTTTTCCCAAGATCTTGGCTCTAATGCATGAGCTTTTGCTTTAATTTGTTCACAGATGAGACCCTACTTTATTCTCTAGTTCCAATAGCAGAGTTTTCTCTTGCCACCTATACCCAGTCTTTGTATAAGTCCTTCCAGATAATGCTAGCAGATTTTTGGTCTGGACTACTGTTTTCCCTTTACCACTCAGCCCAGGGAGTAGAGTCCTGCACTTACTAACCCTGGACTCTTTGGTGGGCTTCTTAAGGCTTGGTGAACTTTCTCCATGATAGTGATAGTCTGTTTTCTCGAACCACTGGAAATTTTGATTGTATTAGATTATGAGCTCCTTGAGATCAGAGCCTGGCTTTTTTGTGCCTTTCTTTGTGTCCTTTACATTTAGCACAGTATGTGGCACAGAGTAGGTGCTTCAGAAATTCTAGTTCATTAATTGCCTGCTAGTAGACAAACTAACATAATGGCTGATATTTACCTCTCAAAACATCTACTGGGTCCCATTTTATGAAGACCACTTTTAGGCCAATTGATTACTCATTTGGACTGCCAACAGAGAGGAAAAGATGATAGCAGCTGGGGGAGAAGGGATACTGTGAAAGGCCTCCCCAGTATGCTACCCAATTGGCTATAATTTCTTCTTTTACTCTCAAATGGTTTCCCACCTTGATGGCTCTATGACATCTCTCATCTTTGGCTATGCCTAAAGTACTTTTAAAGAAAATGTTTTGTAAGACCTAATTTATTTGGCATCTTTCAATATATATTTTCAATTCATAAAATCCCATTCTATTGTATTAAGATTCTCTTCAGTCATGGTCATGTAGTCCAACTCCCTGACAGATGGGGAAACTGAGACATAAAGTGATCAAGTGACTTACCTAAAGTCAGAGGCAGCAAGTGGCAAGGCTTGAATTTGAACCAAGGTTTTCGGATTCCTTGTATGAGATTAAGTAAATATGAATTATATATAATACCAAGTCTTCTCAAGAAGCAGACAGTGCTAATAATTGTGGGGATCAGGAAAGACGTCATGCAGGTGATGGCACCTGGGATGTACTCTGAAGGAAACTGGAGATTTTTATTATGTGGAGACCAAAAGTGCATTCAAGACGTGGGGGAGGACAATCTAGACAAAGACATAAAAGGAGGGAATGGAATGTCATGGAAGGGGAAAAACTAGGAGGCCAATACTAATAAAATGAAAAATGCTTGAAAAAGGAGTAAGATGAAATAAGACTGAAATGGTAAATGGGAATCAAATTGTGAAGGATTTACATTTCATGCCAAGAATTTTATATTTTACTTTAAAGGCAACTGGGAGCCATAGATTTGGGGTATGCGTGTGTGTGTTAGAGGTGGGGTGGAGATTAGGAGTTAAAAGATGAGAATATTATGTACATATATACATATGTATCCAAATTATTGCATTTTTGAAATATATGCACAATAGGGAGAAAATGTGAATGATATTAACTTCCTCTGCTTCAAAATAAGAATGAACAGTAAAGTAACTCATTGCTATTCAAAATTATATTATAAAATCAGATAATGATCTTTCATGTTTAGAAAGCATTTTTAATATTTAAAAGGCTGTCCAAACATTAGTACCTAGCCCCTTAATTATAGTTCTTTTGGTGAATGCATATGGGTTTGTTTATTTCTTAGAAGAACAAAACATGTTAAAAATGGATTTGAAAAGAATGAGAGCATATCTTATTATGTGGTCTCATAATCCAAATGCCATCTGATGGGAGTCCTTCTTTCATATGTTAATGGGCCTGATTTAAGAATGTGTAGGACTGTGTACAGCTGCAGGATAACTAGGTGGCACAGTGTACAGAGTCATTTCCCTCTTCTCTACAGCCTTTTTCATCATTGTCTCCTCTCTTCTCACTTGGTTACCACCCCATTTTCAGGACTTTTGTGACCTCTTTCCTGGACTTTTAAAAAATAGGCCTCCCAATTTATTTTATACTTTCAGTTTCTCAGTTTTCTAATCTACTCACATACAGAGATGTTAAAATAATCCACCCCAGGCACAGGTGGGAATACATCTTTCCTTTGCATAAAAACCATCAATGGCTCTCCATTGCCTTTAAGGTAAAATACGGTATTTTCAATCTATTGTTTTTATTGTGGTTCATTTGTTTCTGTTGTGTCCAAATCTCTGTGACTCTGTTTTGGGTTTCCTGGACAAAGGTACTGAAGTGGTTCCCCATTTCCTTCTCTAGCTTATTTTATAGATGAGGAAGCAAAGACAAGCAGAGTTATGTGACTTGCCCAGGAACACATAGCTGGGAACTGTCCAAGGCCAGATTTGAACAGATGAGTCTTCCCGACTCCAAGTCTGGCACTCTATTTACTGTACCGCCTAGCTTCCCCAGTCTATCATTTAAAAATCTTTAAAACCTATTCCAATCTAACTTTCCAACTTTCACATGTTCTACATTCATACTACACTGAACTTGAGGTTCTCTGGCTATAACATTCCATATCTGGCTCCTGTGCCTTCTCTCAGGCCAGCTCCCTGGCTCAGAATGCATTCATTCCCTTCTCATCTCTACCTTCTAAACTCCTTGTCTCCTTTCAAAGCTCAACCTGCCACCTTTTCAGTGAAGCCTTTCTGATCCTCCCAAATTGATAAAGCTCTCTCCCACACCAAATGACCTCATCTAAACTAATTCCATTTTCTATGGAATATAAATCGTTTGAGAATCAGCACTATTGTCCCTTTCTTTATCCACACCTGGCAAAGTCCCTTTCATACACCAAGTACTTAATATAAGTTTGTGGAAATGAATTGATTATAATACAAGATAAAAATACAATAAATAAATCAAGAAAGTATTTGATTAAAAGCCAAATTAGTGGTTCAGACAATAAGGATTGTGATAAAGATGAGGGCAGCTAGGTGGGGCAGTGGATAGAGTGCTGGCCCTGGGGTGTTAGGAGGAGCTGAGCTCAAATTTAGCCTCAGATACTTGCTAGCTGTGCGACCCTAGGCAAGTCACTTAACTCCATTTGTCCCAGTTTCCTCTTTGGTAAAATGAGCTGAAGAAGGAAATAGCAAAACATTACACTATCCTTACGAAGAAAACCCCAAATGGGGTCATGAAGAGTTGAACACAACTGAAAAAAAACAATAAGAACCAAGAGATTACTGGATGAAGTGATGAAAAGAGATTACATTAAAGAGGGTGGCATTGATATAGGTCATGAAGAGAAGGATGGGGGCATATTTCAAGTATGGAAAGGTAAGACGGAAGCAAAGCTTTTGAAGCAGGAATGTGCATAATATACTTAAAGTATATGAACTCTGTGATCCCATGATACAGGCCTCCTTGCAATTCCTCAAACAAGATGCTCTATCTCTGGACTCTTGGCATATTCACTGGCTATCACCTGTGCTTGGAATGTTCTCCTTCCTCATCTCCACCTCCTGGTTTCTTTGGCTTCTCATCTAAAATCCCATCTTTTATAAGAAGCCTTTCCTAATTTTCCTCAATGCTGGTGCCTTCTCATTGCAGATTACCTCTAATTTATCATATAGACATACACACATGCAAATACACACACACACCTACACACATATATAGACACATATATATACATATACATGTATAACACATATCTTGTTTATATATAACTGCTTTAATTTTCTTTCCTCTATTATATTGAGAGATCGTTGAGAACAAGGACTGTGTTATTAACTGATTGATTGGGTTTGCTTTTTCGTTTTTGTTTTATTTTTACGTTTCTTTGTATCCCTAGAATTTAGTCCAGTGCCTGGTACACAGAAGATCCTAGTCAATGCCAATTGGCTGACTGATTTAAGGGATAATAGTTAGACCAATTAAGTTAGAGCAAAGGGTTTGTGGAGGGGAATTAGGAGATGAAAGCTCCCCAATCTCAAAGCCCTCACTTTCTTTAAAGAGGTGTCAATTTAAGTCTTTCCTATAAGAATGTTTACCATTCAAGAAAGGAAAGTAAACTCTTTCAAAATGAGCAACCCTTGTTAAGTCATGTGTCCTAATTTATGGTTGAGAAAATAAAATCATCACCCATTCCTTATTTTTTTTCTACTTCTAGGTTCTAGAAAGGCCATGGTAACCTCATGATGGAGACTCCCAACATACTATGAAATAGGATTGCTGTTCAGGGGAGGCCAAGTATGGGAGGGAGCTCTGAGTTCCACATGGTTAATACAAATGGAGTGAGGTCAAGCCTAAGGAGAAATAGAGATTTTTCACTTTATATATCAGCTCATTGTAAGAGAGAAACTTGAAAATTTGTTTGCCAAGTGAATTGCCAGAGTTAAAATTAAGGAGTTAGCTTTTGAGTAGGGAAAAAATGTAAGCTTTCTTTTCTGTTGAGAAGAACTGCCTTAGGAATCAATCTTGAGGCATAATATATGGGTATTCTGTTTTCCCATCTCTTTTTGGGACAGTGGTATCCCAGAAATTGACCTGTGCCATGGTGACAAGTGTATCCATATTAGGTTGCATGCACCTGCTTTTCTGTGCCAATGATTATCAATCAAATAGTGGGGGGAGGGCAGGAATGAAATTCTCAGGGTCAAACAAGGGATTCATTTTAGTGTATCTGTAACATGGAATCTCCAGCTTTGGGATTTCCTCAGGACATTTTCCAAGCATTTTTTTTAACTTGTGGAATACATTTTTTCCCTTCTTCTGTTTTGTGCTTAGTGACAATTAATAGCCAAAGAGTATAACATGCATTTTCATTTCCCCTCTGTAGTATCAGAGACTTGTTACATTTCCAGGAATGTTTTGATTTCATCACTTGATTTTGAGTAAGTTTGTGTCATATCAAGAGAGAAACACTAGATCAATAGAGCTCTCTCATAGTGTGTGCTGCTGATGTGATGCCTGGTATAATGGGCTTGTGGGTCAGGGACAGTTAGGATGTTTTGACAAACTTCATATTCTCTAGATGATCTCTGGTGAAGTTTAGTTACACAGACTCTCAGGGACTCAGAGTAGGAAGGGATTTCAGAGATCATCTAATCCAATCTGAACCTGAATAGGAGTTCTCTGTAGAATATACCTGACAAATGGCCATCCCGCCTTTGCTTGGATGCTTCTGGAGAGGAGGAAGCCACTAGCTTTCAAAGCAATCTATTCCATTTTTAGTGGATCTAATCATATAGAAGTTTTTCCTTATGTCAAACCTAAATATACTCCTTTGCAATTTTTATAAAATTGCACCTAGCTCTGCCCTCTGGGGCCAAGCAGAATTAACATAATTCCTCTACTGTGTGAAAAATCCATCATGTCCTGCTTAAGTCTTTTCTTCTTCTGTTCAGAAGATACCCATTTCCTTCAGTTGAGCCTTAGATGGAATGGACTTGAGACTCACAATGTTTGCTTGGCAAGTAAAACTTTCAAAAGTTCACCATTATTTACACAATATGATGAAGCATTGACCAGGGTAATATGTTAAAGGAAGACAGTGACAATAAGCTATGGAAAATGCTCACAAAGAGAGGTTAACATTGCAAAACAACATTAAAAAAAGTTTGACAAATCCTTAGAATAAATCTTCAAAAGATTGCCCCCAGACCATGTTCAAGGATATGTCAATACAACAGGGCATAAATTAGGCCAATGACAAATGAAAAACATCATAATACATTTGGCTCTGTCTCCCTCCATATCTTTGTTATAATCACACAGGCAGGATGCCATTCATCATTTACATGACCTTTTTCCAGTTATTAATAAATATTCAAAGTGTTGCCTTTTATTGTGATTAGAGATCAAGAAGTGCTGGCAAACTTTTAATATGAACTGTTATACAAGAACAAAATTCTAATTTCTTCACTTTCTTTTCTCCTTTTTCCCCTCTATATCAAAATTTTCTCTACCTTTGTGACCGTTCTCATGCAGCCCCTACCAATTGCAGTGCTCCTCCTCCAACCCACTCCCCAGTACTGCATTGCTTCTACCTTAATTTCTCCCTCTTCCATAAAGCCTTCCAGGCTACTCCACAACCCAGTATTCTCTTTCTTCTCTGAATTAGTATGTTATGTGATTTTGCAATTAGCTGCAATATTCCATTGCTTTCTGTATCTTGGTTTTGTGTTTCAAACTCTGTTCTAACCTTGGAGTCATCCTTGACTCTTTTACTACCCTCATCTTAAGTGACATGTTAGACAGCAAGCTGGACTTGGAGCTGACAAGACCTGAGTTGGAATCTTGCCTCAGACTCTAACTGGTTCTGTCATCCTGGAGAGTTAACCTCCTTGTTTGTTCCTCTAAAATGGGGATAATAACAGTACTTGCCGCACACTGTAAAGATTAAATACTTAGGAGTCACCCCACAATGTTAATTGATTTTATTTCTTCATAAGAAAAATGAGGAAATGTTATGGAAAAATTGTTATTGTTAATGAGGCAGGGTGACATAGTGGAAAGAATGCTGGACTTGAAATCAGTAAGACTTGAATTCAAATATTGCCTTCAAACTTTCTAGCTATATGGCCATGGGACTCTAGGCTTCAGTTTTCTCATCTTTAAACAAGTATAACACTATTGTTAGTACTTACCTCAAATGAGTCTCATTTGAAGAAATCTGTGTAAACTACTTTGCAAATTGTAGGATGCTACAAAAATGTCTACTACCATCATACTACTATCTTTATTTTCATATTCTTCATCTTTCTGTCTCTCTGTCTCTGTCTCTCTTTCTCTGTCTCTTTGTGTCTCCTCTCATTTCTCTCTTTCTTCTTATCTTTTTCCTTCCCTCTCTCTTACTTTGTCTCCCCCTCCTTTCTTCCTCCCTCCCATTCTTTCTCTCTCTCTCTCCTTCTTTCTCTCACTATGTCCATTTCTTTCTCTCCCATCCCCACTTCTCCTCCCCTTCCCCATGCTCTCGCTCTCTCTTTCTCTCTCCTTTTTTTCTGTCTCTCATCTTATGTCATAGTTATTTAAAATTACCTTCTAAAGACAATCAGTAACATCAGTTGTGGTTTAGATTTAGGTCATAAAACAGCAGCAAGAACTTATCCTTGTTGCTATGCAGCAGAAACTGAAATGTAGTGAATAGTATTCAAATGCTTATACTATTTTTCTGAGTCTAGAAGTCTTGACTCCACCACAGACTCACACACTTGTAGCTCCTAAGCATTTGTGACCACCCACACAGAAGTTTGCTAGCATAGGACTACTCTGTCAGAGCTCATAGTGTCCTTTCCAGTGTATTCCAATAGGTTAAAATCATGAAAGAATAGGGAATTTGGAGCAATTTTATTCAATCCTGAACCTGGAATCTGAAATTAGTTAATTATAATATTAATTTCAGGGAATGATGACAATATACACAAAACTGTTCATAGACCTAGGACTGAAGGGAGCTTTGGAGGTCATCTAGTTCAATCCCTTCATTTTATAGATGAGGCAATTGTAACTCCAAAAGTTAAAAGACTCAATCAAGAACATACTCATCATGGGTGTCAGAGCCAGGATTCAAACTCAGATATTGTAACCCCAAGTTCAGCCCTCTTTATACTGTATCTTTTACACATCAACAATGTATATAAACAAATATCTAGAACACCTAAGTTTTCATGGATTTTAATGGTAACAGTATTGAAGATACTATTAATCTGAAATAAAACAAATATCAGAGGAAAACTCAGAGGTTTCTATTATTCCTATTTCATATTCCTACTTGCTATAAGAAGAAAAACACATGTCATGGAATCCAGGTGTACCTTTCATCCAGGACTACTGAAATTGTCAAGTGAATGATCTGATAAATTATCATTAAGCATGCAAAAGAAGAATTAATCAAGTTATCTTTTGCGTACATGAAAAAGATATCTTACTTTTATTCGCCTCTGAACAATTCCTAGAGAGCTTCTAACCGCTCCAGGTCCTTCCCCCAATTTGAATTTCTAGCTGGTCTGTTTAGATATGAAGTGGAACAAAAAGGAGGAAATACAAAAAGTACCAAGTGATAATTGGCTACTGATGACCAAAGAACTATTTCTTAGAAGAGGTGATGATTTAGCTAGAGCCCTGTACTGTGCTTTCATGGTTCAGTGTTGTTTACCTGCCTGTATTTTTCTCTCTCTGTCTCTTTCGTCAACTGAACAGACATCCTTTGAATCTAGTTTCCCATCACAGAATATTCTTTGGATGTTTTTATTGTCTTCCATTCTAATAAGTCTTAAGATTTTTTATTGCCATTCTTACTTGATAGATTTCTTAAGGTGAAAATTTGACAGGGTCTATTGAAAATAATTTAATTGCAAAGTCTCTGATGTGTTAAATTTATATTATAAAGAAACACTGATTCCTCATTTTTTTCTAAATCTTTGGGGAGATCTATCAGGAAACATATTTATCCCTTATATCTTCCTGGGATAAAAAAGTTATCTTACATTTTTTTCAAAGCAAATCAGCAAATGTTTATTGAGTGTATTTGTATGTGCAAGTCTTTCTGCCACTATTTGGGATGATATAGGTGCTGTGGCTTTGTCCTCAGGATGTTCAAATTTTGAGAGTGCTGGCAACTCTTGAACACAGGGACTTAGAAATGCCTCAGTTTACTACCTAGTTAACAAGAATAATGAACTAATAAGAATGAAAATCTATCAGATGGCATGTTTTCTGCCTATCACCAGAAGTACATCAGATTTCTTCCTCTCCAGCTTTGCCCTGTTCTCTACCCTGCCTAGTCTTTTCCCCAGAAAAAGTTTTCGGGCTTTTGCTTCCTCACTCCCATTGCACTCACTTGAATATTTTTGTTCAAAGGTAGTTAATGTTTCTCCCTGCAGGAGCCAATTTTTTTTTTATTATAGTAGTATTCTGCACTAGGAATAATGGGAGATCCAAAAAAAGTGTGAGCGAAAATATATTTAGTTGGAGAGAAAGTACAAAAGCACAGGTTAGAGGAGGGTCAATCTCTTTAGGTTGATCTTCAAAGAGTCCATAGTAGAGTAGACTTTGAGTTGGGTCTCAAAGGAATTGTAGAATGTGTGAAGGTAGAGTGGAGTATGTGAGTGTTTCAGCTCAGTGGAGTACTATGAGCAAGTGTGTGAAGACAGGAAAATGTATACATGTGAATGGAACAGAGAGTAACTGATCAGGCTAGAGAAGTTTCTAGAAGTCAAAATTCAGAAAGCTAGAAAGTTAGATTTGACCAGAGTTATGAAAGGGTCTAGAATGCTGGGCTATTGGTGTTGGACTTGATTCTTTAGGAAATGAGGAATTATTTGAAGCTTATTTACACAATTAATTTTAAACTAACTTCAATTGCTGTTAACCCTTGGACTCAGAAATTATTGAGATCAACTCGTTATTATATATGAATAATTATTTTCATTTTTCTAACAATGAATTTAAAATGCCATCAGTAGTCTCCAAACTTCTTTGAATGTGTACCACTGCCAGTTAAAGAATTAGCACTTTTCCCCAACATAGGTATATTTATGTATTTATAAATTACATCGTGCAATATTGTACATATAATTTACTTTATATTACTTAGACAAAAATAGAAATTAAATGGGATGAAAGAAAAATGAAGTAATATTTGATGCTAGAGTAAAAAGGGAACCTCTGGAACTGAGTAGGGAGTAACCTGATCAGACTAATGCTTTAGCAATAACAGTTTGGTAGCTTTGTTGAGGCTGGACTGGAGAAGGGAGACACCTGGAACAGCGTGATCAGTTAGGAGTTAATGACAGAGAGGGAAAAAGAGGGAAAGGGGAAAGGAGAGGAAGAGGGAAAGTAAAAGGGAGGAAGAGGGAAAGGGGGAGAGAGGGAGTGAAAAAAAGAGGAGAGAAAGGGGGAGAAGGTGGAAGGAGAGCTGGAGGAAGAGGGAGGGGGAGAGAACTTTATTAAGAACTTACTACATACAGTTAATTCACTATCCTAGACCCTCAAGGAGCTTACATTCTAATGGTGAAGACAACACATAAAAGAGAATAGGAGAATGGATAGAGGTGCGCAAATAGGGCAACATAGTGTGAAAACAATGAGTCCAGGGGCTATGTGAGAGTAGAGAGTAAAAAAATGAATCTTACTGATATCTTGGAGAAGGAAATGACAAGAATTGCTTGAAAAGAGTGAAGAGCTGAGGATAACAATAAGGCTGTGAACTTTCCAAGCTTCTGGAAGGATAATGGTAGTCTTGAGAGAATTATGGACATTTAAAAGAGGCATTGTTCCCTGGGGAAAGATCTTATAAGGAGATCTTACATCAATTCACAACCTAATCCTGTCTATTCATTCTATGTGTCTTCACTCTGTTCCACTAAAAAATGAATGAGGTTGTGGGTTTGACTACAGCAGGGAGGATGGGCTACAGCCACTTCCCAGGCTTTCAATGTGTTAAAGATACATCTCTTAGGGGAATACCATTAACTTCCCTGAACCCCCCTTGGAGATATCTGTTATAGATAGTAAGAATATAGAATTTAGACCTGCAATGGACCTTAGAGGGGAAGGAAGCTAGCATTTATTAAATATTTCTGATCTGCCAAACGTTGTGCTAAGTACTTTACAAATAGCTCATTTAATCCCTATAACAACTCTGAAAGCTAGGGGCTATTATGATATTCATTTTATAAATGAAGAAACTGAGGCAGATGGAGGTTATATAACTGGTATCTGAGGCTGTATGTGAACTCAGAGATCATCTAGTTAAATTCTTTTATAGATACAGAAATAGAGATCTCAGAGCAGGTGTCATAACTAACCATATACACACTCAAAGGAAGTGACAGAACTATACATAAATCTTTAAAAATATTTTCTTTTTGGACCTTATATATGGAAATGGTATACTTTATATTATATTTCCCATGTTATTTTTTTTAATATGATGGGATTTTTGATATGGTAGAACCAAAGGTAAAATATTAGTTCTTGAATTATTAATGCTAATGTTTAGAAATACTATCCATAAGCTATGAAAGTGCTAAACAACATCCCCTGTTCTTTCTTAAACTGTAAATGAGGACTACATTTTCTCATGATTTTGGTTGTATATTTCATTGTTGCCAAGTTTAGGATGAGCTATGACCTAGGAAGCACTATGTAAATAGTATCTGATATGGAAAAGGATTTGTAGGAAAAAAAGTACACACACACTCATACACACACATATGCACACAGAGAGTGATCTAGAATCACGATTGTTTCTCTGCAAAGAGAAAAACCCAAGAATAACTCTGCAGCAGCAATGTTCAAGAGGGAAACTCTTTGAAGAAGTAAGCTCTTCTCTTAGTTACACATGCTCCCATACTGACTTGTTCACAGATGCTCAAAAGTCTCTATATTCTAACTATAGTGCCTGTTTAGGTTGGAAGTTTTGTTTCATTGTGGACCACAGATTGCTTTTTTTATTTCCCAGAATAGGAAAAGCAGACAACTTTCCCCTCTCAATTTTCTCTAAAAAGGGAAGAAAAATGTACAGAACACAAATTCTTCATCACAATGAGAACTAAAGGAAAGGTAGAGAATGAATGGTAAGTAGATGAAATGAAAAAGAGTAGTTATTTCAAAAATGTTTTTGGCTTAGAGCCTATTTAAAAGCATCATTTTAAAGCTGAATTTCAACCCTGTGCTCAAAGGTAATATTTTTTTCCTAACCTGCTATGAAAATGTATATTTTTCTATAACATTTTCCACTACTTGGTGGCACAGTAGATAGAACACTGGACCTGAAATCAGAAAGCTCTGAGTTCAAACTCAGGCTAAGACACTTAGTTGTGTGACCCTGGATAAGTCATTTAACCTCTCAGTATCCCTGTTTCCTCATCTGTAAAGTTGGGCTAATAATAGCTCTGAAGGTTGTTGTAAGGGTGATGTGAGATAACATTTACAAACTGCTTTCTAAACCTTAAAAAACTATATAAATGTTAGATATTATCATTAATAGTATCACTATTTATGCCCAAAGAGCAACTAGGTGGGGCAGGCCTAGAATCAGGAAGTTCAAATCTAGCCTGTGACACTTAATAGCTATGTGACTGAGCAAGTCACTTAACCCTGTTTGACTCAGTTTCTTCATCTATAAAATGAGCTGGAGAAGGAAACGGCAAAGCACTCTAGTAACTTTGCCAAGAAAATCCCAAATGGAATCATGAAGAGTAGGAAATGACTGAACACAATTGTGTCCATAGTGAGACTGACTGTTAACAGATAAGGCTGTCTGTGTGCTGTTTGCCCACTTTACACTGATGAAGCCACAATTTCCAAGCACGAGTCGTAGGATTTATAGATAGGTTACAATAGAAGATCCAGCACAATTCCCCTGTTTTTTGGATGAGGTAACTGGGACATTTAACAGAGAAATTAAGTGACTGTGTCAAAGGAAACATGTATTAAGCAGAAGTACTAAGAAGAAGAGGAAGGATGGAACTGAGATTCTTTAATTTTAATCTGGTGCTCTTCTACCTGATTTAGACTCAGACCACAGATTTTATCTGCTGACTACAAATATAAATCCATTTGAATTATTGGATTTTTTTCTTCCAGTCCATGAACAAACTAATTGAAAATCGTTATCCTTCCATGAACAGGTAGGTAAAAAACACTCACACTGGTGCTATAAATTGTCTTCCTCTCCTGATGATCATTATTTTGAATTATAAGATATTTATACTTGTGATTTTGTCAGTCGAGAATTCTTCAGTGTATAGACTTACTTCATTGATGAAAATTAACAGCTTATCTTTAGATTATACTCTTAGAGAACTGAATAAGGGACTGAAAAATTAAATGATTTTTCAGTGATCACACAATTAATGTGGTTCAGCGACAGAACTTAGACACAGGTGATCCTAATTCCAAGACTTGGACCATATTACTGTGCCTCTAACGATGACCATAATGGCTCACCTTTATATATCATTTTAAGGTCTCATGAAAACTCTGAGAAGTACATAGTACAAAGCATCATTATTACCATTTTATAGATGAGGAAACTAAGGCTCAGAAAGTTTAAGTGACAAGGGCATGGAGCTAATAAGCTGTTGAGCCAAGACTCAAGATCTAGCCACAATACCAGTCTGTTTTCCTAGAAGATAAACCCTTAATAAATTAAGAATTTAAAACTATTTTTGTATAGGTTCTTTTCCAAGAAATAGTTATGTCCATCATAACACAATGTCTAAAGAAAAAAAAACCCAAAAAACACATAAGTAAAAAAAATGAAAGTACTTTGTGTTCCCTAATAAGATATTGAACAATATGCCAATAACTCTGACTAATAATCAATGGGGGGAGAGGGGAGAAACACAACATTGACAGTACTAGAAGATCCCCAACCTAGGACCTAAAAGAGAGAACTATTCAGCTAACTTCTAGGAATTTGGTCCATCCATATAATTGAGAGTTGGGAAAGTAGATAAATAACTAAATTACATAGACACAGACATACACATGTATAGAGATTTAAAATGTCACATAAAAATGTTCAATATTATGCCATGTGTACTTTTCCTTTCACATATATGTAAATAAATTCACAACTATATTTTCCTTAATGTAATTAGTGGAGATTTTAAAAGCAAAATAATAATGCTTATATATGGTGTCTATATATACACACGTATTTATGCATGTATATGATACAAAAATATCTATTTTTAAAACTTCTCTTTTTTATTTGTAGCCTACTTATTCTTTTCTTTTTTTCTTATTATGGTGAAGGTTTTGTGGTTTTCCATTTTCTTTCATTTTTGAGAACATGTAAATTATATATATGTATATAGGTAATGTTTAGAAACATATACCTATATAAGTACATGTATATATGTAGGTATATGTATATATTATATATACACATATATAATAACACATAAATATGTCAGCATATACATGCATATATATGTATACACATATATACCTATTGTGAGCATGTGTGTTTATATATGTGTGTACATATCTTTATAGCTTAATGTAGGTATTAAAACCATTTACATGGCTTAAAAATATATTGTCATATTATGTGTCCACTTTTTGAAGGAAATAATTCTAGAAAATTATGATCTAGGGCAGGTTCCCTACCCTTATTTCATATTGGCAGCCAAAACATATTAAAAGACATTGTCTAAACTCCCCGTGGCTATTAGACCCATGGAAATGAATGAATGAAGCATTTATTATGTGTTTACTATGTGAGAATCATTATGCTGGGTGCTAGGGATACAAATAGAAAAAGAGATAGTCTCTACTTTTAAAGAGTTAATATTCTAGTGGAGGAAACAATATATATAGAAGGTTTCATCTGTATCTCAGATAGAAAGGTCCCATGATCCTTTTGGGTGCAATGGCAAAATACATTGTAATATTATTTTCATTGAAAAAAATCAAATAAGTTTCTGATATTGAGCAATTTCATAGTTCCAAAGACTTTGGGGACAAGAACTTTCTTTTCTGAGACTTCAATGGACTGTAGCACCCGCAGGCTTGAAGCAATTTTTTTTTTTCAAAATTCACTTCAGGAGATTGAGGGGATGTCCATCTATTGGGGAATAACTGAACAAGTTATGGTATATGATTGTAATAGAATTCTATTTTGCTACAAGAAATAACAAGCAGGATGCTTTCAGAAAAACCTGGAAAGACTTTCATGATCTGATGGAAAGTGGAGTGAGCAGAAGTAGGAGAACATTGTATACAGTAATGTATGATGATTAGCTGTCAATAATTTCATTATTCTCAGCAACAGAATGAACCAAGACAATTCCAAAGGACTCATGATGAAAAATGCTAATTATATCCAGAGAAATAACTAATAGAGTCTAAATGCAGATCAGAGTATACCACTTTTCAATTTATTTTTTTATGGTGTTTTTTCTTTAGATCTGAGTCTTTCACAAGATAACTAACGTGAAAATACATTTGCATGATTACACATGTATAACCCATACCAAATTTCTTAATGTCTCAGGGAGGGGGGAGAGAGACAGGGAGGGAGAAAATTTGGAACTCAAATTTTAAAAAATGAAAGTTAAAAATTGTTTTTACATGTAATTGGGAAAAAATAATGAACTGGAAATTGATTGGTAGTTGGTGTTGATGGTTGACCCTTTGTCGACAAAAATTGCCTCTCTTAATGATGACTGTGAGGACTGGGCTGAAATCAGGAGAGGTGGTTTGGAGTCAGGGGATGCTAACACTTTCAGGGCTCTCATTCTTATCTAAGTCTGTTGGTAACAGTTGATCAGCAGTTGTTAGTAGTGATGGGAATGGTGGACCCCTTCTCCACAATGATTTTCTCTCCTTAATTATGACATCAGGGGATGGGTTAAAAGCATGTCTATTGTTTTAAGGATCCTATTGTTCTCAGGGCTCTTAGATTCAAGGTCCTGGGCTGTTTCCATTCAGTTTTTGTATGGCTCATTATTCTAACATTTCAGATTTGATTCCTGTATGGATCAGTTAGCTTCACAGCCTCGACCAGTTTCCTTAGAGATTCATGCTTAGTCCATGAGGAACAAGAGAGGAGAATGGAAATGTGGAAATCCATCATCCTTTTTGGAAAAAGAACTCAGAGAATGAGTTCTACTGATGCTATGTCAATAGTCTCATTTTTGCACAAGTTAAGAGCTGCATGCATGCTTTCATTCATTCAATCATCTGTTCATTCATTGTGAAGTCCTCAAAGATCGCATGACTGAAATTTAATTTTCATATGATGAATGAGTCAATTATAATTGAGAGATCTTTCCCCTGGAAGAGTCCATGGCTTTTAACCTAAGCAAGATATACTTTGATAAATAAACCCTTTTAAAGATGAAGATATGAAAAATTGTTGTAAATAAGATGTTTTTCAATCTTTCTTTTTGTTATAAAAATGTGTGCATGAATACTCTAATTTTGTACCCATATGTGCTTTACTGTCATTATTTCTTTCCTCCCACTGTTACCCACTGGAATGATGTATCTTTATTTTTCTCAATTTGGCGTATTCTTATTACTCCAAAACCCTTGCTTATAAATGCACTTTTGTCTCATTTGTGTCATGGACATTCAGCCAAATGGCTCTCATCCAAGGCCATCTTTCTGTCAGATATTTGGTCTGCTAGGATGCTGCTGTTTCTGGATTTGAGGCAAAAGATCTGGGCCTCTTATGGCCTGAAAGAATGACAGTTTTCATGGTTTTTCTCACTAGTTCCCTATATAAAACAAAAAAGAAGTTTGATAGTATTTGTGAGATGATATTCTTAGAAACATTACATGTGAAATTTGTTCCAGGGTGGGAGGAGACAGAAGAAATTGCATGTATTTGGCTGTTAACATTTCAGGACAAGTTGGTGACTGCTTTATGAAATACACTTAAGAAAATCCCTCTTCCTTCTTTATTTCAGCTTGTAGAAACATTTGGCATGGGTTCTGATTTAAGTAGTCTTAAAATGCAACATTTCCTTCTTGGGAGGTAGATAAGGGCAGATAGAGCCAGCTAAGTGTAAGTTTACTGAGATGTTGATGCCAAAATTGATGGGGCATCCAAGATTTTTCCAATGGCCAAAATACATTTTAGCATTTTCAAACAGGTTTTTGAATTCTGAATAAAAATCATAGTTTGGGGACTTGTCTCATTGCTTAAAATTCTGGAAGTAGAAATTATCAGTGAGAATAGTCTTTGCCTGTCCCACAAACTGTCCTGCTACTTGGGATGTTGGTGGTTTGAAACTAAAGCTAGTGACCTCTTAATTTAGGTTCATTGTTTGTACAAATGAAACATAAGTCAGTGAGCATTTGACAAAGGAAAAGATTTACTTTACCCCAATACAGCAAGCATATGTAACAAGGTTATAGAGTTCCTTAACTTCTCTTAATGTAGCCCTACCCCATCCCAATCCTTCTGTTCCCTCCCTCTGGAAACATGCCAGTGACTGTCAAGGAAGGATTCAGGTACCCACCAAGTATGAAAGGCCCCGAATTATGTCATCTGGAACCTTTCATGCCCACAGAACCTTTCATGCCCACAGACCAGGAATTTGGATCAGGGAAGCTGCAACTAGTGAAGTTGCATCGGGACAGGGGGAATGAGAAGAACAAGTTGTATCAGATCAGGGAAGGTGGATCAAGAAACAGCTGGTCCTATCACAGATGCTGTTCAGGAGATAATGCAGGAGATTTTGTGAAAACCTTTATAAAAAATGTGCTACCCTTCTGGCACATGCTGAAAGCTTAAGCAAATGCCATGCCTTGTTCAGATTAGAGAGACTGCTCAGTTTCAATGCAGATAAAGCCAAACTAAACAGGAAATCACGTTTTTTATCTGAAAAATCTACTGTGCAACTTGATAGAATCTCATTTTGGAAAACTGTAATAATGAATATACAGTTTTCTTATTAATATTCTCCTTGGAGGGTGGGGGCCTGAGCAAGAGGGAGGCAGACTGAAGGCATTTTGAATAACACATTACACTCAGCCAATTATTTACACCCGTTTTAATCAAGGAAATGATCAGCTGCAAAATTTATTACAGTGACTTTGTATGTTCTATGTTAGGATTTTAAAATGGAAAGCTAAAAATGGCTCTAACTTTTTCTATAGTTTGCTCCATTATCAGATTCATGGACAATGTGGTACAGTGGCAAGAGCCCGGGATTTGGAATCAGAAGGCCTGTGTGACCTTGGGCAAGTCCCAGTTCAGAAGATGTCAATGGCTAGAACATGGTACCTGCCACATAAGGGGTGCTTTGTACATGTTTATTGTCTTGTTCCCCTTCTCCTCTGGGCTCCATTTTACTCAACTGTAAAATGAGAGGTTTGGGTTATATCATATCTAAGATATCATATCTGGAAATAATAAATCTAGGGAACTTTATATTATTGATCCAATAATAAAGCCACAGCTTCTGAGCACAGTCCTAGTACTACAGGTGTACAGAGATATTAACTGACTACACTCGCATTACTGCTGAATGAAGTTTCAGACAGCTTTGTTGAACTTATCTGTTGGGTCCAGAGACTTTCTCAAGCTGAGAACTTTGCAACTGTATTTTCCACTAATCCCCAGAATCTAGTCATCCATCATCTAGTCACTCTCCTTACTATATCATTCTTATTTTTGCCCATATTGTCCCTTTCTGAAAGTCACCTAACTCTTCTCCTTTACCCTCTATCCATCTAAATCTCCATTCTTCCAACTCTCACATCAGGTCCAATCCCTTCATTGAAGCTTTCCTTGATGATTTCAGCCCCTCTCTTCTGACCTGCCTTAGCATTGAAAGTAACAAGGTCATAGTATTTAGAACTGATATATCATCATTATTATAATTACATTATTATTATATCATATTACTACATTGTTATTATTACAATTTAATCATTGTTTTAGCTTAGTGGATGGAGAAGCAGCCTGGGAGGGAGGAAAGTTTTAGTTTAAGACTCATCTCTGCCACCATTGGCTGTGTGACCCTGTGCTTGTCTCTTAGTGCTCTGGGGAAATCTTTAAGTTGCTGATAACTTAAACATATGGAGGTAATGTTTTGAATGACTGCACAGGTATAACCTATATCAAATCACTTACTTTCTCAGGGAGAGGGAAGGAAAAAGAGAATTTGAAACTCAAAAAATTTTTTAAAAGAAGGTTAAAAATTGTTTTTACATGTAATTGGAAAAAATAAAATATTAAAAAATAAAATGACAGAAAAAAGACTATAAGTTGCTGAGATAGTTTCTTCCTGTAACAGTCAAGATAGTTGCCTATAGCAGTGAATCATGAATCCAGCTGCTATCATTATTATTTTGTTAACAACAATTGATATTTATGCGGTAGTCTTCCACTGATACAGTTGTCTTATTAAGTAGGTATTATTTTTGCTTTCATTTTGTAGATGGAGAAATGAGATTTAGAGAAGTAGGATGATCTACTCATGCTAAAGTAACTAAGAGGTATTAGAAAAGATATATGAATCCACATTCTCTTGAATCCAAGTCCAACACTTTTTCTACATCATGATGCTGCATCTGTGGAATATTTTTAGAGATCATTTAGCCCAGCTTAATTATTTTAGAGGGGGCACAGAGTATCTGGCTTGGAGTCAGGAAGGCTCATCTTTGTGAGTTCAAATCTAGCCTTTGATGCTTACTAGTTGTGTGACCCTGGGCAAGTCACTTAATCCTGTTTGCCTCAGTTTTCTCATTTGGAAAATGAGCTGGAGAAGGAAATGGCAAACCATTCCAGTACCTCTTCCAAGAAAATCCCAAATGGGGTCACCAAGAATCAAGGAAGGCTGAAACAACTGAAAATGACAATTGCTTTAGACATGAGGAAAATGACATCCAGAAATGAAAAAATGATTTGCTTAAGTTGACACAGATAATCTCTATTGCATGATTAGCTGTCCTCTTGTATACTGGGCAGTATGGTGTTATATAATTCTATACTGTTTCCCATCATACGTTTTGCATCCTAAACCAACTGGACTTCTGGCTGTTCCCAGAACTCAACATTCTATCTTATGCCTATGAGTTTTCTTACTGTTCATCTCGCATACTGGAAAGGCATTTTCTACTCATCTCTACCTCTCAGAATCTTTGTATTTCAAGGCTCAGCTCAGATGCTTCTTTCTCCAAGAACCCTCTTATCCCTTTCTCCTTATTCAAAGACCACCATATTTCTTTATACTTACTCTACTGGGCTCCTGCCCTGCCCCACCCCACCCTCAGGCTATCTCTCCCTAGCCACTAGCTCCAAGCCTTATACGTAGCTTGCTTGAAAATTGGCAAATTAAATATACTTTTGTCTTGTCTCCTAGATTATATTTTAAGCCCCTCCAGGACAGAGACTGACTTATTTACTCTTCTCAACATGATGCTGTACACATAGTATGCACTTAAAAATCAGTTTGATTTGTTGGTTGAATGATTGAGACCATGAATAGAAGGGAGTTGATGCTTTTAAGTTTTTGTAGCTTTACATTTTTTGATTTATTACAAATCCTTTTTTTTTTACTTCTGTCCCACTGAATGTCTTTACCTTTTTCTTCAGTCCTTAGAATTGACTATAAAATACACTTGGATCTTGCAGTGATTTCAGACCAATAAATGCTGTCATCTGAGACCTGTGAAAATAACATAATAATCTAGTAAATAGCTTCTTTGATTGAGGAGCAATTTGTGCCTAGATATTTCCATCATCTTCCTCCCTTTTGCCCGGGAAAGAGAGAGGCTCCTTGCCACCTTCGTGCTTTTGCAGTCAATCCCTTTAACAAAATTTCCATTTCTACCCCTCTCACGTTGACAGGGTACTTCTCTCCCTTCCCAACTTTCAGGGAATGGGTCTTTACCCAGCCAGATCTTTGCCCTGTACTCAGAGGAGCCACATATTCTACATGAAAAATGGAAATTCTTCAAAAATCCCTGACAGTAAAGTGCCACATAAGCAGATAATGAGAATGTCTTCAAATTACTTCAATTTTTATTAAATAAGAGCATAAATACAAGTACATACTATCAATGAGCATATATTCACAGATCAGCTCATCCCAGATCAGCTCATCCCCTTAGACTGCCTACTTTTCTTGCTAATAAAGAAAAGCAAAGGAGATGGCCAACATTTTAAAAAATTGAACATATTAAATAGCCATGTTTTTAAAAGTTCTATAGAATTGTTGGTCTAATTTTAAGGGTGAAAACTGAGTTCCTGTGAATAAGAAAAGATCAATTAAATAGAAAATTCTTCTTCCTTTTTCTGTGCTACATGAATGATTAGCCATTTTTTATGTGGGATATTGCTGATGACTATCTTGTTTGAGAAGTTTCTTTTTCCAGCATGGATTTATATGCTGATTTATCTACACTGATGCCTAGTTAGACCCATCTATGCTACTGGCCTGCCTACCCTTATGCACAAAACTGAGTAGCCAGTCAATACCAAAGACGAGCAACTGGGAGAGTAAATTCACCAAGACCCTGTCCTGGGGTTTGCTGCCCTACCCATTGGCAATTCTGAGGATCCCATTCATACCTAGGAAAGCTAGCTTGCCAACATTCCAACTGGAAAATTATAGCTGGTTAACCATTCCAACTCCCTTGATATTCTGTCTATTCAGCATTTCCCACTCCCTGTCTCTACCATGGGCCTTCATCCTACCTCCCAATTTTCTGATTCCTTTATCCCAATTTTTTTGGCTATCTTCACACATCTTTTCTTCCTTCCCTTTACTGTCACACAAAAAGATCCTTTCCAAGGATAGCATCTCCCCATCTGGAATCTTGATTTTGTCTCCTACCTTCTCGGAGTCTTCCTAACCTCAATGGTCATCACTCTGTCTTTGGTATTTCTATATCAACTGCTTCCTTTTGCCTTCAGACTTATTCAGTGTACTTGTATAAAATTAGTTGCTCCTGGAGGTTATCTCTACATCATCACTCTAACTTCCTTTTCACCCCTCCAAGGGAACTTTTCTCTATGCAGCAGAGCAACTTAACTGTTTTCTCCGGTGCTTATTTTCCCTGCCTCTGCCCCATCTCTGGTGCTGTTCCTTCTATCCAGAGTGCCTTCTTTCATGTCATCTTGGTCAAAATCCTATTCAAACTTTAAGATTCAAAGGTCATCTTCTCCATAGACCTTTCCTTTCCTCTATAATCCTGTGGCACTTTTTAATATTCCTATAGCACCTATCAACATTCTGCCATGTATTGGAGTGATTTATGCCATTCCTAAACTCAATAAATCCTCCTTGAGGATGGGAGCAATATTTTTTTCCTTTTTGGTATCATCCGCAATATCTCCTATGATTTCTTATACATAGCAAGCACTCAATAAATATTTGTTGTATGAATGAGTCAAAGAATGACTGAATGAATGAATGAATGAAGGGTTGATTTTAGAAGTATAGTCTGTGGTCATGTAACAGAGTAAAGTTAACTGAGTTATTTAAAGATTAAATCCACAATGTTTACCCACTAATTCCATTTTAAAAATAGTTTTGCATACAAGTTATAGTTAATATACAAGGCTTCATTTATAATTTCTCCTTTTCCACTTTCCTTCCCTCCCTTCTGTCTTTTAAAAATGCTTAGTGACATCCATTCCTGGTAACCATTTTAAAACTAGCACCAGCCACAATAAAAGAAGTGAACTGTGTTATTAATTCAGCAAATATTTATAGCAATACAATGCTAAACACTATGGGAAATACAAGGAACATGATAAATAGTCATGGTCCTGTACAAACTGATAATCTTGTTGGAAAGACAAAACAAAACCTGCGAAGACTCAGTGGTGATATTAATAACAATTCCTTATGAAAATCTAACTCCAGTGGTTCACTTGATGTGGCAATGTTACATAGTGGATGGAGTGCCAGAATTGGAGTCAGGAAAGCTTAGGTTAAAATCTCCTTCAGACGCAAATTACCTACACTTCTAGGGAAGTCACTTAATCATTCTGTGCCTCAGTTTCATCACCTGTGAAGTAAGAAGATTGGATTCACTTGTCTCTGTGGTCCATTCCAGCTCTAACATCTATGATGCTTTAGTTCTTTGAGACTTGACACAAGAATGGCCTTACAAGATATAGCAATAAAATGAAAAATCCAACAGTTATCACCAAAATAAAAGGCATTGAGCACGTTACAGGATGGATTATGTCTTTGTCATCTGAGAACCAGCCTAGCTAAGTTCAAGGAGAATCACTACCAGGATGTGAGCTATTAGGAGGTAGATCATTAATTGTAAACTTTTTCAATCCCAGAAATTATGAATCATTTTGAGGAAATAGTCAAAGTAAGCATAGGGCCTAGAATTGAGAGACTTGGGTTTGGCTCCTTGGTCTGATATATATTGGTTGTATGACCTTGGGATAGTTACTTGATTTCCCAAGCCTCAGTTTCCTCATCTAAAAAGTGGGGATATTTTCAATAACTACTTATAGGGTTGTTATGAGGAAAGTACTATGTTAATTTTAAAGTATTATATAAATGGGGATTAATGTTGTCTGAAGGACAGACTTCATTCCAAAGAATGAAGGACTTTTCATTCCAGTGAAATCAGCTCATAGGAGAGATATCCCACTATAATTACTCTTGTCAACAGGCTGTTTAGTACCCATTTTGAATGTGATCAGGCTCAGGAAAGCCAGAGCAAGGGAAGTAGAAAATGATAAACAACTTATGGGACAAAACCAGGGCAATATACTAACAGTATACAGTGTCAAGAGGTCAGAATTCCATAGCCAGATTGAGAATCAGGAATCAGAAGGTTCATAAGTATGGATAAGAAGAAATAGGGGAATAAATAATTTAAGGGACCGGGAATCCAGGGTTCAAGACATAAACAGGAGATGAGGAACACAGGCACAGATTTTAGCCAACAAATATGTAGTACTATCAATATTTTTTTTAAAGCTTGTTGCTCAATCAATTCTTATAAATTTCCCCTGAAGTAGGACTCAGTTCCTGATCTTGGATGCCTTGGGGTTTTCGGGACTAAATAACTGGAAACACTTAGCTAGAAAGGAGTGGGGAAGATGGTGGAAAACAATACTGTGTTCTAACAACTGTGGGTTGGAGTGATCAGGGAAGACTTCTTTGAGGAAGAGGCACTTGAGCTGGGCTTTAAAGAATTAATATCCTTTTTATAGGTAGATAATAAATATGGGGAGAAGGAAGGGGAAGTGGTAGGGAATTCTAAGTTGAGGGAATGACATAAGCAAAGACATAAATGTGAAAACGCACCAGCTAGGTTTAGGGAACAATGAATCGATCAGTCTTGCTGGAGTTGGCTACAGCATGTCTTTTAAGAAAGAAAGACCGAATGGAAAAATCAGCCCAGCATAAAAGGAATCCTTTATCCAGGAGTAGTTTAAATGTGAGTTCAATGAGATTCAAGGACCTCCCAGCTCTTGACTATGCAGGTCATTTAACAGGAATCTTACTAAGGGTCCATTCCCATCATCACTTTCTGTTAATACAAAGCTGTACTCATGACTCTGTGGATAGAGATCATTAGTACTTGTATTAACAACTTTTAGCATTTTGTCTTTGTATGATCTTCTCTGGCTTTTGGCAGCCCCAAATATTCCCCACAGCATTAAACTCTTGTTTGAATACATTTTCATCCCAGGAGAATTGACTTCTATTTTTAAAGTAACTTTTCAAAAACCCAGAACAGAGACTTTGTTGGAGCAGACCAAAAACACTGTTTGGAGAAGTTATTTCCTTTTTTTTCTCCTAACAAAACATAATTTGGCAGGACCTTGATCCTAACTGGGAATTGGTGCTGCTTGTAATATTAAAAAGAATAATTTAATATGGAAGGTCTATGTTTGAAAAATATTTCTAACACATACTTTACAACTACTTTTTCCATGACCCTTTTTAGTACTAAAGGTATAAAATCATTTCTCTGAATGGTTGTAGGGTCCTAGTGGCAATGAGTTGAGATCTCATTCAGTTGTTTTTTCATATTGTCAATCATTTCTTCCATTTATTAGAGATTATACCAAGCCTAAATGTCAAAGTTAACCCTTCAGAGACCTCCTTCCCTTTATTCTTTAGACCGAATCCCATTTGACGGACCTTCTCTAAACTGAAACACTGACTCCATGGGATCAGGTTGTACAATAATAGGCTCAGTTGTAAGTATGTGGGATGTCAAAAGTATAATGGGTATATTATTATTATTGTAGGTGTACCATGTAATGTACCATATAGGTGGTACATTAGACAGAATAATGGACCTGGAGTCAGAAAGACCAGAGCTCAAATCTTGCCTCTGACATTTACTAACTATATGTACCTGGGCCAGTCATTTAACCTTATATTAATAGGCATTAAAAAATATGCTCTGGATATATAAAAGAAAAATAAAATAGGGATAATAATAGACTCTGCCTGCCAAGGTTGTTCCAAGTATAAAATAAGACTGTTTGTACAACTCTTTTCGTGCCTTATAGCACTATCTAAATACTAGGTGGGATGATAATGATAATGCCTTTTATGTTAAAATTGCTTCTTTCCTTGTAACAAACTAAAAAACAGGTATAGCAAAGACAATTGATACACTAGCCATATTTGACAACATATGCAAATTCTGAACTCTTGGTACCATACCTCTTTGCTCAGAAAAAGACAGGTAAATTTTATTATCAGTTCCTCCATGATCATTACTTGTTGATTTTTTTTCTCCTTTCTCAGATTTTGACCCTTTTTTAAAGTAATCTTTACATTGATATATTTTAATTATTGTTCTTCTGGTTGACCTTATTTTACTTTGTAATGGTTCATTCAGATCTTTCCATTTTCCTCTGAATCATTCATTTTCATCATATCTTTCTTATTAATAGTCTGATATTCATATATGAAAGTTTGTTCAGTTATATTTAATGGGTGAACATCTTGTTCTCACACTTGCTACCCCAAAAAAAGTGCTACTTCTGATTTTCTTGGTAATGAATGACTGTATGTAATTGAATGTACTGAGTCAAAGATTATAGACAGCTAGTCAATTTTCTTGTGTAATCCAAAATTGATATGCACAATGGATGAGGCAAATCACACCTTTGCCAATAGTATATTAGTGTTCCAGTTTTGTCATGTCTCCACCAACATTGATTGTTTTCACACTGGGACATATTTGCCAATTTTCCCAGTATAAGGTGAAACTTCAGAATTTGAATGTGTTGTTCTCTTTTTATTGACTTGTTTTCATATAATCAATGATAATGTGGAATTTTGAAAGCTATATGTTCCTGTCTTTTGATTACTTATTATGGAAGAACTCTTGGTTTTAAATATAGTTTCAAATTTTGAATCAGAGGATCTGGGTTTAAATCTTGGCTTTTCCATTTATTTTCTGTGTGACCTTGGGCCAGATACTTTACTTTTCTGGTCCCCATTTTCTAAAAAAGATTTAGGATCTGATATCTCTGACCACTTCTGGCTCTAAAATTATGATCCCATAATATAACCTATATAAATTTTCTCTCTCTTTTTTGTATTCCGGTATATGTATATATATATATATATATATATGTGTGTGTATGTATGTATGCGTATATATACATATATATACGCATACATACATATGCATATGTGTTTAGTAGTCAAGATATTTAATGGTAAGATTTCCCCCCATTTTCTCTTCTTAATCTATATGCAATGGTTTTGTCCTTTCAAGAACTTTTAAAATTTGTGTAATAAAAGTTCTGTACTTCATATTTTATTATAACCTCTATCTCTTATTTGGTTAAGAATTATCCCATAGCCATAATTGTGAAAAGATTTTTCTTCCATTCTTCTCTAATTTTTAAATGCATTTTTAAAAAAAATTTAGGTGTTATATTCATTTGAAATTTATTGTGGCATATATTATAAGATCTACCACAAACCTAATTTTTGTCAAATTGCTTTTTCAATTTTCCTAGCAGTTGGACAGACGCATTTTACATCATACACAACTGTACACATATGCACTTTAGAAGGGAATGGATTTTATCTTTGCTGCCTAGGAATATTGTGCTAATTTGAAAATTCTACATTAACATTTTTTCTGAGAAAAGCTGCTTCTGTAGCTGCTCTATCCATGATTCTAACGAGTTACTACTAATTAGGACTTGCTTAGTGCTGGGAATTCAAGAAAATCTCATTCTTAAAGACATTGAAATCAGGCCAGGTAGGTCTCTGTCATTCTTATCTCACCATTACTCTGCCATGCTGTATGTGTAAGTTTCTTATTATCCCTGAATGAATCCAAGGATCTTAAAGTTTTAAGAAGTTCAGCTTCCTCCAGCTTCTTTATCTGTTATGAAATCTCCTCCATAACTTTCCTGACAGGTGCTCATCCAAACTTTATTTCAATATGTGTGTGCTTTTGTTCTTGCTTTTCTGGGTTCCCAGGAAACCCTACATTTCCTTTATCTCTTGCTGAATTAAATCCCATCCTTTAAAACTAAATACAAATGACACCATCTCCTTAAATCTTTTCTGATACCCCACTCAGGAACAGACATTCATTTTGCAACTCTCTTAACACACGTATTATTTATTACAAAACTATATATAGTCACTTTATTTAACTTACATGAAGAGAATAACATGTAAAATGACTGGTTGAATGAATCAAAGGCCAGAATTAAAGTTGCTATGGAAATATTAACCAATCTCAGATATACAGACAATATCACTTAAATGTCAGAAAGTGAAGAATTATGAAGTCTCTTCATGAAGGTGAAAGAGGAGAGTGTAAAAGATTACTTGAAGCTTAACATTAAAAAAAAACAACCCAAAAATCAAGATCATAGAATGAGAAGAATATAGTGTGAGAAGAAATGAAAGCACTATCAGATTCTATATTCTTGGGTTCAGAGATCACTGTCAATGGTAACTGCAGCCAGGAAATTAAAAGATGCTTGCTTCTTAGAAATAAAGTTATGGCAAATCTGTATAGTATCCTAGAAAGCAGAAACATCACCTTGCTGACAAAGGTCCATATAATCAAAGCCATGGTTTTTCCAATAGTAGAAGTATGGCTATGAGAGTTAGACTGTTTTTAAGGAAAGCTGAGCACCACAGAATTGACGATTTTGAATTGTGGTGTTAGAGAAGACTTTAGAGAGTCCTTTGGACAGCAAGGAGATCAAATCAGTCAATACTTAAATAAATTAATTCAGACCATTCATCGGAAGGATAATACTGAAGCTGAAGCTTAAAGGATGTGACCATAAAATGAGATGAGAGAACTCATTAGAAAAGACCCTGATGTTGGGAAAGTTTGAAGGCAAAAGGAGAAGGGGAGGATAGAGGATGAAATGGATAGATAGTGTCATGGAAGCAACAAACATGAGCTTGGGCAGACCTAAGGAGACAATGATAGACAGGCAGGTAGACAGACAGAGGAGCTCGGTGTGCTACGCTCCATGGGGTCTTGGAGAGTTGGACATGACTGAATAATAACAATGACACGTGTATATGATACACTGTATCGTAGTTGCCTATATTTAATTCACATCTTCCACCCGCCTAAGCTCTTTGAACCTTGTCTTATCCAAACTGTCTTATCTCTCCCAGTTTCTGGCATATAACTCAGTACTGATGATGCATTTGTTGAAGAAACAGGAGGTAAAGAAAGAACCACTTCACAGGGCAACCATTTCTATTATTGGGCATCTCTACTAAAAAAAATAAAGTTCTGGCTTATATTAAACTGAAATGTCTCGTAACTTCTACCCAATAGTCTTAATTTTATCCCCTGAAAAAAAGAAGAATAAACCTTACTTCTTCCAGATGACATTCATTCAAAAGATGAACATAGGCAGCAAGCCCACCCCTAAATCTGCCTTTTTCCTGGCCAACCATGCCAGAAATGGATTCATTTGTTAATATTCTTTCTAAAAGTGGCAACTAAAATTGAATATAATACTCCAGGTGACATCTGACAACTGGCAGAATTTGTTGGAGTTGTGACTTACTCCATTTTGTACATTTTCTAAATGCCACTTAATATCATATTCATCAGCTTTGTGTTATTCATAGATTCTTAAACATTCTTATCTGAATTTAAGTCATTGAGGATGATCTATAGCTGGAACTTAGCAAAGGAGTTCTCCCCACAGTTTGACTCCAATCCATTTAGCCAGTGTATGCTATTTCATCTAGCTATCAATTAATTCATCTAACTTTCCTGTCATTTAGACTACATTTCTCTTTTTGGTCTACAAGAATTTCAGTAGAGACTTTGACAAGTTATTCATTGAAATATAGATGTTTTCAGTGTTACCTTCTCTTTTTGTATTAGTCTAGTAACTCTATAAAAACTTTTTTTAGTGAACTCATACTTATTCTTGGAGATCCCACAGTCACTAGGTGTGTGACCCTGTTCATCTCAGTTTTCTCACTTGTAAAATTAGCCAAAGAAAAAAATGGCAAACCATCCTAGTGTCTTTGTCGAGAAAACTCCAAACAGGGTCAAGAAGAGTCAGACACAACTGAAACTACTAAATAATAACTCATGAATCATCTCAGCTAGACAACTAGGTGGCACAGTGAATATAACACTGAATCTGTAGTCATGAAGACCCAAGCTCAAATCTAACTTCAGATATTTACTAGCTGTGTGATCCTCATCATTTAACTTCTGTTTGCTTCAGTTTCCTCAATCTAAAATGGGTTTAATAACATCACCTACCTCACAGGATTATAGTGAAGATGTAAAGCACTTGCTTTACAAATGCCTGACACATAGTAGATGCTATATAAATGTTTATTCCCTTCCATTTCTTTCATAATCTATTGTAGAATTTTTTCCAGGAATTATCATCAAAATCATCAGTCTGTAATTGCTAGTATCAATTTCTTTCCCAGTTTGAAAACTTGCTTTTTCTCAGTTTCATGACTTTTTTTTGTTTTCTTGACTACTCAAACATCACAGAGAACAATTAAATGATTATATCTACAGGTTCTTTTAGTGCCCGGAACTTAATTTTTCTGGTCCTGAAGGCTGAGATTTATTTAAAGCAGGGAAATGTCCTTTTATCATCTCTTCCTTGAGAACTTAAGCTTCAACTTCTGCTATGGTCCAGTAGTCATTCCTAAAGAAAGCAATAACTTAATTATCTTTCACATCTACCATACTAAACATGACGTCTTTTTAAATTAAGTTTTTCAATGAATATCTATTTTATTTTTCCTTATTCCCCTCCCTCAATTTGGAATAAAAGAAAAAAGCTTTGTTTTATGAACAGTTAAGCAAAACAAATTCCAGTATTAGTCATGTCCAAAAAATATATGTATCATTGTGTACTATGAGTCCATGAGTTTTCTGTGAGGAAGTGGGAAGCCTGTTTCCTTGTTATTCCATGGGGACCATGGTTGATTATTGGGTTGATCAGTATTCCAAAGTCTTCAAAAGTTGTTTATATATGGCTTCTCAAGAAATTTATATTTATCTTGTCATGAGAACAGAAATAAATAATGTAACCTGAACAATATGATGTCTTAGAATTTGACTATTCATTTCTGAGCCACTAAATTTGTGAAAGAGTCTATTCTTTCTGTTCTTATGACTGATAAATTTTCTAGTCAAAATAATTTCACCAATGTATAATCAGGAATTCAGAGTTATTATAGGTAAAAATAAAGGCTGTCCAAAAATCAGTGCAATTTTAAGCTTTAATAGCAATTAAATGTTATTAAATATCTTTACTAGATTAATTAAACTCTGATGTTTAAAACAAACTCATCTAAAAATGTGAACATAGCTTTCCTATGTATAACAATCATGAGCCCCAGAAGAAGTTAACCTTTAAGATAAAAAGTTAGGATGAATTCTAGGGAAGTTGTTAAGAAAAGGGTTAAATTAAAAGTTAAGGATAAGTGAGGAATGCACCACATAAACTGTTTATTTCTTTAAAAGCTTCCTCTCTAAGAGCTTCTCTTTATCCATTTAATGTTTGGGCTTGACTATTTTGATGAAAAGGATGTTTTTTCTGGTAAATTAGTTAATAAAGTCATGATTATAAATCTAGTGGGTTTAGGCAAAACTATAATGGAAGAAGTAAAGTTAATAAATCGAACACTTACTATCTGAAAGCAGTGGACCTTACTTGCAGGTTCAAAAATATCATTCTGTAAAAACTCCTTGAGAGGTGAATCTGAAAAACTGCAGTGATAATGGCACTCTAATTAGGGAAGCACATAGATAATATTTAAATCAATTAGATTTACTAAGATCAAGCTTTAATGGTAATTGAATTTCTGCTTTAGACCATCTTATGTGAAGCAAATAAAGTTTGCCTCTGCTGCTAATACCAATTAATGGATTCCTATGTTCAATCTTCTAGGAGGAATGGTGTTCCAAATGTAGGAAAAAGTGAAAGAGTTGAAGGAAAAATCTTTCTTTTTTAGATTACATGGGAGAACAAAGTATTATTTACCAAGTTAGAGGAAGTTGTTTAATGAGAAAATGGGTCAAAAGAAGGAAAAGGGATCTGAAGAGGTGATGGGAAATTGTTAACTGTGTTGGAAGGTTCAGGATTTAAAGATTATAATGCAACACAGAGGAGAAAATATCCTGGATCACGGGGTGAGAAGTAATAGGCACAAGGATCTTCCTGTAGAAAATGAGCTGTGACATCTCAGAAGTAACTTCCTGGGCTCTAAGGAATGATGGTGGAAGTGCCCTAAAGAGAGAGGTTATCTAGTAACAGTCAGTGGAAGATGAGGTAAGTAAAGGTGATTGGTGACTCCTTGCCAAGTAGTAAAAGGGTGATTGGTTGGTTGTTGACTTGGGATAAACAATAGTGAGGTCTATGACCATCCCAGGTCATGTATCTAGAACACAACAGAGAACATCTGGAGACCTGTCTGACCTTGCCGGTCTCAACTTACTCCTGATGATGTATGTGGGGACAAAAGGAACGGAAAAGCATCATCAGGAGCTATGACATTCTGGTAAGAAAATGACCTTGGCGACAAAGTGCTATTTGTATCACTTCTGCTATTTGAAAATGAGAGGGCTTAAAAAAAAGGAAGGCAGATTTGGGAAGTAAAGAGCTAGTCTTCAAGATGGTGTCTTCTGTTAATTTGATAAGCACAACACCCCTCACAATTATGTTTGGACTGACATCCAACTCATTGATTTAAAAAAGCAAAGCAAAATTCAGGGATGAGCAGAGATCCTTGGAACATTGCACTAAAGTCCTCCTTCCAAATTGAAATCCAACCATGAATGACAATTGAAATAAGATAATGAAGGTTAAGTGCTTTGTGAACTTTATATCACTAGATATCATAATAATCTTTACAATAATTATTGTTATTCCTACCACTCTTTGGATCTTTCCATTCAGCTGCTTCCAAATCCATCTATTATAACTTTGCCAACAGCTTCTATACTTTACCCATAAAATTAACATGAGAAACTTCATTGAATGTTTTGCTAAAATCCAGTCATGCTGTTATTTGCCACATTCCCCTGACCTGTCAGTCTAGTAACCCTGTCCAAAAAGGAAATGATGTTAGTCTGCATGATGTTTTCTTGATGAAATCACTCAAGCTATGAGTAGTCAATTCCTTTTCTCATTATCTACTAAGCATCTCATTCATATGTTCAAAAAATTCTTCCAGGAATCTAAGTCAAGCTGACTAAACTCTAGTCAGATTTCTCTCTTCCCTTTTTTGAGTATTAAAACATTCTGTCCTTCACCCCCGAGGCTCTTTCCACATTCTCTAAGATCTTCCCCAAACTCCCGTCATTGGCTCAGCTTTGTCATTCTTTCAGAACCCTGGAATGTGTGTCTTCTGGGCCTAGGGACTTGAACTCATTCAAGGCAGCTAGGCACTCTCGTAACTATCTCCCTATTTATTTTGAATTTTGACTTCCTATTAGCCGTTTTAGTTCTAACTTTTCTGACCCAAATATCATTCTCCTAAGCAGACAGAACAGAAGCAAAATAGAGTTGAACAGCTATGTACTCATTATTAGTGTCCTATCACTTTTGTACTATCACTTTTGTAACCTTTTCTGTTACTTTCTTGACTATCAACTGTCCTGTTGTGATTCTCCTCTTCTTCCTCAGGTCTTTTGCTCTTTCCTAAATACATATTTCTTCTCTCAATGCTCCTATTATTATTATTATTATTATTTTATTATTACCATCATATTTGACTCTTGTGCCTATCCCACTCCACACATATTGCCAAATTTGAAAGACTCTACCACTAAAATAGCTCTTTTATCCGCCTTGTTCTTTTCATTCCCACTGCTACCACTTATTTTAGGCCCTAAACTATTATCTAACTGCACTGTTATCTCTCAACCAGTCTCCCTACTCTCTATCTTACCTCTCAGATCTACATTTGCACATCATAAGCACTCATTAAATGCTTGTTGAATTAAAATTGGATCCTACACACCCGCAGCCATATCAATATCCATTGTCTTGTCATTTTACTGCTCAAAACCTTTTTGATGGCTTCCTATTGCATACTGAGGACAGGTAGGTGCCACAGTGGAGAGAATGCAGGACCTGGGGTCAGGAAGACTTGTCTTTCTAAGTTCAGAGCTGGCCTCAAACACTTACTAGCTGTATGACCTTGGATCACTTAACCCTGTTTGCCTTAGTTTCCTCATCTGTAAAATGAACTAGAGAAGGAAATGGCAAACTACTCCAGTATCTTTGCCAAGAAAACCCCAAATAGGGTTATGGAGAGCTGGACATAAGTGAAACAACTCAAAAACAACATTGCCTACTAAATTAAGTCTGTTCTTCTTGAGTGAGCTTTCAGGATTCTTTCTAAGCTACCACTAATCTGTTTTTCCAGCAAGACCTCATAAAACTTTCTTTCGTATATTCTATGCTATCACTAGACTACTCAGAAAATTTAAAATATATAATATACATTTGACCCACTCCTTGCCTTTGTCTGTGTCATTCTCTCAATCAGCCCTATCCTCTCCATTCCATCCTGCATCCCTGACCTTCCAGACATTCTTCAAGATCCAGTTCAATCACCTTCTCCATGTAGACTTCCTTGGTTTCTGTTTCAATGTTCTATTCTCTGAAGCCTCACAGGAATTTGTTCCTCTTATATATTTTTATTTTCATTATCTGTTCACTTCTTATCTTGTCTACTAGACTGCAAAATTCTTCATAGGCAGTGATCTCTTCTCATTTATCTTTGTACATCCTTTGTACCTTGCAGACCTCTTTAAACATAATGCTTAGTAAATGTTGGATTGCTGCCCTGAAATGAACTGATTATATCTTATTTAGAAGGATTGTCAAGCAACTATCTATCTGGAGTTTAACTTAGTTAAAAGAGACTTTTAACATTTCACAGAAAAATTCAGTTGTATTCTTTCCTATGATTGCCTTCATTATTTCAAGAGAGCTTCCATTTAGTTGCCCAGATCTTGTTTCCTCCCTTTCTACTCCATCCAAAATATTCTTTAGTTGGCTAATATTCCAAGTTAGATATAACTGGGACTCCAGCTCAAAACTTGATTTCTTTGCTCTTTGTGAAATATGGGTGAAGTTAAAACACTTTAAAAGTCCAAGGCCACTTCTGATTCAAAAGTTTATGACGTTTTTAAATGAAAAGATGTAATTGCTCTTCTGCCTGAAATGAATGCAAGCCATGATTAACCATAAACAAGTTATGTGCTAGGAAATGTTTCTCTAATAATCCATCATGTTGGCCTCAGAAACAGTGTCTGTTTGGAGTGTTTCTAAACACTGTGAAAGAACCACATTGCTGGGGAAGTCAGGAAAGGAAATGATAATGAAAAGGAACTAGGATTCATATATTCTTAGTGTGTCATTACTTGAGACTTTGCAGCTCATTTTTATAACAATCCTAAGTTAAAAATTGGAAAGCTAGACTTAATATTCCCTCCTCTTTTTTTCACTCAATCATTTAGAGTTTTGGGGTTTTTTTAGACATTCTTAGTCCTTAGAAGTTTGATGTGCAGGTCTTGTAAGAAAAGAGGGCCATCTTCAGGAAATAAGACCATATAAACATATTATTCAGCTAAGGAATCCACTGACAACCCTACCCCCACCATACTGGTTAATTTTGGATTTGGCATGGCTATCTGAGCTTTCTCAGATGGGGTGGTTTATAGAATTCAGAGAACAAGGAGCTCATGGGAAAATGCCTTTTGTAACCTTTTCTCTGTTACTTTTCTTGACTGGTTTAGAACTTTATTCTCAGATACATAAAAGCATGTCTATAACATACCATGTGGGTTTTAGCTGTGCAATTACCATCTTGACATGTGAGTCAAAAAAAAATACTTCACTAAAATGACATCAGACACTTCTGCAATGCACCAAAAAAAGATATTTCAAAATTAGAAAGATATATGAATAAATGACCTTCAGCATTAAATCCCTGGATCTTAGGAACTGACTTTTAACTCCAGGTCATTTATATAAATCACTAAAGAGTCAAATAAAAGTTTGTAACTTTGTCCTCTCAAATGGGTTTTTACCGTATAAAGGACTCATTTGAAACAATTTAAAGATAGGGCTACTTTTGTGGTTGTTAAATAAAGGTTTGGATTGACATTTTCCTCTAAATTTTAATAATTGTATTAACTGAATATTGCCTAAATAGGAGTGAGTTTTGTCAAAACATAATTATTCTTATCATTATCTTCATCTAACAAGTCTTAAACATGTTATGAGAATATTAAGTGAGATATATTAAACTCTTTCCCATTAAGAGTTTGCCCAAGAGACATGCCTCCTATTCCTTTCTGTGTTTTCCCAGATCTGGAAACCTAGTAAATGTTTGCTGACTGATTGACTACCCTCTCATTCTCTCTCTCTCTCTCTCTCTCTCTCTCTCTCTCTCTCTCTCTCTTTCACTGCGCGTGTGTGTGTGTGTGTGTGTGTGTGTGTGTGCGTGTGTAGACAGGGAAGTGTATTACAGTGAGTGAGAGCTTCAAAGAGTGGTGGATAATGATGGGAAGGAGTAGGAAAGTCCTTTATCCATGGAGGAAGAGGATAGTTCCCCTGACTGCTCTTCCTCCTAGCTGGGAATCCCAGTAAGCCAAGAAGGGGATTGTTGTTTTCATAGCAATTTGGAAAGATTCCAGTAGATCCCAATCTCAAGCTTGTGGGGCCCCTCACTTAACTCTTAGGAATGACTCATTTTGGGATTTTCTAATCTGGTATTCCCAGTTTAGCATTCAGAAGCTGTTAAAGCTATATTTTTCATATTTGCTAGAACTACTTTGTAACATATTTACTATGTGGAGCAGAATTAAATATAAAATTGTCTCCAAACCTAGCTAAAAATGATGTAATTGCTACAATCCTTAGAAAGACTTGTTATAAGGTTGTATCATCTATGAGGTCAGAACATAGCATCAGAGTGAGACCTCGATATATAAGGCTCTTCATCAGAATCATGGCTAGCTTGGAGTGAACAGAATTTTGCCCATGCTACTGACATGAGAAGGGAGAACTTCATCTCTGGGAGATCTCCCTATCTCCATGCATCTCATGTGACTGTTCCCTACTGCTTGACTGTTAAAGTAATCACTTCAGGAGAGGGAGTCATCTCACTTTAATTCCCAAAATAATTGGAGAAAGGTGAAGAACAAATAGACTATTCCCTCTCCTAATTTAATTGAACTTAGGGTAAAACTATCATCTACCCCTCTTTCCCCTACTCAACCATTTTTGCTCCCTGGTGAAAAAACAATTAATTTTATTCTCAGTAATTCTGTTAGGTATTTATTTTGACATTACCTATATCAAGATTATCTCAAGCATCATGTGCACACCTGATGTTGATCTCTACATTTGTCCTCAGAGAAAAATGACTGATTTGGGGGGGGGAATACTGTTTCTTTAACTTCCTTGTTCCCTTTTTCATGGGATCTGTACTTTTTTCTTTTTAATTTAGAGGCATTTCAATTTATAAAAGTATCAGAAAATAACCATTTGAATTGTTGTCAATTTTTAAAAATCTCTTTGCCATGCTTTTATCTCTTGAAAATTTTTTCCTTTTAAATATGGAGTACAATCTTTCTACGCCAACATATAAGGCTAAAAAAAACTCTGTAAATTTGTTATTGTTAAAAGGTATGCTATCATCTCATTTGAAATAAATGTTACTAAGGCCAAGTTCCCTTCTGGATAAGGCAGGGCCTTGGGAATATGGGATTAAAACTTTGTTTTTAAAAGAAATCATCAAGAAGAGTGATAATTAAAAAGTACATGGGGTCCTTTTTTTGGTCCTGGTGAGTATACTTTCTATGCATTAACTTTTCATACCTTAACTGGGTGAAGTCCTGTTAATACCCTCACATACCCTGCTAAGGTATGTAATACTGAATACCCTAACTAGGGGTTTGGCTTCAAGATATTTTCCTTGACTAATTTCTCCCTCACCTGTTGGCTACTTTACTCTTAAAATATGATTATTAAAAAATTATTAAACCATGTGACACAAAAGCAAAACAGCTTAATTAGATTCAGAGTAATTAATGGTAATGTCAAATGACAGCAGGTAGAATAAACGACATCAGCCATAAGCATTCTAAAATTACAAAAGGTACCAGCCCATCCTATGATCATTTTCTTATTCCTGGACTTGAAAGACCAGGGAGCTTAGGGTTTAGGGTATCCCGATGGAGCCACCAGCACAGAACAACTCTCTCACTAGGCAAAACAGATAGGGCCAAGGTAAAACTTGCTACAAATATTGCCCTTGGCCATTTCTTATCTTTTTAACTGGTTACATCTCTGCTTTAATCACATGAATAGGGCATTTTGAATTCACAGAAGTCACTATACTCAATTTATAGATGAAGAGACTGAGGCACAGAATAAACTCTCCAATTATGTTGGATCACAAAGCTAGCATGTATCAAACTAGGATTCAGGTCTAGGTCTTCTGATTCTAAAACTAGTAGTCTATCCATTACAACACAGTTGAGCTTTGTTGACACTTGTTTTTGTATTTGTCATTCTTGTAATCCCCTTTCTTCATTAACATTCGCTACCACACTCCATATCTCCAACAGGCTTGAGGAACTTGAGTGTTCTGACCGCTTATTACTCAATGGTAATTGGTCAGTCATTGGTGACAGTGGTGGTAGAAGAGATGGATTCCCTCAATAATGGCTTCAGGGGAACTGGGATAAAAGCATGACCCATTTGAAGATTGAAAGAGTGTTGCCATTCCCAGATTTCTTGAGTACAGGATCTGGGTCTATCTGCACCTGATTCTGAGGGGAGAGTGTTCTTTGAATGGTAGAGGTAGTTTGACTCAGTAGTCACCCACTGTCTTTCCCTCAGGACAAGAAGGGAATGATAGCTAGACTGCAGGGAGTTAAGAAGTGGATGGTGGGGAAGTAGAAGAAGTAGTAAAATGCAGTATTCCTTCTGGAAGTCCATTTGTGGAGAGGAAGGGAGAGATAGTGCAATAGACTGAAATTAGAGAAGAGTGGAAGGAAGACTTTCTTAGGATAAGGAAGATTTGAATACACTTATAGGTAGAGGGGGATGAACAATCAGAGAAAGGAGATTGAAGGTGAATAGGAAAGGAAACAAATGATCCTGAACAAATCATTACTTTTCAACTGAAGTTCTAGTTTCATAGCTGCTATCCTCTCTATATCAGACAATCAAGGTCATGGGTACTTCATAGTCATGCAAGGATCCTTAAATCTGCTGTTGACTGGACTGTTTGAGAATGCTTTCTTAGATGTTTTTGCTTTGTTGAAGGAATGAAAGAGAAATGCTAAATGCCTTTTTCCTGGAAGGGGGAGGGGGCAACATATGGCTCCTATGAGACCATAACCACTGCCATTTTTGTTCTTCTTATAGATTTTCTGGCCCTTTCCTTCCATCTCATAACTTTTCAAAACTCACATGTAGGGAAGTAGGACTGCGCCACACACTCAGTTACCTGGTAAAGCTTCTTTCTGGTCCCCTTCCTAAAGGATACCCTCTTTCTTTCAAAGCCTTTTGGAGAATATGGTTGAGAGATAAGTCTTGGCATGCTCAAATGTTGGTCTGCTGGGAAACACCAGTTCTTTAAACTTATTATGAGTTTGTTTTATATTATTTGTTCTTTCTTTATCATTGAGATCTAGTTCCATTTAACTGAGGTTTTAATGTATTTAGTCAAGTGGTATATGTCAAGTTTCTTAAGGATATTTATCAAAGGAAATTCACAAAAGCTCAGTAAATTTTGAGCTCATAACAAAATGCAGCCAGTGGTGTAAAAAACAAGGATATTCTGGATTTACCATTAGCAGATACATACATTAAGAAAAGAAATTAAAAATAATTAAGCAAATAATGTAAGCGAAACTCAGAATGGCAAAGTAAAACCAAATTAATTCAGACAAATTCATGAAAGGCTTATCTGAATTATGAACTATTTTCAAATAAATACATAAAGATGCAGTGAAAAGAACTTTGAATTTGAGGTCAGAAGACCTGTGTTCAGAACCTGATTTGTTTACTTTATAATATTTATAATATTACTTTATAACCTTGGGCAAGTTCAGTCCCTCTTTCTGAATTTCACTTTCCTCATCTGGAAGAGTAAAAGTTTGTACTAGATGAACTCTAAAACCTCTTCAAACTCTAAATGCTATGATCTAAAATATTTTCTTGCTTTCCAGATATATGGAATTATTCAGACTCAGATAATAGGATGTCAGCTAACAAAGATCCTTAAGAACTTGCTTTAATGAGTAATAATAATTCATTATGCTCAAATAGCATATGAGTAATGATAAGCATTTTCCTTGTATGTTGATAGATGCTTCTAAAGTGCTTGAAAATGTTATTCTCTTCCATATTTTAATCATTTCCTTTGATATACTGTTTAAACAATTAATGTTCACTATATACAGAGACTTGCTAGGTAAAAAGGTAAGTTCAACTCAGCTTGCCTCCACTGAAATTGTAATTCGTTCTATTGCAATCTGATTATGCTTTGTCATAATCAACTTTGGTAATATATTCAATGTCATAAGAACTGGATCAAGAATTATTCTTAATATTATGGTTTAGATAGAGGGAAGGAGGTAGTGTTACCTTTAATATATGAATATGCCTGCAGCTAGAGAAATAAATTAATTTCCCTTAAACCCCAAAAACAGTTGGGGACAGAACCACATGAAGGCTTAGCCCTTAGTGTATTTTCTATCCAGGAGAAAAGAGGTCTATGAATTAGCAATGTTCTCTTATTTTTTGTGGTTGAGTTTGACTTATTTGTGTTTTTACTTTATGTTTTGAATTGATGATTTGATAAATTATTTTTATAATAAAGTTATTTTTAGGAATGACTCGGTTAGCTATATTTCAGATAAATTACCTAAGCTTTAAAAACATTTTAAGTTCACAAAAACCACCTTAATTCTACTTCTTCCCTTGAGTTTTTGATATATGTATATTTATGACAAGTGTAATCTGTATGTCTCTGAATCGTTAGTGTATAACTCACTAGAACATTAGTTTGTAAGATTTATCTCCTCTGATAATTACCAGGTTAGATGAAGTCCATGAGTCTTAAGTTGAGGTAATCATATTTTGGGCTATAAATAAGGAGAAAACCTGGAAGACATTAGTTCACTTCCAGTCTTAGACAAAAAGATGTATGACATCTTAAGCAAATTTAGAAATATCTCCTTCTCAAGTGGACTATTCGTGCTCGACCTGTGATAGAGCCGTCTGAGCTGATAGTGGTATAACCAGCTACTGTTGGACATACTGTACATTGACCCTGACATGATGATGCCATCATGGTCATCTAGGAGCCTGACGAACAAACAGCAACAGAAACAATGTTGCAAGACAGTGTAGCTTCTGCCTTGACGGCCTTTACTCGTTCTTAACTTTGTGCCCTTCGATGTGCTTCCAAAGATTCTATCCAAAGTTTACAGTTGGAGAGATAATCTGGTATAGGGTCTAGACAAATAATGGGAGGATAGTCAAGGATACCTCAGCTCAGCGCTAGGTTTTGATACTTACTAACTCTGTGACCAAGAGAAAACCACTTATCAGCTCTGGATCTGTTTCCTGACTTATGAAATGGGGATATTATCCCTGTATTACTTACTGAATTGTGCAATTCTCAAATTATATAATGAATGTACATTGCCTTGCAAATGTTAAAGCACTATGTAAATGTCAGTTTTTTATCACTATTTGACCTTACAGTCTCCATGGAGTTTTAAAAATATTTCAAATCCTTTTCTTTTTCTCCCCTTCCACAGCTAAACTGTTTCTGTATCTCAACACTCAGCAGGGTAGTTTGGAAGTTGTTTTTACAATCACTCCATGACCTTTGACTTTATCTTCAAGTGGTGCAGCTGTTCCATGTTAGATATTGTTATTATGTGAATAAACATCTCGACTGGGACTTTCTCAGCAATGAGTATAAACAACTGTTACAAAACGGTTAGAAAATTGTGGTTGAGATGAGCCAAATCCCACCTTCCTCAATGCAACCAGAACATTTTTCAAGCAAAGCACGTTTTTGGTGGAAATATGTTTGAAATTCACAACTGAAGATTTCATGCAATGTGTTCCTGAGTGGAGCTATTAGTATGACTAGCTTTGAACGTTGCCTTAAAGGAATAGCACAAAAGTTATAAGTTGTCATAGAAACAGCATTGCTGCCAAAACCCTATTTTAATTAAAAGCAATTTTGAAATCTGTATTGCCACGAAATGGTTTTGTAAGGGGAAAAAACTGATATAGAATTTTAACTATGGATTTGAATTTTGATATAAAAGTAATTCAAATATTTATGAAGGTTTATATAAATATAAATAAATAAAATATATTAATAATTATTATATATATTTTATATTTATTAATAAATAATTTATGAAAGTTTCTGATATATCATAAAATAAATATGAGATAAATTACATTTTATTGATAGTAATGATATAAAACAACACAATAAACTACGGTCATTTATGGGAAGCCTTTCCTACTCCTAATTATTAATATCCTCTTCCTTCTCATTATATCTTATATTTAATTATTTGTCATCATTTTATACCACTAAGTATGATAAAAACTTCATTAAGGCAGGAACACTTGTTACTATCTTTGTATGCCCAGCACCTCATATCATACTCATTGTGTACCTAATAAATACTCAATGAATTGAATTGAATCTCTAGGGTGCTGGAACTGCATTGATGTGAGCTATTTGGAAAGATGTCTTTAGTCTTGCATTCTGATTTTTGAAGGGAATAGAATTAAATGTTATTTTGCCAAAAATAAGAAACATTTGGCCAAATATTTTTTCCAAAAAAGATTGAACTATTTTTTTCTACTATAGTTTTATTAATTTTTGTAATTTGTAGGGAATCTTGTGGACCTCCTTTTTGTTTTATCTCCAATTTCAGAGTAACAGTACCTTTATATTAAAAAACATTAAAAATCGTTGGCTCTACATAATTGATTTCTTAGTTCCATTGGTGAATATGCTTCCATTGTCAATGATTATTCATGGTTCCTTTAACAGTCTTATTCCAAAGCCATACAGTGACATAGTAGTGACCTTGGGTTTTCCAAAACTATTACAACTGAACACAAGTTCCAATAGAACCTACTAACCTGCAAATGCTTCAGAGAGGCTTTGTGATGGGCTGTAAGTTTTAGCTAAGAATTGAAAACAATCTCTAATTGCCAGAATGATTCCCATTGGGTGATGGCATACATGCACGCACACATACATACTCACGTGTGTATGTATGTGTGTGTACATGTATTTAAACTATGCAATTCACTAGAAGGAAATAATTTTTTTTGAAATTTTGAAATATCCATTGTGCTTTTTTAGGATTCAGTGATTGACAATGAATATTGGAAAAGATGTTCTCACGGGCATATTTGTCCTAACGTGTTTTTATTTACATATATATTTTAAGAGAAAATATGTAATTCCTAAACAGGCATTGGAATGGAAGTCAAGAATGCAGGATTATGATCTTGGGTTAACTAAGCACCAGTTATGGCAGTCTCTGGGCCTTAGTTTTCTAGCCTTTAAAATGAAGGTTGGATTTGATGATCTCTGAGATTGTCTGTTCAGTTTGAGGGTTCTAGAATTCTTATTATTTTTCCTTGAATCAGAGTTGGAGAGAAGGGAGAAAATCAACTGTAAAAGGTAAAGTTATGAAGTTGAGAGTACATTTCCATTTGAAGCAGATATTACCTACTGTTTTGGTTTATCCCAAATATTAGACAGGCTCTCAGGGTAATGTGGGAATTACTCTTCATAGTTAACCAAAACCTGTAACATATGTATCTATTCTTGTATCCATACTTGCTTAAAATTTCATTCTTGGGCCATTTTCCATAATGGCCTCCCTCCTTTCTGCCGACTCAATTCCATTTAGAGCCCAATGCTTTTCTAATCCTTTCTCAGGTGTCCACTCCTCTTGTTTTTCACTCTGGATTTTCTCTGAAAATGAAGAGTAGTGTTAGCTGCCAACTAGTTTTGTTGTCTCTTTGGAATAACCTGAATAACTGTAATCAAATTTTAATGAATGGCTTGGACTATCCATGTGGCTGCAACCGGTTTCTGATTTGGAATGTGTGACTTTTCAGGGGGCAGGAAAGGTGGCTTCATAGTGACTAAGTGAGGTTTATTAGAACCTTGAAGTAAGGCAAAGCTGCATGCCAGGGAGGTGACCTTGTTCTCATTAAATGCTTTAAATGGATAGATCCCATAGTAGTGGTATCTATGCAGGCAGGCACCAGTGTGGCATTGTGCCTAGTACAAAGAGTACCAGGAAGTGTCTGTGAAATGATGACGTGAAAAGAGGCAGAAACAAGGGAAGCATTTCTCTCTCTCTCTTTTTTTTTTTTGAAAAAAAAAACATTCCTCAAATGATAAGCAAATGCAATTGCTTTATTTAGTTAAATGCTATACTGATTATATGTATCTGCCAAACCTCCTCAGATCCTTTTTTAATTTTTATTGTAGAATAATAAAAGGATAAGAAATACATATTCACAGTGCATCCTTTATTGAAATACAGGAATTTTTAAACCTTGAAGGAATCTTCAAGATCATCTAGTCTAGAGGTGGGGCACTTGTGGCCTTTTAGGGTTGTTCTGTAAATTTGAAATCACCCAAAAGGAGCTAGAAAGCTCTGCTTTAGTCCCCTGATCTAGTCCAACTGTTTATTTTACAAAAGAGGAAACTGAGAATGATAGAGTTAAGAGACATGTTTAAACTCAAATGACAAAGACTGGCCATGTTAGCATATGTCTATAATCCCTGTTGCTGGGAGTCTGAGACTGGTACATCACTTGGGTTTAGGAGTTCTGTGTTACAGTTGGCTAAAGCCAATTGGGTATCCATACTAAGTCTAGCACCAACATAGTGAGCCCCAAGGAGCTTGGAGTTGCTAGGCTACATAAGGAGTGATGAACTGGCCTACATAGGAAATAGACTTCCCCAAAGCTCCTGTGCTGGTCATCAGGGGGCTTAAACAAGGGATGTTCTAGTTAATGTTTAATAACTGTCTCTTCCAAAAAAAGTGTATGCTACATACCTTCACATAAGTTTAATAAGTGCAATATGCATGATTAACATTTTCTCCATCACCCTCTACTCCAGACAATTAACGAAACAATAAAGCCCTGATTCGTGGTATTTGCCAATTTCCAAATCTAATATTGAAAATTTGAAAAAGGAAAAAGGAAAGAAAGAAAAGGAAACTTACACAGCTAACTAATGGTAGGAATGGTGATAAAATTCAGACCTCAACTCACAGCACAGTGCTCTTTCTCCTGCACCATGCTATGTTGACAATATTATAGATTCGGAGCTCTGAGATAGATCATCTAGTCCAGTCCCCTCATTTTACAAATGAGGAAGCTGAAGATTAGGGAGGCTGACTTGTCAAAGATCACACAAGTACTAAGTAAATGGGGATTTGCATCTGGGTCCTCTAAGTCTGGCTAAGGGGTGTAGTGTACAGGGTGCCATTGCTGAAGTCAGAAAGATTCATCTTCCTAGTTCAATTTTGACCTCCAACACTAAATAACTGTGTGACCCTGGGCAAGTCACCTAACCTTGCTGTCCTTAGTCTCCTTATCTGTAAAATGAGCTGGAGAAGGAAATGCAAACCACTCCTGTGTCTTTGCCAAGAAAACCCCAAAGGGGCTAATGAAAAGTCAGACACAAAGACTTAACAACAGTCTCTAATGCTGGTCAACTTCTCTCATAACCCATTAATAGTCAGTCAGTTGGTCAATATGCTTTTGTTTAAAATTTATTGAATACCTACTGTGTGCCAGGCACACACTTTTTTTTTTTTGTGAGAGACAATTGTTAAACACTAACTAGCATACCCCTTGTCTAAACCCACTGCTGATCAGCATGGAGCTTTGGGGAAGTCCATTTCCTATGTAGGCCAGTTCACCACTCCCTAAGTGCAGGAAATACAAAGAAAAGAAATAGGTAGACCCTACTCTTGAGGAGCTCATAATCTAATGGAAGAGACAGCATGCAAAGGGCTATATACAAACAAGCTATATAGAAGATGAACAGGGAATAATCAACAAAAGGAAGACACCAGAATTACTATTTGATTGTCCAGAGCTAATGTAATACTGTAGAAAAAGTAAACCTCTCTTCTGGAAACTAGCTCGTTATTATCATCTATGAATATTTATGTTCTTCATTGTGATTCTAAACTATTTTTTAGTTTGGCAGGTAGAGTGCATATTAAATTTGTCATGCCTCCATTGTATTTCTGTCACTAATTGAGGACGTGTGTAAAAAAGTGTAACTTAAGAACTGAGAGTTACTCTGCTGTGAGAGGATTAAAGAGAATAAAAAATAGAAGTAGAAGACAGAAAGACTAGAGTCCAGGTAAGATGAAGGTAGTGCTTCTGTCCTAAGACTGAAGACTCTTCTCAAAACACCATAGCCTAAATCTCAAGTCTATTTCTTATGTTGTCATTCAGTCATTTTTCCATCCTGTCCAACCCTCCATGACCCCCTCTAGGGTTTTCTTGGCAAAGATAGTGGAGTGGTTTGTCATTTCCTTCTCCAACCCATTTTACAGATGAGGAAACCAAGGCAAAAAGAGTTAAGTCATTTGCCCAGGGTCACACAGCTATTATCTCAGACTTAAAGTCATGAAGCTCAGTCTTCCTGACTGCAGAATCAGCTTGTTTCTTTTCAATTGTGACTGCCTTGACAACGGGACTGTTATTTTGCCTTTCTTTCCCTAACTCTCAGCACAGTGTTTGACACATTATGTTGCAGTTGTTTAATAAATGCTAGTTGATTGACTGACTGTGATCTCAAATTTTTGAGACTGTTACTTCCTCTGTAAAAAGGAACAGACTAGAATATTAAACATATTTTGATGACAATATTTCAATTATCATTGAATTCAATAAGATTTGTTTCCTTTGTAATTCTGTGTATTTTGTTTTATGCACTGAAAATATTTTCTGAAAAGGGATCTATAGGCTTTACTACACTTCCAAAAGGATCCATGATATACAAAAATATTATCTGGACTTCAGAGTTGTCAGACACACAGTCCAAAACTTTCTGGAGTGCATCCAAACCAGATTAAAATGTATTGGGAAATATTTAACAAAATAAACAAAATACAATATTACAAAATACAACATATTTTAAAACTTAAGTCAATGTGTGACCTGAATGGAGTCCTTATAAATGGTTTAGTGGTCTCTGTTTCTATTTGAGTTTGACATCATTTGCCTGGATGATCCCTTATGTTCCTTCTAATTCTAAATCCTATGATCCTATATGATTGTATATAGGGAGGAGCAGTGGAAAGTAGATGGCATCTAATTTGAGTGCTGTGTAAGTTTACTTTATATCCTCGAATGTTTAAGAGTATTATTCCTTTTTTTTCAGAAATTATTCCAATAAAAATGTTATATAGATTGGAAAATAAGCATTGGAAAGTTGATGGTTTAAGGGGGCATCAATAAAACAGAAGGCTTCTCCCCTCTTCTTTTGGTATCATCCCCTCCTTCATATAACTTGTAAATCAATCTCCCAGTGAACTCAAAATTTTGTCATCTCCACCACTAATCTCTTATATGTCCCCTTTGTCTAACCTGGCTGCTTTCCCATTTTGTTCACTTTAGTGCCATGTGTATCACTTCTGCCAGAACCATTAAGGGAAGAGGCCAAGTGTGGTGATTCCACTGATCTGGAGGTCAAAAATATGTTTTCAGAAAAATATTTGCATATCTTTTCCATCTTTTGTCCTGTTGTTTCCTGCTTTCCAGATTCATCACTAAATGCCTTTGGAATGAGTTAGCTTATTTGAGTCTCTCTCTCTGTGCTTTCCTTAAACTCAAATTACCCTCTCCTCCTGCTGCTTTTCTTGTTTATTTTTAAAAGGGATAATGTTCATATTGTTTCACCATCCTTCTCTGTATTATTTTACAAATGAATTTTTATTTTAAATCAGTGTTGCTTTTGGCTGCCATCTCTCTCCACTTAAGTGAAGATGTCAAGGAATTGCTAACCAAGGTTCTTTTTAGAGTCTTTCTAAAGTCTACGTGTTATGGTATACAGGAGTTCAAGTTTAGCTTCATATATTTACTAACTGTGTGATTCTGGACAGGTCACTTGTCCTCTATCTGGCTCAGTTTTCCCATTTACCTAATAGGGATAATAATAGCACCTACTTCTTAATGCTATGAGGACAAAATGAAATAATATTTGTAAAGTGTCTTGCAAACCTAGAAAGTCCTATATTAGTGCTAGCTATGATTACTGTTCTTGTTGTTTAAACTACCTTATTTATCATTTCTATTCCTTTTTCAGGGTCTGTACTCATTCTTGCTATAGCAAAGTGGTGACTGTACAGACTACTGATTCAGGAATAACTCTGGCATTGGTAACTAGTTGTTTCCCGTCTGTTAAAATATAAATGGAACTTAAGTGTTTAGATGAACTCACAAATCATGACTGGAAATCAGGGACAGCCTCTACCAGGAAGGAGAAACACAACAAAAAAAAGTTATTGCTTCAGATGTAATGGTAGCTTTGACCATCCTGGAACGTTTCCCTTAGCACCAGATTCGTGAATTATCTGATAGGACTCAATACCACACAGTCATAGTACTGAGAAAGTTCAGTGAATCATCTGGAAGTCAGACCTGTCACTTTGACATTCTTTGTTCTGTCTCCTAATCTGCCACAAACATAGGCTATAGTAGAGAAGATGAAGGTACGACATAGTTTGACAGATAAAAATAGCTTTAGACAAAAGAACAGTTTCAGAAGTTATATGGGAAAACTTTAAGTTAGTTCTAATTATCAAAGGTCATAACGTCGAGGTTGGAGAACTGTAGTTGGTAGAGTCATATGGCAAATACAAGATGCATATGGCAAATGGCAAAAAATTGTTCCTACCTGTGGTCCTCTGGTATGAGTTTATATTTAATACTTTTCATAGTTTTCTTAAAATTTTTGAAATCCTCTGCTTCCCATAATTATTTTCAAAATATAGAAATTACACTTTTTATGAAAGAAAATATTGATTTACCCTAGTTTGAATTCATGTTTTGGTTTTGGTTTTGTTTTTGCGAAGAAGAAAACTAGGGGCCAACTTGAGAATCAGGTTCCTACCGCTGTACTCTTTAAGTGAATAAATTATTTGAATACTTTCCAATCATTCTAAGATTTTCCAAAATATTCATCTTATTTTTCCAAAATTAAATTTTATTTCAAACATACTTCTCAAGAAGGTATAAAGTTTTATGCTTTCTACCCATTTTAAATGTGGGAGAAAAGAATGTTATTTCCTTCTATGCTTATTTTAACTAAGAACAGAGAGACAACTGCAGATATGTATCTAGCTTAGCTCTCTATCTTCCCTATTATACTGTCTTGAAATACAATAGAAACATAACTATAAAATCGATAAGATATTTCTGGAATTTATAGATATTAATAAGCATTTTGGTTTTTTTTAGCTCCTAATGTATTTCACAGATTATTTTTCTTTTGACAATTGATGAGTTATTGAGAGAATTATTATTTACTGGAGTTCTCAGGGTTTCTGTTCACTAAAAATTTGTCACCTTAATTGTAATACTTTTACAACTTTCTCATGAGATTCTCTTTGCTTCTCTCACCAAGGTAAAATAATATGTACTGGTAAGCCTAAGGCAGGGAGATATCCAAATCTCATAATTATTCTTTTAAATATTTTGGTACCTCAGGTGATTTGAGGTACAATGGAATCAAACTACTAAATATTATCTGATTTTTCAGGTCTGAATTTAGACCCCACTTTAAGTGAAAATGGTCTAACAGACTGGAGAAAGAGGTGGATGGGGTGCATGCTTTCCTGGGGTGGGAGTGGGGCGAGATGGGGAGAAATTGTTGAATTCAAATTCTTGTGGAAGTGAGTGTTGAAAACTGGAAAATAAATATATATTTAAACAACAAAAAAAAGAAAATAGTCTATTAAATTCTCTCTGAAATGCAGCAGCTGTGTTGTGTTGACAAAATCTTACCTAAAATAAATGCTGTTTCTCATGTATCAGGTCAATGCCTGCAGGCACTGCCTTTGGTTTCCTGGCAATTGGGCAGAACACCCACACATCAAAGCAAAATAAACTTTAGAGAGCACCTAAGCAAAAACCAAACCAAACCAAAAATAATAATAAAGAAAAACAAAAGAAAAGAAGAGAAATAATCTCTTTCCAATAGGAGCTTGAGTTTTACTGGAGAGGGAGGGAAGTGTGGTGTGGTAGAAAGTGTTGGATTTGCAGTAGGAGGACCTAGGTTCATTCTAGCTTTGCCACTTGCTACCTGTGTAATGTTGAATAAATGACTAAGCATCTATGAGCCTGTTCCCCCAAGTATAAAATGAGATCAGTCTAAATGACCTTCAAAGTTCCTTCTAACTCTACATCTATGGTCCTATGTGCACATTAAACAAAAAAAAATATACATTTAAGGAAGGAAATGGGACACTCTGGAATATCATAAGCAGATCTACACATTTAATGCTTTTCAAAGAATTGACATGACCAACAGTATTTAATTTGGGGGCAACTACTGAACAAAATATGATATCATTTTCTAATACAGAATTGCATCTAGAATATTAGCATAAATTAAACCAAAGAGATTCAGATTGATCATATTTAAATAATAACTTTATATGGCTCAGTAAAATCTCTACTTGACAGAATAATTACCTGAGTTAGAGTCTGTGAAGGCTTTTACATTCAAGAATTAAAAGCAAAATACTGTGACTGATCATGGATTGTAGATGTGAGATGCCTGAGCTGACATTTGAAATACCTCAAGCAAAATGATTAACACATGCAGTGTTAAAATGAATTCTAAAATTTTGGTGAAGTGAGACAGGAAACTCATACTCATGCTCGGTGGCATATGGGCAAAAGCACTGGATCTGGGATTGACTGTGTCCTTGGACAAATTACCGCACTTCTTTATGTCTCTTGATCTCATTTCCCTCATCTATAAAAAAAGGGACCTGGACTAGATGATCTCCAAATTACTTTCCAGCTTTACATCCAATGAGTCTATGAACTTGATGCTGTTACTTCCTATTACTGGTCTCCTCACTTTTCTTTTTAGTCACGATGCCTTGTTTTTTGTTTTTGTTTTTTGTTTTCTTAGCCTCAGATAATACCCCACCCCCATAATTTCCATAACTTATTCCAAAAACTAGCAACAGTAAAACTTTCTAGGTCCTAAATATGTATAGCTCCCTAATAACTTTCAAGGGGACTTTGATTTTTGTCTTTAGTAAAGAGCTTTAAAGATTCAAGCAACATAAGCAAGGTTTAGCTTTGGGAAAGGAATGAGTCCTAAATATGCTCTACTCTTTTTTATCTTACAAAAGAATATTTAAACTTATTGACTCATCTATGGTTATGGTGAGAAAACCATCATGATTTCCCTTGACCATTTTGGAAAACATTAGGTTAAGCCATTGGACAGTGAACTCTAAAGGGAGAAAAATAGACTGTAGTATTGCATGGCCATCCCAAGGCTACAGGGACAAAATGACTCCATAGGACATTTCTGGAACCACTGAAAACATAACTTGTCAATTTCAAATTCATGCTTTCTGCAGATTATCCAAGTAAAATACATTTGTTACAGTTCACTGAGTTTTCTGCTTCTCAGAAAGATGTTTCTGGAGAAAACTAAGAGATGACTTTTCTTCATGATTAAATGTCTAACTTCTACTAAAAGGAGTAGTCCAGGTTGCAAGATGGCACCAGCAGAGACTTGTAATACTTTAAAGTTCCTAAGGTACTTTACAAGCATTAGTTAATTTTCATCTCACAACTACCCCCATGAGGTAGGTATACTCAAATAGACTTTTGATCTCATCAATGTGAGTATTGCCTCCCCTTACCATATACAGTCATTCAGATCACAACTCTGATTAGTTTGTTCATCTTAAGTAATTCTTTTGCTTTTTCTCTCCCATAAGTTTATCAGTCCCTGTGCTGGAATTCTTTTCTTGCTCTTGACACTGTGAGTACATGAATAGATCTTGGGGCTATTATCCCATCTTCTGTGGGGTAGGTAATACATATATAGTTTCCCCATTTTATATGTGAGGATATTTGACTTGATGGCTGTGGAGATGCCTTCCAACTCTTTGATTCTCTGATTCTGTGACTGACTCACAGTTACCAAGCTGGGTGGAGTAAATTAATTAAAGTAAATTAATTAGCTGCTACATAAATCAAGTCTCCTCAAATCCAGTTTTTCAACTGCTATATAATAAAATCCACCTATGAGAATACATTTTTAAAGTGTACAGAAGGTATGACTAGAGCTATAAGAGGGAAGAATTCCCAAAGATTTGAGCATACATGCTTTCATTCTTCTTTTCTCTATTGTGCATTGATAATCATCTAGAGAAAATGCTTAAGATAAGACAAGGTATGAATTTACATAACATGCAAAATAAAAAAGAGTGCTTATGTGTAATCTCAAATGTAATTTCATTTCCAATCTTATGGTATATAGTAGTTATGGAAAATCTAAAAGAGGAAGAGGGAATTAAATCTAGCAAGATGAAATATATGGCCATGTTGTAACACCCAGGTATATTCAACTTATCCCTTTAGATTCCAGTTTCATAAATGAGCTGCAGGAATGGTTTGATTTAAAACAATGACATTGTATTCTAAGTACTTTTGATAGTGTGACCTCTCAGGTCTTTTATTCCTCATGAAAAGGTATTTGTAGGAACTTTAAAAAATTTAAACTTACATATATCATGTAAATTTCCTTTTTTTCTTTTCCTGTTTTTTTTCCTACCCTCCAAAATTATCATGATAATTTTGTTGTATAATTGAAAGAAATAGCAAATTGTACATAGTAGATTTGCAATTTTATACACAATCATCTTTTTGTTGTACTATGTTATAGAAATGCTTCTTTTATTCCATATATATATTTAAAAAAGAAAAAAATTACAATTTACATAGAAGAATTGTGATTTGAACACATCTGATGTTGTGCTTGATCTACTAGAAAAATGACTACATTTTCCTTCATTTGAAACAGAAGCCATAAACAACGATATCTTGGAAGGAGTAAAAGAATCACATCCAGTTCTTAGAGCATAGATTTCTGTGATTTCTGACTTTCCTAGTTTCCTATAAATTCCATGGGGTACCAAGTTTGCAAGGTACTAGAAAGTTCATTTTAAAAAAAAGATATATATATATATATATATATATATATATATATATATATATATATATATATATATACACACAATATGCATACTCTCTATACCTTAACAAAGTAGAAAAAAATCAGTCCAAGAACCCTGAAAAAAACCGTGATGAGAAAAGAGATATTTAACAATATTTTTAGCTTGAAGCAATTGCTCTCTACTTACCTAAGAAAGCAAGTAGAAGGAGGAGGGAGGCTAGAGAAATAGTCTCATGCAGAGAATCAGACTTGGACTGTATCATGAAGGAAAAAAAATGTATGTATGTATATACATATACATGTATATGCACAAGTATATATACACATGTATATATACATATACACACATGTATATACATATATACATATAGACACACATGTATATACATATACACGTACAGACACACACCCATATATACACACACACATATATATATATATATATATATATATATATATATATATATATATATATATTGGTTGGTTGTTGTCCTTCATCTTCGAAGAGGACCCAAATGACATCACCATGATAAAGTGAAATTTCAGTGTGTCTGACTGTGGTTGATCAGACCAATATGAGCTAGGAATGCTCTACCACAGGTTGGGCACAGATAGTCCATGTGAATATTTGGGGTGGATATCCCAAACTGTCACATCCTATATGTACTTTGTACTGTCTCAATTCTGCTTTGCTCAAAGAGCACAGCACCCTTTTTGATGTGGGCACGCCATGCTGAGCAGTCCTGTGCCAGTGTCTCCCATGTTACACAGTCAAACACGAAGTTCTTGAGAGAGACCTTGAGAGTGTCCTTGTATTGCTTCTTCTGACCACCATGTGATTGCCTGCCCCATGCAAGTTCTCCATAAAATAGTCTTTTTGGCAAGCGTACATTTTGCATTCGAACAATGTGGCCAACCCATCAGAGCTGCAGTCTCTGAAGCATAGTTTGAATACTTGGCAGTTCAGCTTGAGCAAGGACTTCAGTGTCTGTTACCTTATCCTGCCAATTATCCTCAGAATCTTCCTAAGACAGTTCAAATGGAAGCGATTCAATGAGGTCAGCACAACAGCTCTGTAGACCTTTAGTTTGGTAGTCAGTCTAATACCTCTTCTCTCCCAAACTATTCTTCGGAGCCTCCCTAACACCGAGGTAGCTCTTGCAATGTGTGCGTCAACCTCATTGTCAATGTGCACATCCCTGGAAAGTATACTGCCAAGGTAAGTGAACTTATCCACAGCATTCAAAACTTCTCCATTTGTTGTAGCTGATGGTTCCACGTATGTATGTATGTATGTATGTATGTATGTATCTATCTATCTATCTATCTATCTATCTATCTATCTCTATCTCTATTTATCTATCCATCTGTATGTATTTATTTCAAGAGATGGAGGTGAGGTGGGGAAGCACACAAAGCACAGGTGACAACCAGTGCAAATATATGGCGATAGAGAGAGTATCTTGGGGGAGGAACAGTAAGGCAGCCAGTTCTGTCGAACCACGGAGTGTGTGGAGAGGAACAAAGTGAAAAGTAGGATGGGTCTTGGTTATAAAAACTTTTGAATGCCAAATAGGAGAATTTATGTCTTATTCTAAAAATAATCAGGAATGAGCCATGTTTGTTCTTTGTCATTTAGTGTCATTTGATTTTGATTTTCTGTAGTTTTTCTTTCTATTTATTATTGCAGTCATTATGTACCTTGTTTTCTTGGCTCTGTTTGCCTCACTCTGCATCAGTTCATGTAGTTAATTCTGTACTTCTCTGTATTCATCACATGCACAATTTCTTAAAGCACAGTTATATTCCTGGTATTCACATATTTTAAGTTACCCACTTGCCACCATGATAGCAGATCAGGGATCAAATGAGCTAATATGTGGGTGGTGAAAAATTGTGTTTGGTAAAGACATGCACTGAAACTGATGAGTTATTTTGAATTCTTATAAAAAGTGTTATAAATTGTAGCTTCAAATTAAATTGGATTGCTCTGATATATGTTGCACAAATAGGACTCTCCAATAAGGAGCAAGGTAAAGTAAAATGTCATTGCTATGGTGATTTGGTTTTCAGGAGAATGGAAAATAACCTGAGCAGCAGTGGATAGACTTGACCGTTGGTCCGCTAAGTTTATTTAGCTAGTACCTCCTCTGTGGGGATGCCTGGTATTTAAGTTTTTTGAATAGCAGCCTATAAGATGGGACTCATGGAGAAAAAGGGAAGCCACTGTTCATGAACAACAAAATTTTTTAAAATACCATAAATAAATGGGATAAACATAGAATATTCCCAAAAAAGACACACTTTCCATTTCTCTTGGCCAAAATAACTTACTGACCTCAGACTAAGCCAGTCCAGTACATTTGGGTAATACAGGCATTGAGTACTCGTCTTGCTAAACTACAATAATAAATGGGATGGAAAAGCCTTCCAGTGACAGGCATTTGTTTTTGGATTTGCTGACAGGTTGTTTGTTGGTTTTGGTCAGCCCTGGGCGAGTGGAATTTTTAAAGATGTGTTTATGATATCCCAAGGTGTTTGAAATCTCTGAATAAAGTTGGTGAACTACAATTAGGGGACTCTGTTGAACTCAATGAATTCTTTTCAGAATCTATGACTAGGAAAGGAATGTGACCTCAGAGAAACAGAGAATGTTAGAGATGAAAGGGACAATTAAGTGTAATTTAATATTCAAGAGATAGCAAGTCTGTAAAAGAAGGCCACTGGACTCAGACAAATCACGTTACCATTCTAAAGCCCCGTTTCTTAATCTTTAGGAGGTAATGCGTCCACTACCTACCTTGTAGGCTTGCTATGGCAAAAACAGCTTAGAAAATGATCATACTACATGTTGGGTGCTCCAGTCCCAAAAGTCCTACTCTAGAACCTCAGCATGGCGTGAGAGTGAACTGAGACCTTGGAAGTTATATCTTTGGAGTACAGAATAGAAAAAAAATGACATTTCCATCAAATTATTTCTTTTTAAGCCATTGGCAGTGCAGATATCAGTCTCTTGTACCCATATTTTAGAGTCAGGAAGATTTGGATTTCAATCCTTCTGAGACACTACTTGTTTAACCTTGGGCAGTCACTTAAACTCTCTAGGGCCCAGATTCGTCACCTCTGAAATGAGAGGCTTGGGATTAAGGACCTCTGAAGGGTTTTCTAGCCCTAAATCTATAACCCTGTGGTCTTGGGGTAAGTGTCAGTATTCTATGGCTATCTTTTAAGGGGTAATAGAGGGAAAAGGGAACTTGACTTAGTGTTTAGGAGATCTGGGTCAAATCTTGCTTATGATACTTGCTAGATCTGGGCAAGTCTTAACCTGACAACACCACAGACTAGTTTCTAAGACAAAGACAAGTTGCGGACCTGCATCAGAGGAAGAAGACTCCACACTACTGTGAATTCCTTACAGTAATAAAATGACAGATTGAGACCAAAATATTGCCATTATAATAATAATTTTAAAACAATCTCATTTTTGTAGAAACAACTGAGAATGTATTCTGATTTATATAGCAAACATTGTAGAGGGTTTGGGCAGTTTTTAAGAGTTGTATTTCATGTTACAATTGAAACATGTCATGATCCCTGAGTAGAACAAAAGGAAATGAGTCATCAGATGATTAGAGAGACCATGGCAGGCAGTAAAAAGCACAAAATTTGAAGTCAGACTCTTTGGGTTCCAAATCTAGCTCGGCTATTTGCTATTTGTGTTACCTTCAGAAAGTCACTTAATCGTTCTCTGACCTCCCTTTTCTTAATATATAAAACAGAGAAGGAGATGTTAAACTAGATGTTTCCTGAAATCCCTATGATTAATTAATAGAAATTACATAGACAGGAGTCCAGGAATTCTCACTTTGAGATTAAACACTTAAGTGGCAAAAGTAAAATAAAATAAAGTAAAATCAGAGTTACTCTTAGCAGTTAGTCTGAAGCTGGGGTTTTAGGACAGTGTTCTGGGATTAGAACTTTCATTTCAGATAAAAGCTGAACTATTACCTTTCTTTGATTATCAAGTGACTTATTCCCAAGTGTAGTTTTTCCTGTATTAAACAGTATTAGAGAAAAAAGGGAATTTTTTAAGTTATATTTAAGCCTTTGTATAAAATCCAAATTTTTTAAAAATTCCTTTATCAAGATTTAAATTGAGTTTCCTCTCTCGATGACATTCACAGTTTGGCTGGAGAAAAATGAGAAATTCTGATTCATTAATGCGCAATTCTTTTATTTATTTGTTTGTTTTATTATTTATTTTTAACACAATTTATAACAGATAAAGCAATTCTAACTTTTGGTCAGGTGATACATCTTTTTAAAGCATTTACAATATGGACCACAAAAGAATTTTTTTTTTAAATATTAACCAACTGAGACACAAATAATATTCATGTTGCTAACTTCACAAGCTCTTGACCTAATTGTCTCCACAGTATTACTAAGAATTAAACGACCCTAACTTATTGTTGTTGGTCTATGCCTAAAAGCTTAATTTTAGACTTAACCTCCGATGTTCCCCTACAACTTTACTCTATAATTGAATAGATCTGGTATTGAGTTACAAACCTTTTGACTATAGGAAATTACCACCAATAGTAAGGACATTGCAGGGATACAATATCTCCCCAATTTCATGTCAGTTCCAGGTAGGATTAGACTATCCACTTGCATTCAGTCAGGCTTAAAGTCTGCCAGGTGTCAGTGGGGACACTGAGTCAGGAGAATCTCACCTCAGCCCATGCTGAACAGCTGCTCTCCCACCCTTCCCTTGAGATCACCTATGCAGTTCATACCAGCATCTCATCAGCTTACTGGCATCATGGATTGGAGGCTCAGATTGCCTTGCTTCCCGTATCTGGAGTTAGACTGAGAAGAATAGTCACTTAGTAGTCCCATAGCATCTAAAAATGGCAAGTTCCAATAAGCAGGTTTCAAATATGATCTTCTCTCCTTCCCCCCTCTCCCTCCCCAGCCCCACTGAGAAGGCAAACAATTCAATACAGACTAAATATGTGTTGTTTTGCAAAAGACTTCCATAATAATCATGTTGTGTAATACTAATTATATTGCCCTCTCACCTACCCTATCCCCCTTTATTTTTCCCCCCTAAAATTGACTTTGTCCCTTCTCGAAATTGTTTATTTCTAGTGACTCCCTTCTCTTACCCTCCCTTCTAACATTCCCCTCGTTCCACTTGTCGCCTCCTCTCCTACTTTCCTGTGGTGTGATATAAATTTTCATATCAAATTTAGTGACCATGTTATTCCCTCCTTCAGCCACATGTGGGGAGAGTAACTTTATTTTTCCCCCTCTCTCTTTCTCCCTTATCTTCTCCATTGAATAAGATTTTTCTTATCTCTTTTATGAGTAATAGCCTGCCCCATTCCATTACTCCCTTTCTCTTCTTGGGATTTTCCCCCTTCACCCCTTAATTTTTATTTTATTTCATTTTATTTTATTTTTGTGTTGTGGATTTCATCTCTTCTGATATAACACACCCTGTACTCTCTATCTATGTGTACGTGTGTGCATGTACAATTTCTCCAACTACCCAAACACTGAGAAAAGATTCAAAAGTTAAAAGTATTTTCTTTCCGTGTAGTAATGTGAACAGTTCAGCTTTAGAGAATCTTTTATGATTTTTCTTTTCTGTTTACCTTTTCATGCTTCTTTTGATTCTTGTCTTGGGAAGTCACATTTTTAAATACAGATCTGGTCTTTTCCCCACATGAATTCTTGAAAGTCATCTATATTGCTGAATGACTATTTTTTCCCTTGAAGTATTATATTCAGATTTGCTGGGTAGGTGATTCTTGGTTTCAATCCCAGTTCCTATAACATCAGGGCAGTTTTCCTTGATAATTTCATGGAAGATAATGTCTAAGCTCTTTTTTTGATCATGACTTTCAGGTAGTCCAATAATTTTTAAATTATTTCTCCTGGGTCTATTTTCCAGGTCAGTTGTTTTTCCAATGAGTTGTTTCACATTATCTTCTATTTTTTCAAATTTTTGGTTTTGTTTACTAACTTCTTGGTTTAACTCATAGTCATTGATTTCCCTGAACTCAATTCTCTCTTTCAATGAATTATTTTGTTCAGTGAGCTTTTGAACCTTCTCCTCCATTTGGCTAATTCTGCTTTTTAAAACCTCTTTCTCCTCGTTGGCTTTTTGAACCTCTTTTTCCAACTGAGTTAGCCTCTTTTTAAAGCTGTTAGTTTCCTCAGCATATTTTTGGTTCTCCTTTAGTAAGCTGCTAACTTGTTTTTTAAGCTCTTCTGTTGTCTAAGGCCAATTTAAGTTCCCTTTGGAGGCAAGGGCCTTGACTTCCTCTGACAGTATGCCTTGTTCTTCCTCATCTGAAAGGATGGGGGGAGACACCTGTTCCTCAAGAAAGTAACCTTCTATGATCTTATTTTTTTTCTCTTTTTTGGGCATTTTCCCAACCAGTTACTTGACTTCTGAGTTTCCTCTCCACAATTACCTCACCTCCAGTTCCACCAAGCCAGCAGTTGGGGGCTGAGATTCAAATGAGCTGCTTCCAAGCCCCAGGGATTTTTGGCAGGGGTGGGGCTGCTATTCAGTGTGAGATTAAGTTCAGCTTCTCAGGTTGGGGCAGGGCTGCCCCATGGGGCTCAGTTCCCTCAGGGGGTTTATGAGGAGATCTACAACAATGGATGCAGGCTACTGCCTGCTTTGGGAGCTCCTGTCTGCTGCTGCCTCTACTGCTGCCTTCTGAGGGGGCCTGAGTTATGGGGACACCCTGCTCCCTTCTCGGCCGGCCAAAAAAACCCTCTCACTGACTCTCACTGACTCAACCTGTGAGTTGAGAGACCTGCACTGCTGCGTGGAGATTCTGTCCCTGAAGCCTGCTTGGATCTGCTTCTCTCAGTGCCGTGTGGCCAAGGCAGGGCTGGGCCCTGCTCTGGGTCCGGTCCACACCAGACCTTTTCTGTCAGTTTTTCAGGTCCCTCTGGAGCAGAAATCTCCTCCACTCTGTTATTTTGTGGCTTCTGCTGCTCTAGAATTTGTTGAGAGTTCTTCTTTACAGGTATTTTATGAGCTGTGTGGTAAGAGCTAAATGTATGTGATTCTTTCTACTCTGCCGTCTTGGCTCCTCCCCCTCTAATGTGTAATTCTTTTTGTCCTTGATTTGAAAGTGAGTCTGCCATTAGAATCATCTACCTTACCCCAACTCCACCAAGATTTGTATCCTTTAAGTCCTGTGCTAGTAAAGAAAATACAACTTTAAAATTACATTTATTACCCTCTTGCCTACCTAAATTGAGGAAATGATATTACTTTGCCTACCTAAATTGAGGAAATGATATTACCATGCTAGTCAAATGCCTTTTCTAATGCTGACCCTATGGGTGGAAAATATCTGCCTCCCCTAAGACTGAGACAGTATTCAACCCTACCACTCTGTGGGAACTCAGAATATTCCTTTCCCTGGTTTGTCTGGGCTCCCTCAGCCTTAATATCACAGTGAGGTCGGCATTTGATTTTGTTGTTGCATTTGTATATAACCATCTGGTAAATAGAGGTTGAAGGTTAATTATAATCAAATGACCTTTACCTGCTCTTTAAGGTGACTGTGACCAAGGTTTTTTAGTTGCAGAGAATTAGTAGAATGTCAAAAACTACAAGTAAATATTTGATGGGTAAATTTGTTAAATCCAAACCCAACTTTTTTCTATCATTGTGGTAAGATATCAGCACTGCAGGACAAAAATCATAAGAATACAGCTAATTGTTAATTGAACCTAATTGTTCTTCCCAATTAAAAAAAAGTATATTGATTGACATTTAAACCCCAACAAAGTACCCCATTGATAAGAGCTATTGACAGCTTACTGGTCCTTAGCAACCCCAATGGGGTATAATATGAAAGAAACACCAGAGAGGGTCTCTGAATAGTTTTACTACAGAGAGGATCTTTTCCTACTTGATTATCCTCAAGGTGAGAAACTGGCTGTGCCACACTATTTCTCTCAATCCGGTAATAGCAGCACGAAGTCACATTCCTAACTGTAGTGTGATTAGTATATCAGAATACTTAACACTAACTGAAACTTTAGCGTAAACTCTAGAACCACTTAAGCCTGTTCTTAACCCTGTGTGTGTGTGTGTGTGTGTGTGTGTGTGTGTGTGTGTGTGAGCACAATGGACTTCTTTCTCAGTTTCGTGAAGACTATGGATCCCTTCCAAGAGTATTTTTGTTTTAAAAATCTTAATGGAAGGAAATGTTAGATTTCTGCTAGAGTTGAGAGAAATAATGTGATATATTTTTCCCCTCCAAGTTTAAGACCTCCTGGAATTCCACATAAGAACACCTGCTCTACACCTACATGTGTTTGAGTTCCTACTTGCTGTTCTTGTGTAACTTATCCAGTCAGCTTCACAGGAAAACTATCACAGAATAAACTCATTTGAAGACTGAAAAAAACTCCACTGCCAAATATTATAATAATATTGTAGCACTTTGCTTACCTTCTTTGGGATAACAGCCTTGGGAGGTAGACAATAATAGTTAGCAAAATTTCAAAGTTCTTTATATATATTCTTATTTGATCCTATTATAATATAATGCTTTTCTCTAGAGCTCAAAATACCTTAAGTACATTCTTATTTGATCCTTTATTGTTCCAAAAGCTCTACAACTCTGGGAGGTGAGTGATATTATTTTCCCCATTTTACAGGTGAGGAAACTGAGGCAGACATAGGTTAAATTATTTGCTCAGCATCTGAAGCCACATTTAAACTTTGGGCTTTCTGGCTTTATGTCCAGTGCTCTACCTACTTTGTTACCTAGCTACCTCAGAAATTATTGTTTCCATTTTACAGATAAGGAAATTAAAGCATAAATAGCTTACGTCTGAACGATTCATGGTCATACAGCTACTAAGTATCCTGTGGGTTTTGAACTCTTATCTTTCTGATTCTTAGTATACTATTTACTACCCAGCATTGTCTATCTTTCTCGTCTTATTGGAAGCTCTTGTGGGCACATTTCAAAGAATATAATTTTCAGCTGTGTCTGCGGTGACAAGTTTCTTTTTAAATTAAATATTTAATAAAAATTAATAAGAATAATTTAATTTAAATAAAATTATTTCATCTTATTAGTATTTTAAAAAACCCTCTCCCAACTTAGAGACATATCCTCTTCAATCTTTTCTTTATAAATTATACAGAGAATTTTGATGTTTGATTCAAGTGTTATCTCTTGGAAGTCTTTCCTGATTCCCCCAGTTGTTACTTTTATCTTCATCTTTAACATAAATGGATAGATAGATAAGACCCTTATTAAATGCTTACCATGTGCCAAGTACTGGCTAATATACTATACCTGTCAAGAAATGCACATTCATATATAGTTGTACAAAGTCTCTCAGCATTTTAGTCATGCATCATTAACTACAGTAAATAGATTCTTTGAGGAAGAATGATGGATGGGTGTAAAAAATATAGGATTATATAATTAAATATTGAAAACATCTGTGTGATGTTAGGGACTATAATTGGAATACATAAGGACTGTCTAATAGGAATCTTTATTAGGAGAAGAAAATATCCAAAAACCCCTAAAAGTTAAGAATATCAAAGGAAATAATGGAAAAAAATGTAAAGGAAGGAGGTTTAACAATCCAGGTCTTAACCTATTTATAAGACAGTAATTATCAAAATTATATGGTACTGGTCAAGAAATAGATAAATCAGTAGAATACAGTAGACATATTATTTATGGCAAAATAAACATAATAATCTTGTATTTGAAGACTGTAAAGACTTAAGATTTGGGGATAAGAATTCATTATTTGGTAAAAATTGTTGGGAAAGCTAGAAAGCAGTATGAAAGAAACTGGACATGCACCAATATCTCATACTATTTATCAAGGTAAAGTAAAAATAGATGCATGACCTAGTTCTAAAGAGAGATTGTACAAGAAAATTAGAACATGGAACATAGTATTTATCAGACGTATGGGTAGGTCAACAACTTATGAATAAACAAGAGATAGAGATGAAAGTTAGGTACATAATGGAAAATTTTGATTACATTAATTAAAAAGGTTTTGTACAAGTAAAACAAATATAACCAAGATCAGAAGGAAAGCAGAAAACTGGGGAAAAAAATTTACAGATTGATAAAGGTCTCATATTTAAACAACATAGAGAACCATGTTAAAAGTGTAAGAATACAAGTTATTTTCAAATTGATAAATGGTCAAAGGATATGACCAAGCAGTTTTGCAATGAAGAAAACAAAACAATTTACAGTCATATAAGATGTTCTAATCATCGTCGATTAGAGAAATACAAATTAAAACAACCCTGAGATATCATTTTATACCTATCAGATTGGCTAAAATGATAGAAGAGGAAAGTGACAAACATTGGAGAGGATGTGGAAGAATTAGAATATTAATTCATTGTGGGTGGAATTGTGAAATGATCCAACCATTTTGGAGAACACTCTGGAATTATGTCCAAAGAGTTATTAAACTGCCCTTTGATCCAACAATACCACTATTTGATCTGTTTCCAAAAATAATTAGGGAAAAAGGAAAAAAACCTATATATTCTAGAATGCTTATAGCAGCTCTCTTTGTGGTAGCAAAGAACTGGAAATTGCAGGGATGACCCGAATTAATTGGTGAATGACAAGCAAGTTGTGGCATATGATTATGATAGACTACTACTCTGCTATAAGAAATGATGAGCTAATTAATTTTTAGAAAAACATGGAAAGACACATGAAATAATGAACAGTGAAATGAGCAGAACCAAGAAATATTGTATACAACAACAGCAATATTGGTTTAAGAACAACTTTGAGTGAAAAGTTATTTTGTCTGTTAGACATACCCAAATTATCTATAAAGGACATATGAAGAAAGATCTTATCTGCATCCAGAGAAAGAACTGATAAATAGAAATATGTATGGAATACTTTTAGACACACACACTCACATATACCTATTTGTGTCTAATGGTAGCCATCTCTAGGGTGAGATGGGAGGGATGAAAAAAAGAAATTTACATGATAGTTTTGTTGTATATTTCAAAGGAATATCAAGTTGTGCATAGCTGATTTGCAGTTTCATATCTTTTTATTGTACTGTGTTATCAAAATGCTTATTTTATTCCACAAATTAAAAATAAAATAAATAGAAAAAAGGAGTAGGAGGTACCTACTATGTAAATTGTTGAATGACTGGTTGATTGACTGATCAGGCATAGGATTTCAGCAAGATTCTAAGCATCAGAGAAAGCAAAATTACTTCTAGTCTGCTCTTAGATTTTCCCCTAATATAGTTAATTATTGGTAACCATCAAGCCCTTGGAGGGGAGAAGAAATTAGCAATCTCATCTCAATCAAAAAAAGTTAACTTTGGATCATAAAATGTGTGTAACTCCTGGCCAGGAACCAAAGAGCAAAGCTGATATGGTTCAATATTGAGGGCTTCTCAATAATCATATTCTTTTTGGCTTATCTCCTTCTCCCTTTTTCTCCCAGGAATAGCTGAATTTGATTTTTGCCTGAGTATACAGAAAGAAGAAAGATCCTTCTCCTTTATAAGCATTCAGACCAAAACAAAGCAAAAGACCTTACAAAAATTGCGAGACTTTGTTTAAGCCAACAACAACAGTAAATACAAAAACTTGTGCTTAAACCTATAAACAGTCAAAATAGCTCTTATTCTCTGTCTTATTGGCTCCATCTACTTCAGGGACCTTTTTATTCTTCTAGACTTATAGTGCTCACCTGGAATTGGAGACCTCACTGGAGAAAGCACTTGAGAGTGTGAGTCAATCCTTCTTCCTTATATGTCAGACTGAAAATATAAAAAAATAAAACTGTCCTAGAAGAGCCAGTTCTCTCAGTCTAGGAGGTCTTGGCTCAGGAATTCCTCCATTTTTTAATACCAGAGATTAGAAAGGATCAACTGAGCTGAGGAGGAGGAATCCAACTATCCTTTTGCTCATACTTCACCACTTGCAGTAAGTCCTGGGGACTGGTGCTTGTGCTCATGTTGACGTTGATTTTAGGAAGCAGAGCCCAACCAAGACTTTGTCCAGGCTGGGCCAGCCCAGAAGATTATGGTATCCCAGGAGCTAGTTCCTCCTCATTGGCATTTAAAACCTTGCTTGTAACCAAATATTTCAGATTGAATATTAGAACCTACTCCTCTACTCTTTCTTTGCATTTATCACTGGGGTTCCAGCGATATAAACACTGGTTTGTGTTTCTCTACCTCTTGACTTGTCTTGGGACCACCATAACTGACACTGTAGAAATAAGGATGAAGATAATTTGGAGTTAGATACTTGGGGGAGTGGGAGTGAATTTAGGTGTCACTGGCAGACTAAAGATTTTTTTTTTAAGATTCTATAATGCATTTGATTAGAAGTCGCTACAAGTTTTTCACAAAGGAGCGACTGGTCATATTGCCCATTAGAAGGATTATTTTGGCAGTTTTGCAAATGATGAATTGGAGGGGGGAGATAATGAATTTGGAGATACAAATTAAGAATCTATGGAAATAGAAATATATTTTAGCAAACAGATGATGGGGACCTGAATTAGGTGCATGACTATATGAAAGGAAAAATGGAGATGATTTGAAGAAATATTGAAATGGCATAAGCAACAAGGTGGCAGAATAGATAGATCACTGGGCTTGGAGCCAGGAAGACCTGAGTTCAAATTTAGCCTCAGAAACTAGCTGTTTGACCCTAGACAAGTCACTTAACTTCTGTCTGCTTTAGTACAAGTCACTTAACTTCTGTCTGCTTTAGTTTCCCATCTGTAAAACAATGATAATAATAGCACCTCCCAAGGTCATTATGGAGATCAAATGAGAAAACATTTCTAAAGCAATTTGAAAACTTTAAGATTCTATATAAATTATCACCATCACCATCATTAATACAAGCTGTAGTACCATTATCATTCACACAACTACCAAATTCTGGCTCCTGATTGGACATAGGTAGTGAGGGAGAGGGATGACTCAAAGAAGACATAACTTTTTTAAATTGACTGGAAAGATAGTAGTGCCATTAACATCAATGGAGAAATTAGGAGAGGCTATATTTACAAATATAGCATTATGTTTCAGAGTCTCTACATAGGTTCAGACTCTGGGAAATGATTTCATAAATGTCAATATTTGATAGATCTGTATCTCACTGTTGTTGGTGTACTCCCTTCTAAGTATCACTCACAACTCAACCTTGTGGTTTAGAATGTTTCACAATTCTTTTTCTTGTCCTCCTATTAACTCGCTATAGAAGGTCCAGTTATATGCTGGAGACTTTCAATTTAATGTTCTGTGAATCCTAGTGCAATCTCCATCTGTCATCCTTGGTTCTATCACGGGATATACAGGAAAAATATCAAATGGATGAAAAACATCTATTGTGCTGAGTGGCACACAGATGGTTAGGCAGTCCATGGAATTGGTCCAATAGAACATGCATCTTAGACAGATGCTACAATATAGACAATGATCTGGTCCCAGAATTGAATGGTAGGAAAGTAAATGGGCTGGATTTTGTTTGGGAAGTTGTGTTAATGATCTTAATGATCCCACATTTTTCCTTGACAAAAAATCACATCCTTTTATCACCAACATTCTTCCGGTGATGCTGTACGCTAGCAAATCTTGAGCCATCAGAGTTTCCAAAGAATTAAAACTGTTTATGATCCAAATGGTAATGAAAAGATGAAGAGTGGCTATAGGGAATCTATAGTATATTAATTATTGGTGCAAAATTTGCACAAGAAAAGTAGGGTAAAAGATATCCAGAGAATGTACCATTAGAATAAGAGATAGTCTGGTTGTGATTTTTCTAATTGGAAGAAATATGTGTTTTAAAAGGTTTTAACAGGTTTTTAGGTAATTTATATAGCAGACTCTAAAATGAGTTTAATCTTCCTACTGGGAATTGAATAATCAGCTTTGAGAGTTGTATTCAGTCTTCCATGCTATGGCTTTATTCTAAATTTTCTTTGAAAATGCCTTACCTCATACCTCAGTGATCTGACAAATGTAATATTCAATTCCAAAGGACCTCTAGAGTAAGGAAATCATATCATTATTACTCCCATTATTAGCACATTTCATCATACACTCAAAGACAAGAAGCCCACCCTAATGATGAAATTTCAGCTCATTTCCTTGTTTGGTGTGTATGCAAAACAGGAAATTTGGTCATCATCCCTTAAACACTAACTTTCTTCAATCAAATGCCATAACTAGATTTCCCTTTACCCTTCTCATCTCTAATCTTCCTGTATAAGACCCCTGGAAGTTCTAAAAATGCTGGACTGAATCTTATAGTTAACAGTTGGGTATTCTGTTGCTAACTGGAAAAAGTTTCTATTTTTTGCTAACTGATGTAGGTCTATAAATTTTTCCCTTAAAGCAGTGTTTTGTGAAGTGAGTTTTATGAGACAGGGTACTTTTACATTAGGACCATGGCCAAAAGAGGAAGGGGGAATGAGGATCCAAAAAAAGGACTGGCAAGTCTTTTGTTCCATTATTTATTCCAAGAGATGGCTGGAGAAGTTCTCAAGCTTTTTGGAACCCTGCTCAAAGCTGAGAGCCGATATTATCTATGTAGTCTTCTTGGTGAACTTTGTAAGACTTTCCTGTCATATGGTGCATTTGAAATACCACTTTTTGCCTTTGAGTATAGGTTTTCCCCTTTACAAACACCCATAAAAAGTGTCATTTTGACTGAGAAGGTTTTTTTGGACAGTTCTTTAATTATTTCAGATCTATCTGTGTTTCACCATGGCCTTATGCTAATTTAACAATCCCTTTAAATTTTTCTTCCAGCAAATGTTATGTATTATTTGGCAAAAGCCAAATGGTCTGGGCTCAGAATATGCATGGGAGTTTTCTCTGGGTCATTTGATAATGCTGATTTCGTTATGAATGTTACCGATCACTAGGTATATGGGTGTTTTGCCTTGAGTATTCTAGGTAGAAGAATTGAGAAAATGAAAATTGTTAGTTGACTTTCCTTCACAGTCTATAAGAATAAGAGGAATAGACATCCTGTTGTACTTTTTAATAAGACCTTTGTTTTTCATCTACTGTACATAGGTTGAGAGTTTTTATAAATATATCAAAAAGAGGGAAAAGGATGAAGGTAAGTGGGAGAAGCCTGGTGTACATTTTTAATAATATACTTCATATTGATATTAATTTTGTTCACTGTCACAATCCTTTCCTCTGGTAAAAAGAATTCCTTAGAGTATAAGAGCTTTCTCATCCCCCATCCTTGCTATTGGAATTTCTTGATGCTTGTAAAAGGAGAAGAAAAGACGTTAATAACAAGTGACTATTAACAAAAAGTCCGTGCCTGTTTTTATGTCATTGTGTAGAGTCAGGGAATGGGCAATTTACATAAGCAAGGTCTTTCTGAATATTTATCATTTTTCTTCCTGGGATTTTCCCTTATCTAGCACAACAAAGCTACTATTGCCTCCACACTCATCAATACTACTTTTCTCATTCTGTGATTTGGTAGTTCTATGGGTTCTGACTAGTTTTCAGATTCTAACTCTGGACAACTTGCCATCTTGCTGCTTTTACCTTTTCCCTCCCTAGACCAATACCTTTAAGACTAGACCTCCAAAAACTATTTCTCAATCCCTGGGGCAATATTACTATTGCTTTTATAAAGGATGTAACGACTGACTGCTCCACTCACCATCTCTATAATTCCCCAGCCCAAATCTCCCCTTCTTGACCACCAATCCCCATATGTGTTGTTTTCTCCGTATCCTTGAAGGCAGAGATGATTTCATTTCTCTATTTGCATACCCAGCATAAGATTATTATATATTAATATTATATATCATATATATCATTATATATTATATGTCATTATATAGTAATATTAAAGATCATTTATATCAACTTGGCAATATGCATTTTCCACTTTGTTTTTATAGTATAGATAGTTATGCTATTCTCTTTATTGATTATGATTATATCATATTATATCATATTTTATCATACAGACTTCACTGAGGAGGGTTTCAGAACTTGCAAAAAGGCTTTTAAATTGGGGGGTAGTGGTCATTGTCCTTTAACTGATTCATATCTCCAAAGTGAACTTCAAATTATCTACCATACTTGAATAATTTATGTACAAGGCAGTGTACCTTGAAAACAAAATCAGCAGTCACATATTGGGATATTGGGTATGATTGATAGATAATATGCTCTGCTTAAATGAGAAATATTCTACTTACTAGAATTATCTGCATCATAAGAGTTACCTAGAGAGCCTTGGAGCCAGAGAGATGTAGGTTTAAATCCTCTCTTTTACACCTATTGGCCTTGTGACCCTGGGTTAGTCACTTCATGTTTCAGAGAAGGTGATGACCTACATTAAGACACAGGTTTTCCATATCTGGCATAGAGCATTTTTTATGCCAGTGAAAACAGGTATGGATCTTATCTCAGTTGTTCTGCACAGTATTCACAGACTACCAGTTTCTGAAGAATTAGATTACTATGAAATACATTTAATTAGCCAGACTGTAATTTAACCGTTCTTTGATAATTCAGAAGTTACTTTTGGTTTTGCTTTGCCGTAGGATCTTAATGACAAATAAAATCATCATTACATTGGTAAAGTGAATTAACAATTTATAGAGTTCTTTTCCTTGCTTACGGGGATGTTAAATATGACCATTCTCATTTATGCAAACCTATGGCTGACAAATTTACTAAAGTTGCACACACTACCTTTAGAAGCCCAGGAAAAGAAAGAAGTGTCAGGAATGTGCGTGTGTGTGTGTGTGTCTGTGTCTGTGTGTGTGTGCGTGCGTGTGTGTGTCTGTGTGTGTGTGCGTGCGTGTGTGTGTCTGTGTGTGTGTGTGTATGTTGGGGGGGTTAGCATAGGAAGGAGATACAGGAATAGCTTAAGAAAGTGATTGATTATTATTGATTAACAGAAAATACTTTAATAGACACACTGGACTTTTTGTAGTTTCTCATTCTATTTAGCAAATCACTAATATTAATTATAGATATAGAAACTGGACCTGCAATTTCTTTAATATAGAAAATTTCCAGATGAGGAAGCCCTCTCTATTAATGCAAGTTGGTAACTTTTCTGTAACCATTATCTTACACAGTTGCCTGGAACATTGAGATGCTGAGTGACTTGCCCAGGAACACACAGCCAGAAAGTGTAAGGAACAGAATTTGAGATCAAGTCTTCCTCATTCTGAAGCCATCTCTCTATCTACTACTCCATTCTGCCTCTCACAAAACTCATGATAACTTACATTTATTCAGTGCTTTTAAGAGTTCAAAGAATCTTTCATCTTATTTGATCTTTATAATACTCTGAAGTCGGTAGGGTAGGAATTACATTGGTGCATGAGTTAATTTCATTCATTTGACAGTCTTAAATTTCCATGTCAATGTTGAATGGCAATGGTCTCATGGGCTTCATATCTCATATGCTTTACAAATGAGGATCAGGTATTTTAATAGGTAAGATCTATTGCACAGTGATTCTTTGATAATCTTGACAACATTTCTTTCATACGTGATTAAAAGTTTGAACACATTAAAACTTTGATAAATTGGAACCCAAATAGCCAAAATCCTCAATTGATTTTATAAATTTTATGCTTTGAGCTTCACAAGCTGATAATAAAGATACTTATTTGATAGATCTGGTGTCTCATTGGTATAGGTAGTTCTTGAACAAACTCAGATCACAACCTCCCCATGCTTTTATCCCCTGTATGATTCTTGGCCATTATCTTTAAATAAATTCTCCATATAGTATTCATTCAATACACTGGAAGCCTTTTTCTTTCTATGGACAATGGTGTAGCATTTGGGCTGTCTATTACTCTCATCTGTTTCCTTGAAAATGGGTATTATGCCATAATCACTGGCATCTTCTTGGTAACATGCTATAGCCTCTTATCACCCACCAGAATCTTTTGACTGTCTTTGGGTTAATTGTAGTTTTGCTTCTTCTATGATAGGTCATGTTTCATGATCCATAATCATGTACCACCAACCTGGAAAATATTGTTGTAACATGAATAGATATTTTACATTAGAAAACAACTAAAGGTCATTGAAAATAGTCCAAATTTCCCAAATGTGCTCTAACTTGATTTTCTTATATTGTTATATTCAATTCTAGGCCCAGATCATTGTCAGTTGGCATGATCAGGCAAGAGGCATTGTGTGGATGGTCTGAGGACTTTCAAATATTACTGAAGTTGTGTTTTCTGTTCTCAGAGGTATAATTTACCTGGGCTAGGAGGTATGTGAATTCATTAAGGGCAGCTAAGTGATCTCATCCCATATATCTTATGCCACTATCATCATAGAGGTCTTATCTTGCATCTCAAGATATCATCTTATTGTTTTGATTATCACCACCCCCATCATCCATTTTGTTCACTCTCTTCTGATGGAGTCATTCTCTCTGGTGGATAGAATAGAAGCAAGTTAGAACTGAGCAACTTTGCCTTCTCTCTGTCCTCATTTCTCATTTGATCATATACCCTGAGTAACAGTGTTCCTGTTCTTTTTCCATTTCACTTTTCTTGGAATAAAGTTAAAAACAGAACAGAACAAAGAAAAAAATTAATTTTTAAAAACAATTATTTATTTATTTTTAGTTTTTAACAGTCACTTCCACAAGATGTAAATTTTCTCCCCATCTCTCCCTTCTGTTCACCCCAAAGCAGCATGCATTCTGATTACCACTTTCTCCAATCTGCCCTCCTTTCTATAACACCCATCCCTTCTCTTATCCCCATCTTATCCCCGTTATTTCTTTGTAGGGCAAGATAGATTTCTATACCTCATTGCCTGTATATCTTATTTCCCAGCTGCATATACAAACAATTTTTAACATTCATTTTTAAAACTTTGAGTTCCAACTTCTCTCCATTCCTCCCTCCCCACCCAGCCCCACTGAGAAGGCAAGCATTTTTGATATAGGCTATCATGTGTAGTCACGCAAAGTACTTTCATAAAAACAATATTGTGAAAGATTAACTATATTTCCCTCCATCTTATTCTGCCCCATTCTCTCTTTTGACCCTATCCCTCCTCAAAAGTGTTTACTTCTAATTACTCTCTGCTCCCATTTGCCTTCTCTTCTATCATCTCCTCATCCCCTCCCACTTCTTCCTTCCCCAGTACTTTCCTGTAGTGTAAGATAGAATTTCATACCAAATTGAGTATGCGTACTATTTCCTCCTTAAGCCAAATGTGGTGAGAGTAAGGTTCACTCTTTCCCTGTCACCTCCCCTTTCTTCCCCTCCGTTGAAAAAAACCTTTTCTTGACTCTTTTATGTTAGAGATAATTTGTCCCATTCTATTTCTCTCTTTCTCCTCCCAATATACTCCTTTCTCACCCCTTAATTTTATTTTTTTAGATATCTTCCCTTCCTATTCAGCTTACCCTGTGCCCTCCGTCTATATGTATATAATCCCTCCAACTATCCTAATACTGAGAAAAGTCTCAAGACTTACAAATGTTATCTTTCCATGTAGGAATTTAAACAGTTCAACTTTATTAAATCCCTTCTGTCTTCTCTTTCCTTTTTACCCTTTCATGCTGTTCTTGATTCTTGTGTTTGAAAGTCAAATTTTCTTTTCGGTTCTGGTTTTTTCATCAAGAATGCTTGAAAGTCTATTTCACTGAATGCCATTTTTCCCCTGAAATATTACACTCAGTTTTGCTGGGGAGGTGATTCTTGTTTTTAATCCTAGTTCCTTTGACTTCTGGAATATCATATTCCAAACCCTGCTATCCCTTAATGTAGAAGCTGCTAGATCTTGTATTATCCTGATTGTATTTCCACAATGCTAAAGCTTGTTTCTTTCTGGATGCTTCCAATACTTTCTTCTTGACCTGGGAGCTCTGAAATTTGGCTACAATAGCCCTAGGAGTTTTCCTTTTGGGATTTCTTTCAGGAGGTGATCAGGGGAATTTTTTCAATATCTATTTTACCCTCAGTGCTAGAATATCAGGGCAGTTTTCCTTGATAATTTTTTGAAGGATAATATCTAGGTTCTTTGTTTGATCATGGCTTTCAGGGAGTACAATAGTTTTTAAATTGTCTCTCCTGGATCTATTTTCCAAGAGAGTTGTTTTTCCAATGAGATATTTCACATCGTCCGCTACTCTTTCATTCCTTTACTTTTGTTTTACAATTTTTTGATTTTTCATGAAGTCATTAGCTTCTATCTACTACATTCTAATCTTTAAGCAACTGTTTTCTTCAGTGAACTTTTGGACCGCCTTTCAAATCTGGCCAGATCTGATTTTTAGGGCATTCTTCTCCTCATTGGCTTTCGGAATCTCTTTTGCCATTTGGGTTAGTTGATTTTTAAAAGTGTTATTTTCTTCAGCATTTTTTGTGTGTGTCTCCTTTAGCAAGCAGTTGACTCTTTCTTCATGATTTTCTTGCATCACTCTCATTTCTCTTCCCAATTATCCCTCTACTTTTCTTACTCTATTTTCAAAATCCTTTTTGAGCTCCTCCATGACCTTGGAGGCTTTGGATGTAGAAGCTTTGACTTTATTACTTTCTTCTGTTTGTATAAATTGGTATTCCTTGTTACCAAAGTAAGATACTGTATTCTGATTCTTTTTCTGGATTTTGCTCATTTCCCCAGCTATTTTCTTGAATTTTGAGCTTTTTGTCAAGGTAGTTCTCTGCTTCCAGTGGGGGTGGGATATATTACTGTCAGCTGTTCCATCTCCATGCAATCTGAGAGCCTAGAGCTCCAGAAACAGTCCCTGTCCATGTTCTTGCTACTGCTTCCACAGGCTCCTTCTCTCCCTCTATGATCCTGGAATTGTGGCCAGACCACTCTACTCTCTCACACAGGTCTCACGGGTTTTTTCCACTGAACTTCCAATTTGTCCTTGGTGTTTTGGGGTCATGAGGTCTGGAAATTGCCACAGGTGTGAGAAATTCAGTCCTGCCATGCTCAAGTCCAGTCTGTGCTGACATGGCCTATGCTGGACTGCACTGTACTCCTAGGGTGGTGCAATAGATGCTTCCCTTCTACCTTCCAGGCAATTTTGGGCTGGAGATCTTTCATATCATCATTCTGTGAGTTCTGCAGCTTCAGAATTTGTTTAGAGTCATTTTCTTGCAGGCATTTGGGAGGGAGAGCTCTAGCAAGTCTGTGCTGTTCCTCCAGAATCTTGGCTCTTCCTCAAAGAAAAATTTAAAAAAAAAACAACTTTGTTATCATTTTTTTTCCTCATGAGCCTGAGCTTATTATGAACCTCAGCACTTTGTGTAAATTATTCATATAGGATAGTGTCTTCTATGAATTTGTATTTATCCCCTGTTACCTGACTTGGCTTTCATCTTCTGTTTTTAAAAATTCTAAATTCGTAGATGAATTCCCTATATAACCACATCTGTCTCTTTAGACAACTCTCCTTTTTCTTAATAGAATTGTGTGTGTGTGTGTGTGTGTGTGTAGAATTTTAGTCTTAAGAGCTTCTTATATTTCCTGGATTAACTTCTGTTAGAAAAATTTATGCCACTGGGCTCAAAAAATCACAATGAAATTGGTATTTACTTACTGTTAAATATATCTTTATTTATTTAATTTAATATTTACCAACTATATGTAAAAATTTTTAATAAGTTTAAAAAAAATGAATTCCATTCCTTCCATCCCTCCTTTACTCCCTCCTTCCTCTCTTCCCTCCTTGAAAAAGCAAACATTTTGATATCATATATATATCAAATCATACAATATATACTTCCATAATCTCTATGTTGCGAAAGAAAACAGATAAAAAATAAAACAAGAAAAATAAAGTTTTTAAAATGTATGCTTCAATCTGAATTCAAAGTTCATCAGTTCTTACTCTGGAGGTAGAGAGCATTTTTCATCGTGGATCCTTTGGAATTGTTTTGAATCATTTTCTTGACCAGACTAGCTAAGTTTTTCATAGTTGATCATTCTTACAACATTACTGTTATTGTGTATAAAGTTCTCCTGGTTCTGCTCACTTCATTTTGCATGAGTTGGAGGGTAATCATATGTCTTCCCAGGTTTTTTTTCTGAAACTCCCTTCTGCTCATCGTTTCTTACAGTCATATCCTACACCTTTTTCAGTCATTCTTCAATTAATGGGCACTCTCTTGATTTCAAATTCTTTGCCACCACAAAAAGAGCTACTGTAAATATTTTGTACATGGGAGTCCTATTCCCTTTTTAATGATCTCTTTGGGATACAGACCTAGTAGTGGTATTGCTGCATCAAAAGGTATACATGGTTTGATAGCCCTTTGGACAGCGTTCCAAATTGTTCTCCAGAATGGTTGAACTAGTTCATAACTCTACCAACAGTGCATTAGCATCCCAGTTGTTCTACACCCCCTCCAGCATTTGTCATTTTCTTTTTCTGTTATGTTAGCTAATCTGATAGGTCTGAGGTAGTATATCACAATTGTTTTAATTTGCATTTCTCTAATTAATAGTGATTTACAGCATTTCCTGTGATTATTGATAGTTTTGATTTTGCCTTCTGAAAACTGCATATTTATTCCTTTGACCATTTATCAACTGGGGAATGGATTTTATTTTTATAAATTTGGCTCAGTTCCCTATGTAGTTGAGAAATGAAGCCTTTATCGGAGAAATGTGTAATATTTTTCCATTTTCCTGTTTTGCTTCTAAATTTAGCTGTATTGGTATTGTTTCTGCAAAAGCCCTTTAATTTTATATAACAAAAATGATCAGTTTTACTTTCCTTGATTCTCTCTTTCTTTTATTTGATCATAAACTCTCCCCTTATTCACAGAACTGACAGGTACATTTTTTCCATGTCCCTCTAATCTACTTATGATATTACTCTTTATGTTGAAATAGTTTATCCATTTTGATCTTATCTTGTATACAGTGTGAGATGTTGATCTATGCCTAGTTTCATCAAAACTGCTTTCCAGTTTTCCCTAGCATTTTTTTCAAATGTTTTTCAAATTTTTTCAAAAGCTTTGGTTTTGAGGTTTATCAATACTGAATTACTATTGTCATTTACTGCTGTATGTTATATACCTAATCTATTCCACTGATCCATCAGTCTATTTCTTAGTCAGAACCAGATCAAAACAGTACCAGTTTTGATGATTACACAGTTTGAAATGTGAAACTGCTAGGCAGCCTTTCTTTATACCTTTTCATTGATTCCCTTGATATTCTTGACCTTTTGTTCCTCCAGACAAATTTTGTTATTATCTTTTCTAGCTCTATAAAATAATTTTTGACAGTTTCATTGATAGGACATTGAGTAAGTGAATTAACTTAGGAAGAATTATAATTTTTATTGTTGTGACTCAGCCTACCCTTGAACAGTTAATATTTCTATAATTGTTAAGTTCTGTCTTTATTTGTATGAAAAGAGTTTTGTAACTGTCTTCGTGTAATTGCTAGGTTTTTCTTGCAGGTAGGACCCCCTCCCCCAACTATTTTATATTGTTTCCAGTTATTTTAAATGGAATTTCTATTTCTTTCTCTTCCTGTTGAGCTTTGCTGGTAATATATAGAAATACTGATGAATTATGTGGATTTATTTCAAATCCTGCAACTTTGTTGAAGTTAGTTATTTCAAGTAGTTTTAGTTAATTCTGTAGGATTCTCTAAGTATCTGCAAGGAGTGATAGTTTTGTTTCTTCTTTGCCTATTTTTATTCTTTCAATATCTTTTTCTTGTCATTGTTATGATCAGCATTTCTATAACAATATTGAATAATAATGGTGATCATGGACATCCTTGCTTCACCACTGATCTTATTGGAAAGCTTTTATGTTTATCCCTATTTTATACATATCCACACACACACACCCCACACATACACACACATTCTTATTAAAAACACAAGAAAACATAGGAATAAATGGAACCTCTCTTAAATCGGTACTCTATTTATTCCTATGCTTTCTTGTGTTTCTAATAGGAATATTTTTTCAAAGACTTTTCCTGTATCTATTGAGATGCACATATGATTTCTGTTGGGTTTTTTGTTATTGATGTGGTTAGTTATACTGATGGGTTTCTTAATATTGATCTACATAAAATTTTTGCATCGATATGCATTAAGGAAATTGGCCTGCTGTGTTCTTTATCTCTTTTTGCTCTCTTTACTTTGTGTATAAGAACCATATTTGTGTCATTAAAGAAATTTGGTAGAACTCTATTTTCACTCATTTTTCCCCCCAAATAGTTTAAGTAGTAGTATTGGGATTAATTCTTCCATAGGTGTTTGGTAGAATTCACTTGTAAATTCATCTGGCCTTGGGATTTTTCTTAGGAAGTTTATTAATGGATTCTTCAAGTTCTTTTTCTTAGATAGGGTTATTAAATATTTTATTTCCTCTTCTATTAATCTAAGCAGTTTACTTTTTTAAATGTTCATCTATTTTACTAAGATTGCTAGTTTTGCGGTCTTATCATTGAGTAAAACAACTAATAATTATTTTAATTTCATCTTCATTGGTGGTGCATTTACCCTTTTCATTTTTGACTTCAGCAATTTGATTTTCTTCTTTCTTTTTAAAAATAAAATTAACCAATAATTTACCTATTCTGTTGTGTTTTCTTCATAAAATCAGTTTCTTGGCATATTAATAAATTCAGTGACTTTTTTTAACTTTCAATTTTATTAACTTCTCTTATTTTCAGAATTTCTGCTTTGGTGTTTCTTTGGGGATTTTTAATTTGTCCTTTTTCTAGTTTATTTTTATTTGCATGCCCACTTCATTGATCTGCTCTTTCTCTCTTTTATTGATACACAAATTTACATATATAACATTTCCCCTAAGTACTACTTTGGCTGCATCCCACAATTTTGGAATATTGTCTCATTATTATCACTCTAATGAAATGATTATTGTTTCTATGATTTGTTCTTTGACCCACTCATTCTTTAGGATTAGATTATTTCGTTTCCAATTAATTTTTAATCTCTGCTTCAATTGTTGTGTTCATTGACGAAGAAGACCATGCCATCAGAGAAGTGATTACATGACTTACACCTGACTTTGTTTTGAGTGAGTAAGGGCTGTACAAGGTCACCAGCCTCATTTCTCCTCTAGAGCCATCTGGAGCCAGTGACCAGACATTCATCAAGATGACTGGAGATGGCCCAGGATGCAATGGGAAATCTTGGCCCTTTTAGGCCAAGGCCTGTTTGGTACCCACTTAGGGTGAGGTAACATCCATTTATTGAATAGGCCTGTTTAAGAAGTAGTCAGGGGATGACCTCTTTAATGAGGAAGAAAAATAACTAAATCAGTTTGGGAGGGAAACAGCCTGTAAACTCCTTGGAGGCAGGAACTATCTTTTGTCTTTCTTTTTTTTGATAAGGCAATTAAGTGAGGGTTAAGTGATTTGCCCAGGGTCATACAACCATAGCCCTTTATTAAATGCATTCTTATTAAACCCTGGTATGAAGATAGTGTATTCAATATTTCAGCTTTTCTTTATTTCTTTGTGAGCTTTTTATGCCCTAAAACAGGGTCAATTTTTGTGAAGGTTATATAACTAACTGAAAAAAATGTATATTCCTTTCTATTCCTAGATACTGCTAAGAAAAAGATACGCTACTTTTTATTCCCATTCAGTTAACTTCATAGATTTATCATATCTAAGATTCCATCATTTCTAAAATTCTATGCATCTCCTTAATTTCTTTCTTCTTTATGTTATGATTAGACTTACCTAGCTCTGGGAGGGCGAGGTCTCCAACTAAAATAGTTTTACTGTATATTTTCTCCTGTATTTCATTTAACTTTTACTCTAAGAATTTGGATGCTATGCCATTTGGTGCACATATGTTTAGTACTGATATTCCTTTATTGTCTGTGGTTCCTCTTAGCAAGATACAGTTTATTTGCTTATCTCTTTTGATTAGTTCTATTTTTTGCTTTTGTTCTGTAGGAGATCATGACTGCTATCCCTGCCTTTTTTACTTCAGCTGAAAAATAACAGATTGTGCTCCAGCCCCTTAGTTTAACTCTGTGTGTGTCTCTCTATTTCAAATGTGTTTCTTATAAACAACAGATTGTTTTTAATCCATTCTGCTCTCCATTTCCACTTTATGAGTGAGTTCATCCCATTCATATTTACAGTTATGATTACTAACTGTGAATCTCCCTTCATCCTATTTTCTTCTGCTTACCCTTCTCTGTCTTTTTTTTATTCTGTTCCTCCTCTAAAGTCTGTTTTGCTTCTAACCAATACCTTCTTTTATCTGCCCTCACTTTTTTCACCTCACTTTCCTTTCTTACCTTCCCATTCTAGTTCTACATTGAGTAAGATTTCGATTACTAATTGAGTATGTATGTATGTATGCATATATAAAATATATATATAATATATATATTACCTCTTTGAACCAATTTACATATGAAATTCAAGTATTGTCAGCCCACCCCCATTTTCTTAAATTTTATTTCCTCAATCTCTTTTCTAGGTTAATTTCTTTCTGATGATATATTTCATGCTTTTTCCAAATCTTTTTCACTCTTTTGACTTTGATTGTTTCTTCATGTCTCATGGAGCCTCTCATGGAGCTCATGGAGCACTTGTCCAATGCTAATTTTTTTTGTACCTCTTTTTCTGTTTGGCAAATTCTTCTTTTAAAAGGCTATATTCATCAGTGTTTTTTTTTTCATATCTCTTTTTACATGTGGCCAATTCTGTTTTTTAAGATGTTATTTTCTTCAGTATTTTTTGTGCCTCTTTAATAAGCTGCAAATTGTCTTTTCATACTTTTCTTCCTTTGCTTTCATTTCTTTACTAAATTTTTCTTCTAACACTTTTATTTGATTTTGAAATTATTTTTTTTTTTAGTTCTTCCAGTAATTCTTGTTGGGCTATATCCAATTCACTATTTCTTTTCCTTTGAGGCTTTGCTTATGACTGCTTTTTTACTTCATTGTCTTTCAGATATGTGTCTTGATCTCCCTTGTCACCATAGTAGTTTTGCATACTCAATTTCTATTTTGGTTGTTTTCTCATTTTTTCATCCTATTTTCTGATTTCAAATGTATGTTAAAGTTAGACTGTTTCCAAGATGAGAGAGACTAAGGGCATCGTCTCAAGCTTCATGTTTTTTCATGCTACTGTTTTTAGATCTAGTTCTTGAGGTTTGGAAGTTTTTGGTGCTTCCAAGATTGTGTCATCTGGAGAGAGGTGTGGTCACTGTTCTCGTCTGCACTCTGATCCTTATCCAGGAAGGGTGCCTGATCCCTTGGGATTATAATTGATACTTTCCCTCAGGGTCTCTGATTCCTTGGTACTGAAAATGGTATTGTTCCCCAGGGCCCCTGATCCCTTATAATATCGTTGAGGTTTCCAGTGTTTCTTGATCAAAAGTACTTCTCTCTCCTCTTAAAATATGACCCAGAACAGGATATCAGCAAATAGACTTGACAAACAGCATCTGGCCCTGCATTCAGTGCTAGCATAGGGATCTGTTGTAATATCTTTCTGACCAGTTGTCTTGTTCCCTTATCATTTCTGGCTTGAGAGCTCCTGAAGTTGCAGCTTATTTTCTCACCACTGGTCCTGTCTCTAGTAATTCATCCACATGGCTTTTCTTCAGCCTCCTCCTTTGTGTCACAGATCTGTCTTCAAGACCTCCTAAGTTGTGTTCGGCTGGAAAAAATGTGTCATTCCAACCTTCTGTTAGCTCAACTACTCCAAAATTTGATTTGAGATGTGTTTTTTTAACAAGTTATTTATTGAGGAATGTTGAGAGAACTCAGCTGAGTGCTTTCTGTTCTCCACCGTCTTAGTTCCATCTGACGAAATCTCCTACAACTCATTTTTTGTGATCAATGCTTAAAAAATAATATTAGTGATGTATTCTACATAATGGTGGCATTAATATTTTTGTCTGGTGAGGATGTCAATCATAGTAGAGCCCTGGGGGATCAGTAGAGGAGGAGAAAAGGAAATGAATGGGACTAGAATCCCATTATTTCCAAGATAAGAGTCACACCAAGAGTCATAAATTTAAATTTTGAACAGCATGAAATAATTTGGTCTACACTAGTGGTGGTTTATATATCCCATTCATTTTATATGTATAGTTCAGTTCCTTGAGGTACCAAGAAAAGGCTAATAATAATATTTACCTTTAAGAAACTGCATATGTCAATCACTCTGAAGATAATGATTAGTTCTGCAATTCACCAAGTCAGGGAAATTTTGGTAGGTTTCTAAGATTTTCATTATCTCTGTTGTTTATCTAGAAAATTTAAAGAAAAAGCAAAAACATAAAACCTTGCAGTACGTTTGCTTCCTAATGTTTTTCCCTTTTAGAAGCATTTTAATTTTCTCTTTCAAATACAGACATTTGCACCATCCAAGTGGCATGCATAGGTTAAAAAATCACTAAAATGGTTGGGAAATTCAGTTCTAATCTTCATTCTTCTATTAACTGTGTAACCTTAAATATGACTTTAAATAATGAAAACATGAGGCATACTCGCCATGTTTGTTCAAGTCATGAATTATACCCTATACTAGCTCCAAGTGAAGGAGAGAATCTTAATTGTTCATGGGCTCCTTCAGATGATTTTATTTGTGGATGGTATTGTTATCATCTCGTCAAGCCCCAGAACATTTTATGACCTCCTTGCTGCTGGATAATTTCTAAGTCTTCACACAGTCAGTCTGACTAGATTAGTGCTACTGTCTTATTTTTGGTTGTAAAATAGAATTTCCCTTCACGTATAAAAGAACTGAGTTCATGCTAAATATTTCCTTGTAAAACTTGAAGAACATAGTGATATGAAAGGAAGCAAAGATAAAGTAGGTTTATCTTCATAAAAGACAAATAACATTGAATGAATTCCATATAGAAAGTTAAAGAAGGATTCTGAAGCTATTGGAGTCTGTTAATTGTGACCTTTTCATTATACTAATGAAGTTAATAATAGTAATATTAGCTAGCCTTTACATAGCGTTTTAAGATTTGCAAAGTATCATACCTATGTTATCTTACTTGACTCTGTTAAATCACAGATATGGTATTTAGTGTTTCTTGGTGCTATAGGATGAGGGGAAAGAAATGTGACTCTCTTAGCCAAGATTAATTTCATGTCTTGAGCTCTTCTTTAAAAAACAAACAAAAACCTCCATTGTACACTATCCAACAAACACAGTGATGTTATTTTTATTGAAGCTTATCATCCTTAGAAATGCCTTTTATAGGAATGATAGAAGGAAAACAAGGTTAAGATATTTAAACAGCTCATTAGATACAGTCTGGTTACTTCTAAAATATTAGCTAGGGCCATTTAATCAGTCATGCAGAAGAAAACACATTACTTAGAGGTGCTGGGACCAGAAGTAATGGACAAAGTTTGTTCAGGCACTAAAGTCATAGTATGGGGGTTAATGCTTGATACTCTAAATGCTAAAGAACTGAAAGGAATCCAAATTCAATCTAACGATTATTTATTAAGCTCCTACTCTATGGAAAATCTTAAACCAGGCACTGGGGTATACAGACAAAATAAACCTAGCCCCTGCTCTCAAGGAACTTATATCCTACTGGGGAGCTATTACATATAAATAATTGGTTGTATATAGATGATAATTTGATGAGAAGGGAGAAAGTGGTAACAGCAAGTGATACGTTAAGTAAAGCCTTGAAGGAGATTAGGGATACCAAAAGGTAAATGTGGGGAAATAGTGCATACTAGATATGAGGGACAGCCTGAGCCAAAACTGGGAGATAGCTAAGGAATACCATGCTCTGGGTATAAGAAAAAGAACTATTTCATTATAACAAACACTGTGTTAGTGGAACTAAAATATTAGACACCTGGAAAGGTAGGGCAGAAGCAGGGTGCAAAGACTGTTAAGTTCCCAAGAAGTTCATATTACATTCTAGATGTAATATGGAGGAACTGAAGAGCAATTTCAGCTAAATGACAATGGCAGAAGCTAGATTACTGCACATTGAAAAATCAGTGAGAGTAAGAAAATAGAGGCAATGAATGTGGACAGCTTTTCCCAGGAATTTGGATATGAAAGAGAAAAGACATATGGGATAAAAATAGGGTTGTGGAGATGGCACAGACAAGTGAAAGTTGTTGAAGGCATGGGGAGATGGATGTATATTTTTAGGAAGTGAAAGAGCTAGCACATAGGAAGATGCCAAGGTTATGGAAGAGAGGGAATGCTGGAAGGGCCAAGGCACTAGAGGAGACAGTAGGAGATGGGATCAAGAGAAGAAGCAGAAGAGCTGGTCTTACCACAGTAGAGTCTGTATGTTGGTGGGAGGTGAGAAGCAGCAAACAATATTGATAAGAATAGATAACAAGATCGCTTGGCAGCTGGTAAGTGATACTTTGATTTTCTTATGTTCAACTATAAGAGCTGAAAATACAAAACATGTCTCCTATACATAAAGGTGTATTCTCTAGTCAAACGAAGTGTGTACTGTGTTCACTGGAATACAGATTCACTAAGCAGTACCAGCGCTGGGGACATCCCACTACATTTCTCCACTTGAATTCCATCTCCTTTATATGAGCACCATTCACAGTTATAGAAATCATCGGACTGATGAGTGATTGTTTTTTATTTTTAAACAAAATCTCTATCATATACATAGTAGTGAATTTATGGAATAATATTTATAGAAGTTTCTCTCTCACCCTTCTCCTTTCTTCTTTCTCACTTACCTCCCTGGCCCTCTCTCTTCCTTTCCCTCTCCTTCCTCCCATTTCCCTCTCTTCTCCTTTTCCCTCTCCCTTTTCCCTTGCTTTCTTTTTCTCCCTCTTCTTTTCCTCCTCCACTCCATCACCTCTTTCCATCTCTCTCCCTTCTTCTACCTCTCCCTCTCTAACAAATGTTTATTCTGATCCCTTTGCTTCCCCTCTGTCTCAGCTTCTTCACCTTTAAAATGAGATAAAACTTGTTCTAAAGAATTGTTCTCACAGAGTTGTTTAGAAGATGAAATGAGGAAAAAAGTAAAAGAACAAGGTTTGAAAAATATGAAACATTAGGTAAATGTAAGGGATTGATATTTTTAGAAGAAAGTGAAAATACTCTTTAATATAATTGATTGTTTTAATTTTGTTTAAGCTGACATATAGCTTTTAAAAATAATTTTTAAATGTTCATTCAGAACATTCAGAGAAAAGAAATATGCTTCATGATTTCTTACACATTGTAATATAGATATGTTATATATAATTCACTATGACTTCTATGGAAACCATTTCCAGTATGGAAAAATGTAAGTCATTACTCTATGGGGCCACAGACTGTAGGCTCAGATTATAGGTCTGTATTGGAAGTTCTGATTGCACTCTGGGAAGCCATTTACTTGGTCTAATTTCTCCGTCTCTAAAAGGTATTGAATATATTTATTACCTGTCTACTTAACAGTATGTTCTAAACATTTATATACTAAAAATTTGGAAGGGGTTTGAATATTTCAAATGGAAGTTGATCATTGCCACCAACTAATTATTTACTACATAGTTTGAAGTTGTACAGGGGGTAGAAGATGCAGTCCCTGCCCTCCTAGAGGATCTATAGGAAAAGATTTGTGCAGTTGATACATAGCATACATAATATCTATGATAAAAAGCAAATTCACAGTTTTCTGATTAGCAAATTCCAAAGAAGCTATAAAACCAAGGCAAAACCACTATTTAACAGGTAAATTGAAACTTTACCTTTCTCCTCTAAACCACATCACATTTTAGAAAGTGCCCCAGAACTGGTGGACATGATTGCTGAACTAATGTCAGGGATATCTGAAAGATTGTGAAACACATGAGGGGTATTTTAAGATTGGAAAAGAACATGTCTTGATTAAAGAAAAAAAAATTAAAATGAGAAAAAGAAACCACAAAGTATAGACCAGTGAGCTTGACTTCATTTCCTGACAAAACCATAGAATGTAAAGAATAAAATAATATAAATTCTTTTATAAGGAATATAAAAATCCCATATAAATATAAAGGGATGATTACTGAAAAGTCTAAAAAAGAAAAGAGTAATCATGAAGATCCCACATGACATGAGCAAGAACAAATCATACCCCATGAATTTTACTTAGTTTTTTGAAAGAATTTCTAAACTAGTGGAGCAGGAAATTGTTGTTCATGTAACTCACCTAGATTTTAGCAAAATATCTAATAAAAGCTACTCATGAAATTCTTGTGGGAAAAGATAAAGATGCTGGTATACTTTGGTGGATTTAGAACTCTTTGAATGAAGAGATCCTAAGAACAGGAGGTTCTCTATTTCCCTAGAGATTTAAGATTGATAACATATTGTTTTCTTTCTAGACATTTTTATCAGCTCTTTGAATAAAGGCATGGATGACATACTTATCCAATTTTTGGATGCCACAGATCTAGTAAGATTAGTAAATTGAATGACAGAATTAGGTCAAATTAAAAAAGGTAAAATTTAATAATTTTAATAATGGCAATAAAGAGCATAAATGTAAATAATAATTATAAAAGCCTTATGGTTGAGTAAAAAAATCAAATCATTTTCATAAGTATAAGATCAGATATCATGACTAGAAAACAATTGGAGAACAATCATGAAATTTCAGTGGAATACAAGCTCAGAGACAACAGTGTGTTATCACAGACAAAAAAGCTAATGTGATCTTTAAAGGGCCATAGTATTAAGGCTGTAGTCCTGCTATCCTTTATCTATTTCAGACCAAGTCCAGATTGTTGTCTGGGGCGAAGTCCTTTAGTATGGAGAGCATCCAAAAGAGGGCAACTGGAATGGTGAGGGGCCTTGAATTCATGTCCTATGAGACTCAGTGAGGAGACTAGGATGCTTTAACCTGAAGACTTGTGGTGGAGTGGAGCCAGGTGGTTGTGGTATTCAAAATATTTAAAGGACCAATATGAGAGTTACTTCAACTAGGTTTCCTTTGTTCTAGAAGGTGGAACTAAGAGCAAGTGCTCAAAATTTCAGAGGCAAATTTAGATTTGAGGTAAGGGGAAACTTCCTAACAATTAAAACCATTCAAAAATGGAATTGTTTGCCTGAGGAAGAAGTAGATTTCCACTTTCTGGAGTTCTTCAAGTTAAAACTAAAAGGTCATTTTTCATGGAAATTGTAAAGATGGGATTCTTTTTTAGATACATTGAGTCTGGACTAGATGGCCTTGGAGGTCTTCCTTCATTGTGCATTTTTGTGATTTTCAATCTTTGTTAACCATGAAATTAAATTACTTCTAATAGAGATATGCTTTTCCTTCCTCCTATATGCAATATTCGAACCTAGCCCTCCTAGCTGACTTACTTTAATATATTTTTTATGCCAATCTCTGAAACCAAATATTTGTAGACATGCTACACACAAATGTGTAATTGAAATGTGTTGACTTGGGGTGAATTTATGAGCAAATAAGCATGGAACATAAGGTCCCTGCATGGAGGTTAGAGGTAGAAAGGAAAAAGACACTAATTGAAATTCTAGGGGAGTGAGCAAAGTTGAACTGTGGTGTTACATCCTTATAATCATTAATCTAAGCAATCATTTGAGTGTTAGAAGAAAATGCTATAAACTGGCTCTTGATGATCACCCCGGTTTTATATCTCATTTAAGAAGCAAAACGTGTATATGTCTTGGATTAATGATTAACATAAAAACGATCAACAATGGTTTGCCTAAATAATGATTTTTGCTGGCTATTAAATCCAGATTCATTTTTTTCAGTCTTTTATTAGAACACAGAGGGAAGAAATGAATGTGTAAATGTCATGATGAATTTTTCAAAGATCATTTGAATTTGACAATGAATGTTTTAATGTTATTGAAACACTGGGAAAAAATACCCAGATGCGTTTCAATCTACATAAAGGAAATTTTGTGTTTGTGGAATCTCATCTAAATGGATGAAAGATAAAGTAAGTATGTAGTGCCTTGCAGAATATATCTTATGGGAAATAATGGCACCACAGGCAGTGAAATTACTGAGCAATGGGGAGTTTGACAATAAAGAATAGATACTCTGCAATTATAGTCAGTCAGAATGTACTTTCAAATGATGTGTATAGATATAAAATGTTATAAACCTTAACTAAAAACTAGCCCATCTGCAAACTTTCAGATAGGACCTGCCCAAGTGTCTCTGTAAAGCTGATTTGAGGTTTTGCAGAACCTATCAAAATTATTTTTATTGAACTTAAGAAACAAGGTGAACAAAACCAATGACATTAAATGCTTTCTTTAACAAAACACATTAAAAAACAGTCAAACTGTATTAAAATCATTGATTAAATTTAGTTTGTTTTATTTATCTTTATAAGCATGCTGTAAAAGTTAACTTGCTTTTCAGTCTTCATGTCATTTTTATCTACACTTGGTTTTCCTTCTGCTAGTTTGTGAATCTGTGAATCCTTCTGCTCAGTGTGCAAACAGACTTGTTTTAATGCATTTAACATATCCTTGTGAGATACGTGTATCTTTAGGTGTAATATGATTCCAGCCTCATCCTTTGGTGATACATATCTGAGGTATCTGCCCATCACTGCAGGTCTAAGTGACCAATGAGTCATAGTAAGCAAGATCTCAGCCACTACTTCTTCCATCTTTTAAGAAAAGGCTATTGCTTTCTCTTCTAACCTTTAGGAATAAAGCAATTTGAAAATAAGGATTAAACCTCTTACATTGTGATATGACATGTCCAACATCTCTTGAAGACTAACTGATAAAAATATTATTACTTATTAATATTCTGATCTTGTATTAAAGTGATCAATGACCATAGTGAATGCTAATTAGATGCCTACATCTACTATATGTATTACTTTCTCCCTTGCCAGTTTTCAATATGAATATGAGATACTTTTCCCCTCCTCTTGACAATTTTCTCTCTTCATTGGTTACGATGCTTGTCATAAAAAGTTGAGGACTTTCTGAGGGCTTAATAAGAATAGTTGAAAAGATATGGCTAGCTATTTGTTTTAATATGAAAAATGTTTAAAAATAAATCCTGGACATGAAGTCACTGGCTAGAACTTTCACTACTTATGAAATTGGTTAGTCCATAATGGAACAGGTAAATGGACTTGTCAGTCCACCCTGGAAAAGAGATATCATCCCATCAAAAGACTCATCATTCAATATGGCATTCCTTTTTGACACAACAACTCTGTTCTGTGACAAATATGTCCCATCCATTCTCTTAAAATACTTAAAAACATCTATAGTTTCATTAGCATGGATGTTCCTTCCCATAATGAAGATCACAATTTGTCCATGCCTGCCCATCCTGTGGGCAAAAGTCTTGCTGCAAAAGTTTTTCAGAAATAATCCACCTGACATGTTGAGATCCCTTCTTGTATTTTCTTAATGTCCGGGTATCCAAATGAAGTAAATAGACTGTTCATTTGATATCTTCACTCTCACTATGTGACTAGTTCATTTTTCTTCTCTATTATATATGTCTAATGAAATCTTTTATTCTAATTTTTCATACTTTATTTTTTTTTGTAATGTTCTGTTTCCTGCTTATTCCAATCATGAGCCTATTGATTACCTTCTGAATGAGACTTATTCTTAATTCTTTGATAAGGTAGATACAATTTAATAAGGATAATTGCAAAATCTTAATGTAAATGAAATTTTTTTATTCTTACATTAGAATTTAGTATCTATTCATATCTCTAATAAATTCTATCATAAAAATATTCTAACCTGGGTAATACCTTTCTGGAGTCTGAGGCTGTCATCTAGTGGGTTAGCTAACACTCTTAGCTTTATGTCGTTTGCAAATTTGCTAAAGTTGCCATCAATGCCTTCATCTGAGTAACTAATAGTAACATAAAACAACATAGCACTAAGTTCTGTTTCATAGAACACTCCATTAAATACTATTGTTTTACTTGGACCATCAGTCAGTTTTGAATTCATTTCATTTACCATTGTTTAGCACACAGAGCTCTGGCATTTCTATGATAGCTGCATATCAGACATTAGGAAAATTCAAGTAAACAATAGGAAGCTTTACTGGGTCTCCTTGATTGCTGCTTCCTTTTCTAGATATTCAATCTCCATCCCTTCAGTAATCCATTCTAAATTGTTTTCTAGGAATAAAGTAAATCTCAGTAGCCAATTGTTTGCATATTCCATTTTTAAATTTTCTTTTCTTTTCTGAAAACCAGGATGTCATTTATCCTTTAGTATTGCAATACCTCTCCAACTTTCAAATATATGAGCTTTAGTTCATATAGATCAGATAGGTGTTCTGGATAGCCAAGCTCTCTCATTTCTTTACTCATTTTGGATATCAGCTCCCTATTAGTCACTTTGTTTTGGTATCTTTCAGTCCAATGGTCATTTTTTGGGTAAAACAAAATAAAAGTTACACAGAAATTTGTTTCTGAAAAATAAAAGCAAATTAAGACTTGAGCAGTTCTGCCTTCTCTTTATTATCAATCATGATTGTTCCAGTCCTTGAGCAACGGACTTTTTTTTTATTACTTAACCATTCTCTTTTCTCAATACATCAATAAAGAGACAAAAACAAAACAGCTTTTTGGTTGTTCTTAGCTTCCCGTAATCTGAGTTTCAGTGTTCCTGAAACTATTCTTCCAGAACCATCTTCTGTCTTTGTATATCATGGTAGCTTGATAGTCCAAGGATATGGGTATTGAACAGCTCAAATCATAACCATGGCACTCAAGAAAAGTCCTTAGAGAGTATGCTTAGCCTGTTTATAGCATAAAATTGGTCCCCTTCCTATGATCTAGCATTTTGAAGGCATCCCCTTGTATCAAAGTAGCCAAAATTCTCCAGAGGGTTTTGAGGCAATAGAAACCTGACAAAGAGATTTGCTGACTGAAGAAAGAGATGGTTAAATGAAGTGAGCTTTTTTCATATAATCAGAAATAGCTAAGCCAGAAAAACTGATAAGCGATGAGAAAGAACCTTGCCTGATCAAGCCATTAAAAAGGAGGTGTCAACCTAGAGGAGAAAATTGACAGAGGGGGCGATGAAGTGAAAAGAAAACAGTGATTCTCACAGGCAGTTCAAAAGGCTTTTATATAAACAGGAGGAGTATGACTAAGAAAATAGCATAATGAGTAATTCATGCTGAGAATGCTAACTAAGATATATCAGAATGACAGTGGGCTGAACATAAAAAATCTTCTGAAGCTTGATGCAAATCAAAAGAACATTGAAAAAACCTTTTGACATGGAGTGGAATTGGGGACCTCTCCAGATGAAATGAACACCACCATTTCCAGCCTGTAAAAAGTTGTGAAGCCAAGGAAGACTATCACAATGCTGTGGAGAAAATGCACGTTGGAGTCTCACATTCGAGGGAGGCTTTGGCAGCTGCCTCCATCCTGTGGATTAAATTCTTCTCTTTCATCCAGACAGATAGTTATATGAAACTCCAAAGAGAACATTATATTAGTGTTTTGCCTTGTATTAGCATTTATTTCATTATTATCCAAAGCTACTTATTTCCCTTTATAAATGCATTATATGAAAATTTGTCTTATGAGTGCTTGAATTTATATATATAATAATACAGTGTACCAAATATTAGATGACTAAGAATATGTTTGGTGGTATGGGATAATTTCTTCCAGTAATTCATCTGCAAGGTATGCCCAATCCCCTTGTTTCTTATCTCTGATCAGCAGACAATCAAAAAGCTACTACATGTCAGAAACTATGCATCTCACGCCCAAACTGAAATCTCCGGTTCCTTCCTGTGCTTAGACACCTCCATTTGCATGTCATCTTGACATTTAAAATTCAATATGTTCAAAAACAATTCATCATTTTCTCTTTAAAACCTGTACCTCTTTCTAACTTCCTCATAACTATTGATGGTGTTATCATTCTCCTGGTCACCCAGGCTAAAAATTTTAGAATCATCATTCCTCTCCCTTTCCCTCCTCCCCACATCCAATCAGTTATCAATTTCTGGAATTTCTACCTCCCCCAAATATCTCATACTCACAACTATTTGACTCTTAAGTGCCTTCTTCCTAACTTGAGAACCTGTGATCTCTATTAGTATAGCTTTCTACCTGGTTTCCCTGCTTCTACTCTTTCCCCTCTTCAAACCATGCTTTCACTGCTGTTGCTAAATACACAGGTTTATCATGCTACTTCTCTATGGGGAAAAAATAACTTTATTGGTTCTCTATTGCCCATAGGATAAAATATAATATAAACTGCATATTTTGGAATCCAAGGTCTGCCATCATTTAGCTCTAATTCGTCTCTTCAGCTGAATTTCATAGTATCATCCTGTATACACTCTAGCCAAACTGGTTACGTACTGTTTTTTGACCTCATCTTATAGTCTTAAGGGAAAGAAAGCATGCTGAAGTAGAACTCTGAGACCTGAGTTCAAATTCAGACTCAGAGACCCTAAGTAGTCATTTATTGTCTATCTGACTCATTTTTCTTCTCTGTTAAGAGGGGGATACTAATATATCACTGCCAAAATTGTTGTAAGGATAAAGTAAGATAATATTGGTAAACCTGTTAGTGCTAGATATTATTATGAATATTAATGCTTCTCTTTTCATTTACACATGCTATTTCCCATAACTAAACATACTTTTCCTTTATCTCATTTCTCTGCCAATGAAAATAGAACTCAGATTGGTGTAGCAGAATGGGAAAAAACCAGTGTTTCCTATGGTCTAGCTTATACTTTGGGTCATTCTTTGAACTACTAGAGAAGATCTGCTGATTTGAAAACTTATACTGGCTGTCATTTTGTTTCCAAACAGAACATTGTCATATAAATTGGGCCTCAGGTCTATCTGGATATCTTTTGGTGATATTCCAGTGGAATTAAAGGCAATCATCCGTTTTCAAGGATTATAAGGGGGCAAACAAAGAGGCTTCCAGGTAGATGGGGAATTCTAAGCAGCCAGGTTGAAGTAGATTTAATATGTAGAATCAAGTTTTAGAAAGAAACAGTTCTAGAATTGGAGGAACCCAGTTCAAACGTCCTAACACTTTTGACTTGTTAATGACTTGGTTGGTGGTTGTCTTTGGTTCTCAAAAAGTATCAAAATGACCTCACTATGCTAGAGTCAAGTCACAGTGTGTCCAACTGTGGCTGATCAGACCGAGAATCCATGGGAACATTTGGGGTGGATTTTCTAAATTTGCACAACTTGAGTTTCTTTGAGCTCCTTCAATTCTTCCTTGTTCATAGAGCACACACCTTTTCTGATGAGGGCACAACCATGCTGAACAGTCCTATGCCAGTGTCACCCATGTCATACTGATGCAATTTTGGGTTTCTGGGAACTCTGAAACGGTTCATTTAGGGTAGCATCCACTTGGAATGAATCACACCTTCTTCCAGTCAAATGACAAGGTTATTTTAATGCCCAAAGTAGCTGGTGAGTGCTCCTAGTGAACTTGCAGCTTAATGGGTGTGAGACTGATGCTTATATATATAAAAAAAAGAACAGTAAAAAGATCTGGGTGAGATTAAGGAGTGAGTAGTCTGGGGGTGGGCCAGGTAGTGAAAGGAATATCAAGTAGGCTAATTAAGTAATCTAGATGGGATTAAGGAGTGGTCTGTATATCCAAGTAGTTTGAGATGGGCCAAGAACTACTGTGAAAAGAATGTCAAATAAGCTAATTTGGTGACCTAGGTGGACTGGGGTGGGCCAGTTGCCTAAAGTGGAGGCCAGTGATCTGGTCTGTTGATATATATGGGAAAATTCAGGCACTGTGTTGCTTTCAAAGACATGGACTTTTCCTTTTCGGGATCCAGGTCCCACCTCCCCATCAGGGAGAATGAAATATCTACAATATCAAGGAAAATAATGGAGATAAAAGACAGAAATGAGCAAATGGCATTTCCAGACCTCAAAATATACCATGAAGTATCAATTATAAAAACCACTTGGTATTAAAATTAGTGAAATAGATTTAGATAGTGAAATAGATAAGGGAGAATCAAAAATAATGGTACTCAGTATTTAATGAGCCTGAAAACATGAACTGTACTTGCATACAGTGTTTTTATAGTTTGCATACAATACACAAAACCATAGTATAGTATTTGCACATATGAATAATAATCCAATAAACAGATTGCAAAGGAATGTAAGCCTGGCATTCTCCTGGACTTCCAGCATGTCCCTCAGACAGGATTGATAGTGGAGATAGTGATTGATAGCCACTACTCCTCTTTCTCTTTCCCTCTCTCTCTGTTTCTGTCTTTATCCAATCAGTGGCCAAACTTGCTGCTTCTGCCTAGGCAAAATGTGTCATATCTATCCCCTTCTCTACTCATTTGCCACTTTAGTTCAAATCCTCATCACTTGTCACCTAAATTATTGGAACAGCATATTACCTGGTCTCCTTGCCTCAAATCTCTCCCTACTTCAGTTCGCAGTTGGCAAGTGCGAAACAGAGAGCAGACCAGTTTTAACTAGATCATAGGGCTTGGGAGACAAAAGAGTTGCAATGAGGTTGGAAAGGTAGGTTAGGACAAGGTTTTAAAGGGCTGCAAAAGTTAAGCAGAAGAGTTTATATTTGATTCTGGAAGCAGTAGGAAGTCACTGGAGTTTACTGAGTAGGGGAGTGCCATGGTCTGATCCATGCTTAAGGAAACATCACTTTGGAAGCAGTGTAGAAGATGGGCTCAAGTAGAGAAAGATTCAAATTGAAAAATAAAGATGGTCCTGCTCTCAAAGAGCTCATATTCTAATAGGTAGAGACAGGACATCTATATTTCAGATATGTCAGATAGAAACACCTTTGGGCCCTTGGGATGCTCTGGCAAGGTATATCTTCTTTAATGTCATTTCTGTTAATAACACCATAACAATTTCTAATGTTGAAGTACTTGATGATTATCAGGGACTTGGGCAAATTTCTTTTCTGGGTCTTCAGTACCTATGAAAATTAAGGAAGATGAGGTTGAGGTACTACACAGGAAGTTGTTGGATTGTATTCCTTGTAAAAACTGCTTTATTGGGTGATGGCTTTGGTCAGAGTAGGAGGTATAGTGCAAGGAGGGCTGGCTTTTTCAGGGGACATGATTGTACTTGGTGATCTTAGGTTTACCAGCCATTGGACAGCAGTTGGAAAGGATGATGGACTCTTTCTCAACAAGGCTGTTCTCCTAGATGTTGACTACAAGTGTTAATATGGAACCCTGATGAAGGGATGAGATGGTGGCTGGAAAAAGCATGTAAGGAGAACCAGTGAATGAGGACTTGGGGATTACTAGGCCTTCATAGAATGCCCTGTAATAGTAAACATGACTACAGATGTACATTGTTTGAATTATGAGGAGGGATAGAAATAGGGAGAGAACTGGGGTGAGATGGCTACAAGGCTTTTCATCAACATATCAAGTAGTAGTATATTTTTAAAGAATTGTGCATCTATAAAAGTTGTAGGAAAATTCTCTTGGATGATCTCACCTTTTTACAAAAAAATTTGTCAATCAATATTTGACATCTTAACTTAGAGATATAAATTATTACAACTGTCATAAAGAAAAATGCATGAGTGTGAACATTTGGTTAGCATGAACATCTGGTTCATGTGTCAGTACTGTACAAATGAATGTGTCAAAAAAAATCAAACCAAAGGTTACTTATTTTGGAGCAAGGTGAAACTAAAACAGGCTTTTGAAAAAATAAATAGTTTCTGATTAGAGGAAGTTAAGTGAAAACCTGTCTATGCTTAATGTCTTACAAGATGATGTAGACCATTTTCCATTTTGTATGTGAGCTCCACAACACAGCTGTTATGTGACATTTTTTTTTCTCTTTAAATATCACTGACAGACATCAGGAAGAGAATATTCAAGCTGATCACTTTTATTTTTTTTTTTTAAAAAGCAGTTAACTTAATCTATTTAATATTTTGTTCTATGATTGGATGATATACCTATGTACATGGGTATGTCTTTTTTATTACTTGATTGCAGATGTTTTTTGGAATTTAAAGGTTTCCATGGATTAGGCTGAGTAAATAATGATGCTAAAAGCAATAGGGCTTTCATCAATACATTTTAATTCATACAAGGGAAGGCATAAAGCCTATCTTGAAATATGGCATGAAAAAGGAGATGAGGGAAATCAGAGAAAGGAATATATAAATCATAGTCATTGGAAAGGCACGGATAAAAGTGGATTTCTGAAGAGGAAAGGATGAGATGGAAGACTCAGCCAGCTGAGGGGCATGGTCCTCTACAGAATGTGGATTTCAAATTATCAGTTGACTGTTTGATTGGTTGGTTGAGGCAACTATGTTATAACGACAAGAGCACTAGACTGGAAGTCAGACAATACAGATTCAAATTCACACTCTTCCTAAAATTCAGTTTCCTCACTTGTAACCTGAGGGGATTAGTCTAAATCAGAGTAAGTTTTTAACCTAGAGTCTGAGGATAGATTTCAGAGGGTTTGTGAATTTGGCTAGGGGGGAAAGATATATACTTATGTTAAAAATATTGGTTTCTTTTGAAATTCTTTGCATTTTATTTTGTGAATTAAAAAAAAAAAAAAGTACATAAGCTTCACTAGACTGCCAATGAGTTCCATGACACAAGTTAAGAACTTATCCCAATGATATTGTAGGTTCCTTCCTGGTTTAAACACTAAAACACTATAACCTTTTAACTACAAAGTCTTGTCTAGTGTAATGATTTTGATGATGAGAATTTCAATACTATGCATTACTATGCCCATCTTGAAGTTAAACCTAAGTTTGAAACTAAGTTCCCATCTCAGACAGTTGTGGGACCCTGGGCAAGTAATTTAGCCTCTTTGTGCCTCAGTTTGCTCATTTATCAAATGAAGAGACTGGGCGCAGTTCATCTTCTATACCTCTTTCCAATTGATATTTGTGATGTTAAGATCACTTGAGGACTAGAAAGTTTAGAGAAGTTTGATTCCTGGATGTCTATCTGCACATGTGGAATATATGTTCAGGGAAAGAAGTAGCACACATGAAAGAAATCCAAAGAAAGCACAGGAAAGGGGGCCAATAAGAAAATGTAATTTGCAGAGTGGCATGAGGGAAAAAAGCATCATAAATAGTAAAACATAAATATGACATATACCCATGTATAACTATATACATATATAGTATGTGACCATTTATATTAAATTTATGTTTTTCACAACACATTACCCATACATGTATGGACATATTTACTTTTCGGTGGAAAGTATATGTTCATATAATAGCAAAAGTCAGCTCTTCTTGTAATATTGTTGGGAGATTAGCATTTGCCTGACCCTCTTCACAAAGGTGAGCTGGAGATAAAAAGAGAAATTATGTTTTTGTGTTGTGTTGTTCAGTGGGACCCTATGTGACCCCATCTTGGCAAAGACACTGAGATAGTTTGCTATTTCCTTCTCCAGTAAATTTTATAGAGGCAAACAGGGTTAAGTGACTTGTCCAGGGGCACACAGCTAGTAAGTGTCTGAGGCCAGATTTGAACTCATGAAGATGAATCTTCCTGACTTCATGGCCTGATACTCTATACATTGCATCAGCTAGCTTCCCCAGAGATGATCTATAAGAAATTATTTTGAAAACACTGAAATGATTGAAGACCATCAGATATTATATATTCTTATTAATGACAAATAAAAAATTATTTTGCCCCACCAAAATGAATAAAGAGTATTTTTGAACCTTTTGAATATAATTGTTCATAATAGAATGAAATTTTATTTATTTATTTTTAGTGGACTGGTCAATATTTGGTGGCTCTGAGAAAAAAAAAACCTGATTATTTGAGTTTTATTCAGTATTTCATTCCTAGTTTTTTCCACATAGCCTTAGAGTAGAAATCCTTTCCTTTGCTTATCTAGTTCCCCTCTCTGCTCATGATATTAATAACTTATTAACTCAAAAGCAAGGGAAGCCACAGGGCTTCGTGGAATCATCCAGCTCTTCACTGCTGTCATGCTGAGCAGCAGCAAAGGTTTTAATACTAGCCATCTGTGCTAATAAAAATGATGACAATGTTCTTAGCGATCACTAGGACCACTAAATGGCCACATTTTTGATGGGTGGAGAAGGCAATTGAAGAGTAAAATTCAACCCTGCTCTGTTTATTTTGCCTTCAAATTTCCTGTTTGCTTCAGTCATCTACTCAGGTCATTTCTGGCCTTGATTCCTGGAAGAACTCAATTTTCTACCCATTAATTCTGTCCATTACTCAGTTCTAACTGGTAGAAATATTTGTGTTTTTTTCCTTCATTATTTCATTAATATCCCTTAATTTTTAAAGAGTTTAATTAATGTCTTTTCATTCATCCATCTAGTGGATGTGACTGGAGATAGTGCCTATCTATCTTTCAAGTCTTCAAATCAAATTTTATGTTTTATTGGAAAACAGACCATTCTCATCTTTTGCTCCTTATTCAAGTAAGGCATGTTCAGTTATTCTTCATGTTTCATTACTTCAAGAATATATATAGTCAAACAATATGCACTCATTAAGCAGCCACTACATAGCAGGTCTTGTGCTAGCTGGTGATGAAACACAGACAAATATTAAAGAGTCCCTGCCCTCAAAACTGGGGAAGCCCAACTGGTTCCCTTATAAGTAGATGGGAGATATATTTACGATAAAAACAAGGAAATTTGGGTAAGAAATACTAACAGATATAGCAGACAAGAAAGATATCATGTAAAAGATAGATTTTAATTTAAGTTTTGAAAGAAAGTAAGGATTTTCTGAGGTGTGAATAAGGAGGGGAAGCAGAGTCTATGCAAAGGCCTGCAGGTTCCTAACAATCTCTGGGTATCAAAGTAAATTATGTTTTTGTACAGACGTATATATGCATGCATATTTGTGTGTAGCACGTCTAGTCTGAACTGTTTTACTCAATATTGAATAATAATAAAAGATAAAAATTTCCCCATCTGGGAACCACAAGATTACATTGTAACTCGTTCCAGTCCCTCCTGTCTGTTTACATCAATAGTTGTTTTGGGCAATTCCCAGTTTCCATGTGTTTCATTACTAGGAAAGGCAAATGTTGAAAGCCTTCTGTATTTTAAGAGCAATAAATGTGCCTGCCTTTTGATTATCCTGAATTATAGCATTATCATATTGGAGTGGTGCTCATCTGTAGTCTGACTTGTGGCCCCACAAAATTACATAAGACAAATAAAGTGATTGGGTCAAGTGTCGTCTGCACAACATTTGTACGAAAACAGGTGTCAAGCCAAAATGAAAGTGATAGATTTGAGAGTTGTTTTTGTTTTTAACAATTGGATCTTCTAAAAAATGTAAACTTCCTAGTGGGATAATGAATTCCCTGTCACCGTATATATTCAAATAGAGCCTGTCAGTGATGTAGAAAAGTACCCTCCATTGTCCAAGCATACAGATCTACAGATTTATTTTAATTGGTATTCTCTGTTATGGTAAATAATAAGCAACTAATTCTCTGAATATGATTTTTTCTGACCTTTTTTTAAGGGAAAAAGAGAGATGGTGTATGTGAAAGTATTGTGAAAAAAGTACAGACCACCAGATATAGATCGGTATAGACCATCAGATATAACATACTTTTATTAATGACAAATATAAAATTATTTTGCCCCACAAAATGGATAAAATGTATTTTTGAGTCTCTTGAATATAACTGATTGTAGTCGAAAAAATGTCTTGTTTTTTTAGTGGACTGGTTGATGTTTTGGAAGCTCTGGGGAAAAAAAAACCCTGTTTACAGTTTTATTAAACTTTTAAAAATATTCATTCTTATTTTCTCCCAGAGCCCAAGAGTAGAAATTTCTAAATAAATTGACCTTATTAAGTCAACCAGCATTTATTAGGTACTTACTGTGTATCAAGCAAAGTACGAAGCAGAGGGAGTACAAAAGGAAGCAGAAAGTCCTTTCCCTCAAGGATTCATATTCCAGTGGGTGAAAAGAACATACCACAGAAGCTGAAAGGGGTGGGGAAAAGGAGGCAAAAGTCACCCCTGGGCATGGTAGAAGTGGACTGGAGGGTAGGAATGAATTTTGACTAACCTGGGATCCCTCCGTAAATGCAAGTTCTGGAAAGCGCCACCTGTATAATAAGAGGGAAAGACTACAAGACCTGTGTAAATTCCACAAAATGTAAATTCCAGGGCTGGAATGAGCTTCAGGAGGAAGTCCAGAGTACAGCCTGGAAAGAAGTAAGAATAAGTAGAACCTGGAGAGAAATGGCTGGCCTGGTCATTTTCCTAAAAATGGAGGTTCTAAGAGGAACTGATGTGGTTAGGGATTGCTGGGAACCCTGAAATGTCAGGGTACAAGGCAGCATCCACCTGGAATGAATTCGTACACTCTTCTATACAAACCTTCTTCCAGTCAAGGGGCAGTTTATTGTAACCCCAGTAAGGAGTGGGCAGGGTTCCCAGTGAACCTGCAACCTAATGGGGGTGAGACTGATACTTATATATGATGCTTATATATAAAAAGGGCAGTGAAAGGATATGGATGGGATCAAGGAGTGGTAAGTAGTGTGGGGTGGACCAGGTATAATAAGTAGTGTAGGGTGGGCCAGGTACCGCAGTAAAAAAGACTGTCAAGTGAGCTATTTAACTGACCTAAGTGGGCTGTGCTAGGCCAGATGCACCAATGATCTGAGCTACTGAAATGAATGGGAAAACTCAGGGATTGGGTTGCTTTCAAAGACATGGTCTTTTCTTTTTAGGGGTTCAGGTCCCATCTCTCCATCAAAACCAGTCAGAGGAAGAGACCAATGGGGCAGAAAGTACTTTGAAAATGAGAAATTCAGGGGTGGAGTAAATTTCCAGGGTAAGGAACTTTTTGCAGTAAGGCTGAGAAAATCTGCAGTCAGTAGAGTCTAGATAAAAATAAAGGAATTAGATTGTCTTCTTTTTTTATTCCTTTTTTTTCAAATTTATTTTGAAAAATTTATTAAATAAAATTATTTTCACTAAACAATTATTAAATAAATGATTATTAAGTAATATATTTTATTATTGCACGAACAAGTATTTAGTATTTTATAATACACTCCCCTGTCATTTATCACATGATTTGATGCTGATATAGTGCAATCGAATAGCTGTGGGGCTGCCCACTGCTACTACAATTAAAAACAAACTCCTTTGTAAATAAGCCATTAAAACCCTTCACAGCATGGTGACAGACTATTTCTATATGCATTTCACATTACATTTTCCTTCCAAACACTGTTTTCCAGGCATTTTGCTTCTCCTTTACTTGGTATTCCATTCATATCTTTTTGTCTTTTCATAAGCTGCTTCCTATGCTTGGAATGCATTCTTTCCTCACCAAGTGCCAAGGTTTTGTGGAAGAAAAGGCATCAAAGGGAGGATGGGGGCAGCACTGGATAAATCAAGGCACAGGGCAATTTCTACCAGGTAGTGTTACTTGTGTCCACCATTATTTCTTTCATATAGTAACACTTCTGAAAGAAAGGCATATCACAAAAACAGAATCATGGGGTGAAATTTATAAGGATGATGGCATAAAACTTGATCAAAAGAAGGAGCTCAATGTCAGTTTTTCAGAAGTTTTAATCCCATGGGAATAACAGGGAGATTAAAGAAGAAATATATAACCATCTAGTCCAAAAATCTTGGACTGAAATTTCAGGCTACTCTCAAAGGGAAAAAAACTAATAAAGATAACAGAAAAAAATTTATAAAAATGCATTTAAAGAAAACTAATCAATGTTAAGAAATTGGAGAAAGGAAAAGAAGGGAGAATTTGAACTATTTAATTGAGAGATGAAAGAGATGGGATAGAAGAGGGGAAGAAAAGATAACTAAAAAAGAAGAAATAAATCATAATTTAAGTAAAACAAAAAATTAAGAATAGAGGTATACTAAAATAATTTAAGCAAAATTTTTGTTATAGATACAAAATGCTGACTTAAAAGATGGCAGGTATAAAACAAAACAAGAAAAACTACAAGAAAAACTACAAGAAAACACAAATCTAACTAAAAACTGAGGTATAGTCAAAATGGTACAATGAGATGAAGTATTAGAGTCCAGCTCTCTCCTGATACATCCTCAACAAAGATCAAGAAAATGCACCAGACCGAATTCCGATTGGAAATGCCACCAAGAAGTCAGGGAGATAGATCTGTGGATTCTGGGGCAGGGTGGCTGACCAAGAGCATGTGGTTGCAGTGTAGTACAATGGATCTTATCAGTCAGTGCCTAGGGACTGAGAGAGGGCTGAGATAGTGAACTATAAAGAGATTCCAGGGGATCCCTTAGCAAGCTCTGGATACAAGGATGAGTTCCATCTGTTAGCTTTGTTGCCTACTATTCAATGCTAGGGCACAGATCCAGGACAGTGAGGAAGTGATCTGAATATTGGCACTATCTGTGACTGAGAACAGAACTGGGAGGCAAGAGGTAGCTGTATGGCTCTTATCCCAAGAGAATTCTCCTCCTTGTTTTCCACCCAGATATCTTCCTGGATTTCATCATCTCCATAAATTCATTATTCTGTAAGATGAAATAAATTCAGAAATTCTCACTTCCTCAGGTCATTTCCCACTTTTGCTATAGGATTTAATTATGGCCCAGTAATGTAACCTCCCCATCCCTTCCATCCCTTTTTGTCTTGTGTGTGTGTGTGTGTGTGTGTGTGTGTGTGTGTGTGTGTGTTGCCTTCTGCATTAGATTCTGAGCTTTTCAGGAGCAAGGAATGTCTGATGCCTTTCTTTGTATCCTCAGCACTTGTCATAGTCTCTGGCAAATAGTAAGCACTTTATAAATGTTTATTGACTGACAGATATATCTATATATAATATAAATTTTTTAAGTTCTATTACATTTTTATTTCTTTTGCTAAATATTTCCCAGTTACATTTTAATCTGTTTCTGGTGTTACAAAGAAGTATTGCCAGCCACAAAAGAGACCTGAAGGCCATGTGTTTTATATTCCTATTTGCTGTCATCACAGGTTTATAGATTCTATAGATTTAGTTTAGAAGGACTTTTTAATGTTGTTTTATTAATGACTGCCATCAGTTTGCAAGGTGTTTGAAAATTTGCTCATGTAACTATTAGATAATACTTTGAAGCAGCTAGTTTCCATTTAGTACATTTAATGAATCCTGTGAAGTGATTAAATTATTAGATTTGCACTGTATATTTCCACTGAGATTTCCAATAAAAACAATTTTAATATTTTACATAATTATAATTCTGCCTAGTACAAATTCAAATACATATGATTACTTCGTAGGATTCATTATTCTCACTAGCTATAGCTGCACTCAACATAACTTTCTCCAACTCTTTGAGGGACAGCCTTCCCTCTAGGCCACCACCCAGTTCTCTTTTATATCACTCTACTGTTCTTCAGCAACAGGGACCCTGGAGATGTTTTGGTCCTCAAAGTGAGAAATACTGCCCCTTAGGGGGTGCTGGTATGATTCAAGGGTAGGGGTGGTAGTAGCCTTGGGAGCAATTGGGTGGCATTGAACAAAAATAAGGAAGCAATGGAAACATAAGCAAAGCAGATATGAAAATTTTGAAAAAATGTTCTTACATATTTGATTTGTTGTGTAACAGAGTTAAAGTAATAATGATTACATTATTTTCCAAATAAACACCCAAAATGGAAATTATAACCAATCAGTGGTTAAGTCTGCTGACAGGTCTTAACAAACAAGTGTTGGCAGGTGAATGAGTTGTGCATTGTTTGGAAGTCCAGCATGCATCAGCAGGAATATATGCATGTAATGACTTGTTTACAATACCGTACTATATGGCTACATGGCAATATTGAGTCATCAAAATTTCAATGCAGGAAAAAATCTCACAAATTCATAATAAATTATAATAATTATATATATATGTATAATTTCTATATAATACAATATAATTATTATAATCATGTTTTAAAATTTTTTAATATTTTTTAAATGATACAAATTTTAAAAAAACAGTTAAAAGGTTAAAGAAAGTAAATTTCCAGGGCGTGGGACGCATTGAGGAATTTTTCTTTTCAAAAAAGGGCAGGTAGGACAACTAAATTTGGGAACCTATGTTAGACCTAGGAGCATATGGGGCTTTTTCCATAATGAGCTCCACCCACAGTTACAATTATATTCAAAATTTAGGTCTACTTGGTAAATATACCTTCCTAAAAGATACTTAGAGTTTTCCTCTGTTGCTTAGTTTCTTGGCTGGAGGTGGGGTGGAATAGGTAGATTTATTGCCCATTCACCTTGTTACTCCTCTCTGGTTCCTGGGGGTTTTTCTGATCCAGGCTGCATGATGTTGCTGGCTGTCATAGGGACTAGGGTCTATTTCTCTCTTAGCTGTGTTGCCTTGCCAGCTTGTGTCTGATGAAAAAACTTCAAGGGCTTCCAGAGCCTTTGTGATGCAATCTGTGTTCTGATGAGCTGCCTTCATAATGACAGCAAATGACATCTTTTAGGGATCTTTTTGATTGATCCTTGGAAGCTTATAGTTGGTGGATGGTGGTGGGTTATTCTTACTATAAAATGCTATCCTGTGGATTTTTAAACTTTTCAACTATATTTATTTTCAGTAACCAAAGGAAAGAAAGTCTCTGTAAGTCATTCATATTGAAGTTATGATTCAATAACAATATTGCTTGTTACTGAGTTGTTATTCATTAGGTATTGATGCTATTATAAAAATCTATTTATGACCACTTTTTCTCTTTTACTTTAAAGTCTTCTCCCCAAGTCGGATGGATTTATTAAAATTAAGACTGCAATACAATGGGATAGAAACAGCTTCTCATTTTTATCCCAAGTGTGATGATTCTCTATGCAAAGTAAATGAAAGTAAAGCTTTATTCTATAACATTTCTGGGAAATGTTTCTGATAAAACTTCCCCAGCAGTGAATTCCAGTGTGTCATAAATTATATAGTTAAGAGAACTCAGCATCTGGACTATAATTCCTGCTTCTATATTCAAGTCTATTGTCTGTTGTCCTATGCTCAGCAGTCAATAGCCCAAACTAATGCTATCAGTTTTTTGGTGTACTTTTTTATACTTAATTACCATTGCTAAGATCCTCAGCAATCTACTTTTATTCCTGCTATATATCCCTTCCAGGAGCAAAATGCTGATATATGAGAGACATTGGGGTTTGTATGGAAAGAGCATTGTACTAAAATTAGAAATCTGGGTTTTAGAATTAGTTTTCCATTACTGAGCTCTGTGATCTTGGATAAATTGCCTCCTCTCTGTGTTTCATTTTTTCATTTATAAAATATGGATATGTAAAATATGGACAACGTAAACCCTTCATTCAATAGTGATGAGAATCAGACAACTATATATAGACATACATGTATATATTTGTGTACACATGTATATATGTATAAAGTATTTTGAAGATACAAGTATCTATATAAATGAAAATATTGCTTTGTCATTAATTATTATATGGAAGTATTTTACATCACAAAGGATAAACAAATCACAGAATTGAGAGGCAGCATAACATTGAGAAGTGGCCTTGAATTCAGGAAAGCCTAGGCTCCAGCCCAACATCTGCCACATTCTAGTTGTGTTACAGGGGGCAGATCTCTTGGTCTCTCAATTCTTCCATGGGTCTTTCTCAGACTACAAGTTAGAGAACAGTTGATTTATATCAGTCAGTTCAAAAAAAAATTTATTAAGTAAATGTGCTAGGTAATACAAGAAGAAGCAAAAGGTAGTCTATGCCCTTAAGGAACTTACAATCTAAACAATACACAAACAAATATGTATAAATAAGCTGTGTATAAGATAAATTAAAAAAAAACAATTAAGAGAGAGAAGGCACTAAAATTAAGAGGGGTGGGGAAAGGCTTCCTATAGAAGATGGAATTGTAATTGGGACTTAAAGGAAGCCACAGAAGGTATCACCAGGGTGGTGACAATATAAAAGGAGAGAAGGGGGAATATACAAGACAAATGAAAGACTGAGGAGTGGACTATGAAGATCCTAGGTTGTAAATCTGGGAGGATGGTGGTATTCTGAACAGCAACAGGAAAATTGGGAAAATGGGACAATTTGGAGAGAAAGATAACGACCAGTTTTGAATGGGTTGAGTTTCGTTGATGTATATCACTTGATCCTCACTGCACCTCTACAAAGTAGGTGTTGATATTATTTCCATTTAACAGTTGAGGAAATTGTGACAGAGGCCTGACTTACCCAGGATCACACAGCTAGTAAATGCCCGAGGTCATGTTTGAACTTTGTCTCCAAACCAAGGGCCACCTTCTTTCTATTTACTAGATATAGTAGTTGTGTTGATGCCCATAAGCTAAATGCCTAAGGAGAATAATCTTATGATCATTTATAACTATTTGTTAAGTTTATTGGCTAAGTATTAAGTTAATTCTAAACACTAATTCTAAACACTTTAAAAATTTTGTTAATTTTCCCATAAATTGTTTCTGGTGTGTTCTGAGGGTAAAAAGAGGTGGGGGGAAATGGGAAAACTGAATGTGTTTGTCTCCATCTGTGTTCAAGTCATGCTTATGACTTTTTATTGAAGTGGACAATTATATTCATCCCAGGCAATCTCTGTCCCGCATCTGTCCTGCCATCCATCCCTCTAGTTACAGAGAAATTCAAGAATCAGTCTTCAACCTTCTTCTCTCCTTATACAATTACTTCAAGCTTAACAAGTCTAAAAGTGCACTCATCACAACATGGAAACTCAGAGGTAGAAGTGACCCAAGAGGCCATCTAATCCAACCCAAGCCTATTCAAATCCTGACCATCTCTCTAAGTGCAAATTAAATCTCATCTACATTTTGAAACCTTCTTTGACCATTCTGGTACTCACCAGTATCTTCTGCCACTGAATTCCTATGATACTCTTAGAATTCATGTTATTTATTTTAACTTTTAATTAAATATTGACATTTAATATTTTTCATTTGCATATGTCTGGTCTTCCCAACTAGAGATGTTTCTTGAAGTTTTAAACTTTTTTTAGTGTATCCTTCTGTGCTCCTAAGTGCCTAAAACTATACTTTAATTGATAGATTCAGTGGTGAAAAAAATAATATCTTTACATTTACAAATATTTGGTCCTTGCTGTCTGAGTTTTCCACTTAACATTTTTTCAATGGCCATCTCTACAGTTTTTTGATATGTAACAATAAGTGAGCTATTTTAAGTTCCAAAAATCTAATTAGAAGATCCACAAAAATGGGCAACTGTAGATTTTTCCCTGAGATGTAACAGAAGAATATATACCAATCATTCTTGCTCTAGTACAATCCCTGTTTGACCCCTCTAAAAAGAGTCCCCTTCTACGCTGGACCCTGAGTTGTTTTAAATTACTACCCTAACCTTTCCATTTTACAAACGCAGCACCAATGTGATATTCACAGCACTATGGCGGCTGTGAATATCCTGGTGCAATTCTGAATTATGAAATACAACAGACTCTCCACATGCAAGACAAAACCAAAACACTGATCTAGACACCAGAAAGCCACACCCATCACAGTAATAAAAATCTATACACAATAACACAATGCAGAGGACAACACCATCCCCACACTTTCCCCTGCCAGGCTTCCCACAAACCAGCTCCACCAAACAAATCACAAGTAGGTTGAATTAAGTAAAATCACAAACAAGGTCTTTCACTATGCTACCAGCTGCTTGCATGCCTGCTTCCTTCCTAGATCTGACTAGACTGATCAATTTCCAATCAGTTCTTTAGCCCCGCCTCTTCCTGTTCCTCCCCTCACAGGCTCTATGTGACTCAGACTCATGTGACTCAGGCTTCCATGTGACCCAGGCAGGTCACATGAGCCTATTAGTGAATGGGAAAGCTCTTCCCATTTAAATTACAAAATTAAAAACAAATAAGAGGAATGATTGAGATTATTGCTGGTGCCTGTGTATTGCTGATGTTTTATGGGGGCAAATCTAGGAAATGAGTGAGTGGTACTTATTTTGTGTTTTTCATTTCCAATTCCATATTACATTATACAGTTTAATGATCTTTTCATTATTTTTTTATCAGTGTCCTTCCTTCCGTCATTGCTTTGTAGAGATGAGAAGATAATATCTTAATAGCTCAAAGACTAGGTTCACGAATTGAATATCATTTTGTTAAGTATCATTTTCAAGCCATGCATATGATAATGGGCAAAAAACATCAGTCTTTCCTTTAAAAACCCTACTTATTAGAAATAAGCAACTCTCTAGTGGATAATCTTTCACTTACTCATTGTATGAAAGACAAATTCAAAAAGGGAAAATAGAGTCATGATTCTTTAGTGGATTTGTGGACTTAAAATTGACAGACAATCTCTATGTAATATTAATTGCTTCCATAAAAATTTGACACTAAATGAAATGGTAGTAATTTACATAGGAACTATATTATAAATTTCACAATGCTTGTCATATGATACACTGCTGATACTAGTGTAAAGTATTGTTGGTTGGTACAAATTATGTGAGCCTGTGCTTGTATACCCAAATGAAGAATGACCATTTAAGCATTAATGACATCCTTTTTAGCCTGTTGATTTAAACCTTTCCCATAATCTTACTTCAACCTAGCTTTCTAACTGTAGTTACCTTAAGATCCTTAGTGCATGTTATTCTCCTTGTTGCATTTTATAGTACAAACAGAATCATTAGCTGCACCCTAATCTCACTCTGCCCTTTCCTAACTCTGTTTATTCATCCAAACCATCCCACAATTCTGAATTCTATACTCTCCATGTCAGTGGAAATTCTTACCTTTAAAGCCTGCCTCGGGTGTCACTTATCCTTTGAACCTGATTCTCCTACTGAAATATTCCTTCCTCTTCAAATATCTTGGGGCACTTTGCTAGACCCCTTCTTTTGGCTTTAGCAAATCTATCTTTTCTCACTCATATTTCTGTATGTTATTACCACCTTTCTCCACCCCATGAACTCTAAGTTTTTTCCTTCCCTTGTTCCTTCCTTCTTTCCTTCTTTTTCTTTCTTTCAAGGGGGATTAAGGGATTTACCCAGGGTCACATGGCTAGTAAGTGTCTGAGGACTGATTTGAACTGTGGTCCTCTTGACTTCAGGGTTGGTGCTCTCTCCACTGTGCTGCATAGCCGACCCAACTCTAAGTTTCTTAGGGGCAGAGAATATGCTTATATCTATTGTAGTGACTTGCGTCATCTACTCAGCTGCCAAAGTGATCTACCAAAAGCCCAGATATGACTATGTCATCCCTCTACTTAATACTTTCTATTGGCTCCCTATTACTCCTAGGATCAAATATAAAATCCCCTGTTTGGTTTTGAAATCCCTTTTCAACCTGACTCCTTCCTACCTCACCGGTATCCTTGCATTTATGATTCAGAAACATTGGCTTGCTTGTTATTTATTCCTTACATGAAATACTTCACATTCTCTCGTGCCTGAAATGTTCTCTCTGCTCACCAGTACCTCCTGGCTTCCTGGGCATCCTTCAAGATTCATCTCAAAGTCCCCCTTCTTCAATAGGCCTTTTCTGCTTTCCTTCCCTCATTCCCCAAAAGACACACACACACACAGACACAGACACACAGGCACAGGCACACACACTCACACACACACACACGCACAGACATTTGTTTCACCATGAGTTTAGCTCCAATGTTCGTTGTATACATTGTATTTGTACACTATGATTTGTATATTGCCTTCCCCATTCAACTGAGTTTTCTTGAATTCAGGGATCCTACTTTTAGCCATTCTTTTAATCCAGAATATTTCACAATGCCTGGTACATGTTATTGTTGTTCAAGTCATTTCAGTCCTATCTAACCCTTCATGACCCCATTTGGGGTTTTCTTGGCAAAGATATTGGAGTGGTTTGTCATTTCCTTCTTCAGGTCGTTTTACTAATGAGGAATCTGAAGCAGACAAGGTTAAGTGACTTGCCTGGAGTCACACAGCTAGTAAGTATCTGAGGCTAGATTTGAACTCAGGTCTTCCTAACTCTAGGCCTGGTGCTCTTTCTACCATGCCCCCTAACTGGCATGTTGTACGCATTTAACTTAATAACCATCTCCTGAATTTAATTTAATTGACCTCTGAGGCTAGTTAGCCCAGCTAAATATGGTGTAATGAATGTTTGGCTTATCAGTGTAGACAAAGTGAACAGATAATTTCACCACCTTATAGGATTCCCAGGAAAGTCACCTTCCTCTGAAAATCTCAATAAGACAGCTCTGTCTGGGAATTAGTGTTATAGCCTTCTCTCCCTTTAAACACAACTCAGGTGCAATCTCTTACTCATGATCTTTGCAGAGGTTGCCTCATTCTTATTAGTGCCTTCGTCTCCTTATACAATACAAAATGATTTTGTATTATCTTGTCTATACTTTTTATTTACCGATCTATTGATATTTGTATCTCCTTTTCAAAATACAGTTCTTTGAGAGCAGATATAATTTGTTTTTTCATATTTGCTCCCAGCATCTAACATAATGCTTTGTTTATAGAAGAGACTTAATCAATATTTGTTGAATTAGATTTGTTGAATTGACTAGGAAGATGTAAGGAGAGATACTACATTAACTGTAAAGATCAAGCCTGTCAACTCTGGCTCCCCTAAGATGTCAGTCTTCCTAAAACCATCCAAGAAATGGCTTCTATGAAAGCTCAGCAAACTTGGAGAACAGATACCATGGAGAAAAAGCCCAGCAGTCTGGAGAAACGCTGGTGCTTTGTTGGCACAGTGTCTTTTATCACTTCTTCCTCATACCTTAGAGCATTTTTCACACTAATAAGGGCCTATGTTTATTAAAATGAGGACACAGTTGGTGTTTGTGGAAATCATCCACACGTCTCAAATGTGTACAAAAGCTGGACATCTTGATACATCAGAGCAACCCATAAATTCACAGCCATCAATATTTATTCCTTAGTGATTGAATCATTCACATAGCTCACAGTGTACCATTAGTATTGCCTAAAATAGCCAAGAAATTATGTGATTCTGGAAACCCTAGCAACACAGCCATAATTCCTAAGCATCTGTCATTCCCAACAGTATCTCAAAGAATATCAGAAAAACATTTATTGTACTCAAACTTCACCTACTGTTAAAGTGTGATTTTTAAAAAGCATTTTGAGAAACAGCCTCTTTTAGTGTCAGGAATTAAGTTCTAGGAATAGGCAAATAACTTTTTTTTAAAATTATGTAAGAAAAGGTCACAGAGTCCTGCACAAATTAAAGTCGTTTCCTCCATTTATATAGGTTGTATCCCTTCTAAATCTTTTCATGCTACTTTATTTATTTTTTTTTTTTGAGGCAATTGGGGTTAAGTGACTTGCCCAGGGACACAGAACTAGTAAGTGCCTGAGGTTAGATTTGAACTCAGTTCCTCCTGCCTCCAGGGCTGGTACATCTAACTGCCCCATGCTGTATTATTTTTGTCTTGGTTTCTCTACTGTAATTCATTTATGGAACATTAACTCAATATGTACAAATCCTTTCCTTGATTGTTTTAATGTCTCAGAGGCACTAAATGGGCAAAATTATGATAGTTACAGACCACTTTCTTTTCTTTATGACCTCTCACAGGCAAGTCATTATTGATCACAAGCCACTGGCATTACATTCTATAGAAAGTTAGGAAAAGCAAGAAAACAAAGAGTTGATATTTAGTATAATTGAGTGGTAGGTTCTAAAAGAGACCGTTGCAATCATTTAATTTAACTTTCCCCTTCCCATTTTACCAATAAGTTAACTAAGGCACAAGGACACCCTAAATGCATCTAGTGAATGAAAAACTCAGAAAGAGAATTTCAGCCCCAGGCAGCTGAGGCACAAAGAAGAATAATGACTTGTCCAGTGTCACACAGGTAGCGAATGGCAAATGTAGGGCTAGACGCTAGGCATGGGTAATTGACTCAAATAAGATCACAAAGCCATTGAATGACAAAGCCAGGGAGAGAACACAGGACTTCATTTTCCTAGTCCAGATTTTCTATGCTATCCCACACTGACAGACGTTCTTTTCAATAGCACAATACAAATCAATCCAGTTGGGCATATTTTATTATTGAAAGGGATTTGACATTTAGCAAGCAAAAATAAAAGCTGGAAAGTTGATATTTAATCTTTCAGCATAATCCTAAAACTATTTTATGCAGAATAATGCATTTCAGTAAGTAATTATTTGATGGTGACCTGTGAAATACTTAATAATGTAATATAAGATTAAAGGATAAATTATACTATGTTTAAAAACATCCAGATATTTTGAGGAAGTAGAGTTAGAATGGAATGAGATGGGATTGCAGGACAGGAGGGTGATTTTAAGAAGATGGGCTTTCCTTGTCAGCCTTTGATGTCCTCAAGAGTCAGTGAAATCAGAAAATAACTTTCTGAGGTATGAAAACAGCTAAAATTTTGTGATTATATCATTTGCTATTATTTTGATATTTTCATGTTATTAGTGCTTTCTTTAGCATGGATATGATTAATGATGACCACTGTCCAGGACTAAGCAAAAGACCTGTCTTAAAATCACCCCTGTCCACTCACTATTCCCTACAGCAGTATATTGTGGTCTGATCACAGCTCCAATAATATTTCAAAAGTATGGATCACAGCTACACATTGACTTCCCATCCTGTGTGATTCTTGGTGACATCACTTCACAAATCACTCCATAGGTGGTCTATTCCATATGCTTGAGGCCTTCCCCTGGGTCTTTTAACATTTCACGAACATAAGTATAACACTGAGCCTGTCCATTTGTTATACTTCATTCTTACCAAACAGCAGACCCACCCCCTCTTATAATCACAACATTTCCTTGATAATATGTTTTATACCACTTCTTGCTAATACATTGTCATTCTCTTACACTTTCTTCTTGTATATTTCCATTGTCCATTAGGTCACTTACACGTTTAATTTTTTCGATACTGTTGCATTCTTGGTAATAGATTGTCATTCTCTTAGACTTTCTCCTTGTGTATTCCATTACTCATTAATTCATTTGCAAGTTTAATTTTTTGATATTGTAGGATTCTTGGATTCACAACAGTGTAGTATCACAAAGAAATTATTTCAGTAATAATACTCATTCCTGTCTTGTGGCCAGGAATAGCTGTGGATCATCAAGAGATCTTTGTAGTTTTTCAAAAGCAATTAATTCAGTATATTCTCTTGTTCCTCCCTCAGTGGGAGGGGGAATGAGGAAAAGCTAATGCTGGTTGTGGAGATGGGCTGCTTTTTGTAACTTTAAACATGTTTCCTGTGTTAAAATATCCATCTTTTTAACATTAATATTTTCCTTTGGTATTCCATGGCAAATGATCATGGAATGCCACAGTCTTCAAAGATTTAAAATTATAAGTGACCTAAAGAGCAATGGAGAGATGAGTAGCAGGAATAAGTAAGCTGTAGCATATTATCAGTAATGATTTGTTGACAAGAAGTGCTGCAAAAGATGTGAACCAAGAAATGTGTAAATGAAAAGAGAGTTGTATCTTGAATGTGGCAAAACTGAATGTGTTCTGAGTGTTACTGTGGTATCCATGAAAACTGAAACAGCTACATAATTCTGAGTACATCTGCTTAGGAGGATTAATGGGAGAACATGGCAAAGAATCACAAAAAATGAGGACGTGGGTCTGTCATGAATTGTACACAGTAGTAGAGGGAGTGCCTATGTCAATGAGATTACAGATTGAGCAAAATTTAAAATGTGATAGTCCTTAATCTGTTATTAAACACATTTAAAGCACCAAACTCACATGCTGTACCTTCTGTCACCTCCTAGGTTTTGTGAATTAAAAAAAGCAATATATATATATATATATATATATATATATATATATATATATATATACATATATATTCTATCATCTATATGACTGCAGTGAATATATAGCACAATATATATGCATATGTTAGCTATCATTGTAACTGTCATCATGGCTATTATTATCATTTTTCTTCTTTTGACATTGATGAGTCCATTCCATGAATAAAATTAAAAGATGAATGACAAAATATTTTTCCATTTCAGTTCTGAGATTTAATACTCTTTTGGTTTAATTATGAAAATAATATTTTAGATAAATGGAAAGAATGTGTTGAGAAACAGTGGATTTGCAATAGTAAAATTGTCATAGGATCATTTTGCTCTGATTGAGTGGGTGTTTTTAATTTGTTTGGAATTTTTAATAGTAGATCTTTACTTCATATTTTAAAGTATTTAAAGTGTGTATCATAGATTACTTTATTAAGGCTCCACAACAGTCCTGTGAGATAGAAACTATGAGTATCATTATTCCATTTTATAGATGAAGAAACTGACTGTATCATTTTGTCCGAAAAACATCTGGGTGTTTTAAAGGATGTCAAACTCAAGATGAGTTAACAATGTGAAGAGACATTCTGTTGGATCCCAGATGTTATATAACCAATAAGTTTTAGTGGGAGGATTCAAATTCAGATCTTCCTGACTTTGAGATTAGCATTGTACCTATTACCTCACCCTGTTCTAAATAATAGTGAGTGGATATAAATATGAGGTCTGTTTGGACTACTTCTTGCTGTGTCTGTTTTGTGAGAAGATAAAGTCTTTGGATAAGTACTGTAAATAATATTTATTTCATCTGTTTTGCTCTAAGGCATCAGAGCATTTGAAGGTTAAAGAGAATGGCGACAGAGGCAAAAGAGAACATGAACAGTCTTTTGGGTAATAGTGTCTGAAAAAGACTAAGTTAGCAAGAAAAATAAGGTATGAAAAGCTGAATTTAAAGAAAAGAACTAATTCTTTCTTCTAAGGTACCTCAGAATTGGCAAATTTCATATAGTAGTTGACTTTCTAAGGTGAAAAGTAAAAAAAATAACCTTACTCTTTTACAATATGCTTTTCTTGAGATGGGCAAAGTAAACCAAGCAAATAGAATTCATGATGACCAAGTATGCATACATATAAAAATACAGGGAGTAATTATTATTCCTAGTGTAAATTTTAAAATAGGTTTAGCCCTGGCTTTTGCTGTTCTTTTGTCCCTTGTATCTTTTCTGTGTCCTACGTATGGCTGCCTTTATGCCCTTGATATCATTTCATGGTACCAATTAAATTGTTAAATAAGTATTTATCAAGTACCTGCTAGCATTTCCAAGTTGGAATGAGCTCAGATGCCACCTAGTCCAAACCATGCCTGAACAAGGGTTCCCTTTGTGATTTGTGTACCTGAAAGCTAGTCATCCAGCTTTTGCTTGAAGACCTCCACTGATGAGTAACCCACAACCTCTGGAAACATTTGGCTTTTAAATACCTCAGATTTTAAGGAAGCTTTTGCCTAGATTGATCCTTAATTGCCTTTTCAGTTTGTACCTGTTGCCTCTTGGGTCCAATAAACACTGCTAACTCATCTTGAGTTTGATATCCTTTAAAACCCTCAAATCTTTCTCAGACAAACTGATATCTGACTTACATTTTACTTGTGATGATGATGTCTTGAGTACAAGTATAAGACTTTATTTTCCCCCACTTATGTTTATTTATTTATTTTTTTTTAGCTTTAACCTGAAGTTCTAGCCTATCAAAATCATTTTGAAACCTGACTTGATCATCTGATGTGTTATTTGTTCCTCCGAGTTTTGGGTATTTGCCCTTTTGATAATCGCGTACAAGTCACTGATAAAAAGTTTAAATAGCAAAGAGGAAAGCAGAGATGCCTTGTTGTTCCATAGAAGGCTTCCTTCCAAGTTAACATCAAGTTGTTAATAGCTCCTCTTTGGATACAATTATTGAACCAGTTGTGAATTCACATACTTCTACCATCTTTGTACACATCTCTTCATATTTCCCACATGAAGACTATGAGACACTTTGCCAAATACCTTCAATGGCATACTTAATGAAAACATCTTCCCTATGGGCCTACTACTCTTGAACTTTCTGTCAATGTAATATTTCATTTGTGCTGGTAAATGCTTAATGACCCTCCACAAAGGTGTGCATAAAACACTTTTAGGCTTAATCTCTATTATTAGCATTTTCTCCATCACTTTCTTAAGTCTAGACAATCAAGAAAGAGGTCAATCAAGCCCTGATATGTAGTTTTTCTAAGGCATAAATGCTCACGTTGAAAATTTGCCAATCAGTAAGTCAATTTGAACTAGCTTCATCACCCTACTGGGGTTAATTAATTGTTTCAAGAGACCAGCGATGGGCAGCTAAGTGGTATAGTGGATAGAGTCCTCACCTTAAAGTCGGGAGGACAAGAGTTCAAATCTTATTTCTCCATTGAATCTGATTCAGCACTGTAGCACCTAGAGACCTTGGGCAAGGGGTATCCTGGAGCCAGCTCCCACTAGCTTAAGAGAGATCATTGTTAAAGTTTGTGTGTGAACATTTACATTCTAGAAATTGACAACTGCTACACATGAGTTCATCATTTATTGTTTTGTTGTTTTCTAGTCCAATGTGGGCAAATCCAAGCCACTTCCTGTTTTTGGATCCCGCATGAGCTAAAAAAGGTTTTTACATTACATTTGCATTCATGCATGGCTGAAAAAAAAAATCACACGAAGAATAATATTTCACGACACATAAAATTATATGAAATTCAAAATTCAATTACATATTATCTATGACTGTTCTCATGATACAACAGCAGAATTGAGTAGTTGCGGACAGAGACCATATGTGGCACTCATCACTTTGCGTTATTAGTTGACACACTACAAATTTCAGTAACATAGTTTTAATGTGACAGAGTTTTGAGTGACATGCATATCATTGCACTGCATTTTATCTTATTTCTTATTATCATGGCATACTCACCATGCAGAAAAAAATTAAAGAAGAGGAAAAAAGTTGGAGCCCGTGTTGAGATTGAAATTTTTCTGAATAAAAAGAATCACTTTTAACCACTGTTCTTAAACACCGAATGGCTTTGGAAATTATCTTTGACTGCAGACTCGATAGTGTTTCTTAATGAAATCAACCTCGATTTACAAAGAAAAATAATGCTTATATGTGAATGTATGCTGTGATAAAGTCACTTTCATGACAATTAATATTATTTGAATCACAAGTAATGTCAAAATGCTATGTATACTTTCTGTGCTATCAAAAGTTAAAACAAGAAGTGAGATTTCTATTCCTACACAAATTTGCAGAAAATAAATTTTTCTGACCTCAAACTACTGTTCCAACAGTATTTTTTTGGATCTCAATGCAAAAGCAAAAGAAATTTCCCTTTTTCAGAACCTATTTTACTGCATTTGAGAAGTTTCCACCTAACAGTCAGATGAGAGTGATTAATTGGCAATGTAATGACATGCTAAAAGACAAATATCTAGAGAAAACTTGAAAGGAATTCTTTGAATGGCTCCCAAATGATGAATATATTTAACTAAAAATGTATGCTTATAGATGAGTATCAGTACATTTTTTAAAGATGAAAATCTCATTACAGATAAATTTGATGCTAGCAAAAATTAACTTTGAACCTCCAGTTAAGCAAAATGTTAACCTCCCAAAAAGAATTCCATTCATCTCATTTGTATTACAAAAAATGTACTTATTTATTATTACTGTATTTTAATTTTGTCAGTAAAATTTTTGTGGACATCAGTTTTCTCTGTTATATAAATGCATAAAATTCTTGATTTTGCCTCCAACCTGAAAAGATAAAATATTTGCCATCTGACTTTATAGAAAAAATAATTGCTGACCCCTAACTAGAATTAAGAAAATGTTAACAATGATGATCACATTTAGAAGTGTGTATGAATAAACTATATTTTCAAATGAGAGCTTGTCAAACATTTACCAACACGTCACTATATTGCTCTACAAACATTGCTTAGGCTCAGCAGGAGTGCAGTACAAATCTCAGAAGTAGAGGTGTGATCTGTACTTATATACATATAGTGTCCATGTTAATGATAATAGTAATTATAGCCATAATAAATAGTATCTATCTAATCCTTTCAGGTTTGCAAAGTGCTTTAAATCCCTTATGTCATTCCAGCCTCACAGAACTTCTGCCTTGGTTTATCTTTCTTCAAAGTATCACAGACATAGGGGTTTATATATAGCTGTTATAGCAGGATTATATTTCATTACCTTTATTGCCAGCCTTGCTATGTTAATTTTAAGCTGGAGAAGAGAGAACTTGACAGATTTTCTTTCAATATTTTATCATGGACTACATCACCACTCAGAATTACTTACTATTTTCAGCAAAACAAGACATTTTTACTTTAATAGATAGAACCAATTGATGTTTTTCACACTCATGCATCCATCTGTTTCAACAAGACAAGATAATTGTCCCATTACAGAATCCAGTTGGAACCTTATCCTGGCCTGCTACAATTGTTTTGGTGTCACTATGGAGTTCCTTGGAGAAGGCTGCCATTTTGCTATGGTCTGGATGGAAGATGGTTTGCAGTGGTTTGCACACATTGATCACAGAGATGCAGTCTATGGTCAGAGAGATTTCTATCAATAATACCATTAAATCATTTTTATGTCAGTTTAGGTTCAAAACTCTAATAGTACAGTGATCCTTGAATTTTAAGAAATTTTGTCCTATAGTTTTTTTAGCATAAAAACATTACTTTATACTCCAGGAAATTGGAAAAAGAAAACAAATTGAATGGAGGAAATAACACTCATTTGTAAATACCAATACTGAATTTGTAAATACCACTACCTTTGCATTGAGAAACATCAATGCAAAGAGACTGAATAATCTGATTAATTAAAACATGTGAAAATATTTTGTTCCAGTTGGAATATTAAGTATTTCTGTGGCATTAAAAAGCACATTTCTTTGAAGTTATAAAAAAACAAAACAAGATTATCTCTTCCTGTCTGGGCAGAGAAATGAATGTGTACTTCTCTATCCCAGGGGTTCCATTGAAATTTTTAATCTCAGTGGAAGGAAAAGAGCTGAAATAAAATTGGTTGACATTAGACACAGCTTGGTAAGTTTTATCATGTTATTGCTGTGCAAATTTACCATTCAAGCCTAGGGACCAATTACCCTTTATTAATGGTGGTGTGAGAAGCATGCTTGTGTTTGCAATTTTCAGCTTTGCTGAATTCCTGGGATGAAGACAGAAGACTTGCTTGATTAAGTTAATCTAATGGGATGATTCCCTTATGTGTGGAGAAATGTATTTGAATAGCAACTGAGTATGTTAGACATTTTTTTCCTATTCGATAAAATTTCATTTCATGAAAATTCAACTTCTCTGTGAAGAGTTCGTATTATGTAAACCTACTGATCTGTCCATCTACCATTAAAGATAACTTGATTATATGTATTAGTGTATCTATCTTATTTATGTTTATGGCTGACATTTATTTGGTGGTTTAAGGTTGATTTGCATCTCCCCTTGAAATTCTAAGCTTTTTGAGTTTAAAGATGTTATTCACTAATTTTCTTTTAAAAATAGATTCTATTAGCTCTTATTAAAATTTTCTGCATACTGTTTTATCAGGAATGAAAATTTTGTGTATAGGGACTACTACTGATAAATTGACTTTTTTCACTTTCATGGTATTTTGACATGTAAAGTGAAGGTTGTTCTGATGATATTTAGTGGCAACAGTTTTCAAAAGATGGTAAATATTTTTTTCAGTACACTGAAATAATTTTGTCACATTTATTCTCTGAATTGTCAAAAGTTGGATTAAAAATCATTATTTGGATTTGTGAAAGAATAAATACACTCACAAAAAGACTTGGTCAGACTTCAAAATCTCTTCAGTTGATGATGGAAAAACAAGGTTAGATGGATATGTCCTTGAAACATTATTAGGACTCAAGAAAGTGGAAAAATACAATTAAAAATAAAATAGGGTTATGGTTTCAATGGAATGAAAATTCAAGAATGCATCCTTTATAGCTTTTCTCCTCCAATATATTTCAGTTAGATAGAGGTTGAATTAGAAATTTTTGTACTTGGAGAAAATGGCATAAGTGCTCCCACAAATGCACCTTTTAATTTGAGTACACTCCTCCATTTTGGATAGATATAGTCTATACTGAGACCCTAAAGGGGTGGGAACAGGCAGCAGTGGTTGGGGGGCAATAGAAGCATCAGTAACAATATCATCTAATGCTTATATGGCACTTTAAAGTTTATAAGACACTTCCCAAATATCTCATTTGATCCTCATATTCACCCAGGAAGGTAAGTTGTATTACTATCCCTATTTTGCAGGCCAGGAAACTGAAACAGTTAGAGATTAAATGACTTGCCTAGGGTCATGCAGCTAATTTCCTGATAGAGGCCAGATTTGAATTCAGGCCTTTCTGAATCCAGGTCCAGTGTTCTAGGGCTGTACTAATCCTACCACCTATAAATGTACTTACATGGTAGCTTCCTGTTTTAACTATTCTGGCTAACTAAATGCTAAATTCAATGTCCTTGGCCACCAAAGGACTGATGATATATCTTTAGTGTCTTCATAATTCCCATGCACTGGAGAAAAAATTCTTTGCTGAGATACCTAAGTTACTTCTTAGGGTAGAGATGTATTAACATTAATAATTGCTTTAAAGGAAGGTTTAACCTTAGAAGTTCTTACAGCAAAGAGATTGCTTCTTTTTTTACTCTCCTGAGAAAGTTCTGATTAAAGAATCATTACTATAGCAATCACAAATAGTTTTATATCAGACATAAGCATTATCACCACTGTTATACTAAATGATAATGAATTATCTAATAACCTTACCAACTTGTGAATTTACCAAATTTTATTTTAATTTGGTTGGTATATGTTGATTAATGCTCATCTAACTAAACTCTTGGTAATACATCAACATTATTAAGACAGATATACGTATATATCTGTCTTAATAATGTTTATGTATACATATATATACATATATATGTGTACACACACAAACACACACACACACACACATACACCATAGATTGTGGTGCAATTAGTTGCTAATCTCACTATAACTCCTTAAAGTGATGAAATCAAAGGTCTAGACCCCAACCAACAAATCAAGCAAAACCATGAACTTCTATTGCCTGTATGTATGGTTGTGGTGATGTGGTCAGAATTAAATTATAAACTTCTTAAAGTTCAGAGTTTGGTCAGCTGTTCTTGGACATTTCCAAACCCTTTTGGGGACATTACTGCCCATTAGTATTGCATGATGTTATTTATCAGCGTACCAGTGTTAGCTTCTGTTTGTCATTTGAAAAAGATGTTAAATTGAGGTTTGATAATTTACAGTCCTTTAAAATCTGTGATTTTTTCACAAGAGTAGGCGTGTTGCCATGGTGTTCTGGCTAACTGCTAATTTAGTCAACAACAACCATCTTCCTCATCTAAATTACTTCAACATTCTCATTATGTAATCTTTATATTTTTGCTCAAAAAATTGTCAAGTTAACAGTAGTGTTCCCTTTCCCCCTCTGTGTTTTGATAGCATACGTTCCAGACCCCAATCACAAAAAACTGACATTTTTTCTGATCATTCTTAATTTTCTGTTTTCCCTACTAACAAAAATCTACTCTCAGGTGGGCTTGAAGGTCAAGAGCTCTCTTATCTTGTCATCTTGTATGTGTCTTGTATGTGTAATGTGATCTATATAGGTGAGATAAGGTGTTGGCTAATAAAAACCATAAAAAGTTTAAACCTGGAAAGATTATTACAGTTTGCTCTTTTCTCCTAAGTAAAGAGCATGCCTATATTATAGATTTTAATGATGACTGATTTTTGCTGATGGAATAATGCATCTATATTGAATATTTTGTATTTATGACTAAAGAACTCCCAAGTGCCTTCTAAAATCAAAAGGGTATTTTCATCTCTACAAAATCTTTATGGTAACTTTCACACCTAGAAAGCATCCTTGATGATGGGAAAAGGAAACAGAAAGGTTTTCTCAAGGTCCAGAGTAGATCACATAATTATATCATCATCGTAATTATTATCTGATATAATTCTTAAAATTTGTAAAATGCTTTACATATATTATTTAATTCTCACAACTCTGAGGTAGGAACTGTTATTCCTACTATAAAGATTAGGGAAACAAAGCAGAGAAATCACACAGTTTGTAAGTCCCTGGTATGGGATTTGAGCTCAGGTCTTCCTAATTCAAGGTCTAGCACCCTATCCACTATACCACCTAGCTGATTGAAAGGTATGAACAATGTAACATCTTTTATCTTCTTTAAGTTGGCTGACAATTTTTTTTTTTAAATTGACACTAAAAACAAAATGTCACCTTTTTCTGAAGAGTGCCCCCCTTGCATTTGTAAAAGTCATATAAAATTGCTTCAAAGATATAAGTAAGAAGAGAGAAACTTTTGTTTGAAGATCCCATAATTATTAATATTAACTGAGGCACAAAACCAAAAGATACACATACGACCAAGATTTTGCTAGTGTCATAGAAATGTGTCAACACAGACACCAGATGAAAGAAGCAGCCTCTACATAAGATGGAGACTCCAGATGATTCTGTTTGGGGAGGATAATATACTGATTGCCTCAACTCCTAGAATATAACAAGGTCCCCTCTATAAGATCTAAAACCACTCAAAAGAGTTCAGTCTATCCACACAAGGAAGTCAAGGTGAATGAAGAGTATCTCTTCAAAATATGATTACCCATGTGTAACCAACCTATAGTCTGGTAAATCGACAAATATATTTTGGTTTTTGTTATTCCTTCATCTTCAGTAATGTCTGACTCTTCATGACCCCATTTGGGGTTTTCTTGACAAGGATACTGGAATAATTTTCAGTTTCCTTCTTCAGTTTATTTTGAAGATGAGGAAACTGAGGTAAGCAGGATTAAAAGATTTGCCCAAGATCACACAGCGAGTAAATGTCTGAGGCCAGATTTGAACTCATGAAGATGAGTCTTCAACCCAGCACTCTAACATGTAAAACCTAGCAGCCCCACATTGTAGATAGATAATTATGAATTGATACAGAATGGTTACAGAGTTGAATATGAGGAGGATGATGATATGGATTATCTTTGGATAATCCTAAAAATGACTTTAAGCTTACTCCTGAAATGAAGGTTGAACTTTTTAAAATCAGTGTTGTTTTCATGGGCTTATATGTCTGCAAGTCATGCAATATCAGCGTCTGAAAATCAAAGTTCAGAGTCCAGGAAATGGAGAAACACATAACAGTCAGTCTGTGCAATAATGAATATTATAAAATAAGCTCCAGCATATGACAACTGAAGAAATGACCAGGAGATCTATGTCTAGAAAAGAAGGTGAAATAGTTTTGGGCTGAAAGTAAGGGATAATCAGTGGTACTAGTAATAGATTTTGTTGGCATCTGTAGAATATTTTAAAAATTTTCTGCTCTGACTTCTCTCTCCCCACTTCCCTTTTCCCCACCCATTTAGGAAAATAAGAATAGCAAAACCCTTAATAGATATGTATAGTCAAGCAAAACTTGCTTGACAAAAACAAACTTCATCCACACCTCTCTCTCTGGAGGTGTTTAACACGGTTCTATTGTGTTAATCAGAATTCCTAAATTTTTCAAAGTTTCGTCTTTTTAGAATTGTTATTATGATGTAAGTTATTCTCTGGGTTCTGCTTCTTTCATTTTGGATCAGGTTATACAATTCTTTCATGCCTTTTCTGAAACTGTCTCCTTCACTACTCTTATAGCACAATAGCATTCCATCACATAGATAATATTCAGCGGTTCCACAACTGATGGACAAATCTTTGGTTTCCAATTCTTTGATATCAGTAAAATGTTGAGAGCAAGAGGAAGGCCCTAAAAACACTGGGTGAATGCTTTATGTGTATATAAACCACAGTAGCACAGGATGAAGTGTGGATGGGTTCGGCAGTTCAACTGAGTAAGTGTTTATTTGCTAAGTTACTATGTGCACTATTCTAGATACTGGGGAAAACAACACAAAAGCACTCAAGGAATTGCCATTGTACTGGGAGAAGATAGAATAACATAAACTCAAACAAGTAATACCATATCAAAGACACAAAGCAAATAAAAAGTAATTTGGGGTAGAGGGAGGTACTTACACGTGTGGGAATCAAGAAAGGCCTCCTGTATAGAAGTCAATGCTGTAGATTTGAGGGCTCCAAATGACAGAGTTAAAAAACAAAACATTTCAAGTGTGAGAGATAACCTGTGTGTGGGGAGAGAAGCAGGAGAGGGAAAGTCAAATATGAGGCCGGTTTGGCCAGAACTTAGAGTACTTGATGGAGAATAATGAGTAATCAGTCTGGGACAATAACCTGGATCTGACAAATTTTAAATCTCAAATAGAGGAATTTTCTTTTTTCTAGAATAAACTGGAAACCACTGAAGTATCGGGGGAGGGTGGATGGGAGGAGTAGAGATGTGGTCAGATTTGTGCTTAAGGAATATCACTTTGGTAGCTTTGTGGAAGACAGATCAGAGAGGGGAGACATGGAAGTGAAGAAGCCCGATTAAGGAATTATTGCAATAGTCCTGGGGAGAACTGATGAAAGTCCCGGCTCTGATGGTGGCTGCATGAATGGAGAGAAAGGGTCAGATCCGCAAAATGTTTTAGGGGAAAAATTGGCAGGATTCGGCAGCTCTTTGGATAAGAGGAGTCAGAGCCAGTGGAAAAATGGAGAATCACTCCCAGTTTCTGAACGTAGGTAATTGGAAGGATGGTGGCAGCCTAAACAGAGACAGAAAAGCTGGGGAAAATAGTGGTTTTCAGGTTATTTATCTATATAACAAAGAATGCATCTTGATGAACTTATGGATCCATTGAAGACTGAAAAAGAACTTTCATGTTGTTATGCTTCACATGTATATGCAAATTAAGATTAATCTTATGAGTTAAATTATCTATATTATTGTTGTTCATTTATTTCAGTTGTATTTGACTCTTCGTGAGCCCACTTGCAGTTTTCTTGGTAAAGATACTGGGGTGGTTTACCATGCCTTTCTTCAGCTCATTTTACAGATGCGGAAACTGAGGCAAACAAGTTTAAGTGACTTGCCCAGGATTTTATACCTCGCAGTATCTGTGATGAGTCTTCCTAATTCCAACCTCAGTGCTCTATCCGATGCACTACCTAGCTTCTGACTGTATATATTACATTTCTTTTTTTGTATTAATTGAGAAATTAAGGCTCTGAAAAAAACAGATGTGATCAAATTGGCTAAACTAGTGCTTGGACTTCGGTCCCTATCCTATGTTTTTTCTACTACACCAAGCTACCTTCTGCTTCTTTGAAATAAAGAAGATCTTGATTTTAAATATTTTAAATTATCTTTTCTTAAAGCCAAGAAAAATTGACAATTCCCACCAATAGCATTATGTACTTTTCTCACAACATCTTAATGAGGTAATTCTAACTTTACAATGTAAAGTTTACCAATAAGGAAACTGGAGGCTCATGGAAGTTACATGATTTAGGAATCAGGGTTCAAACCTGGAATCCTCGACCCCAAGTTCAGTGTACTTTCTTGCTCTTTATTCTTATCCATTATAAAGTTTATGCCTTTTGACACTTGCTTTTGACATTTTCTACCTCACCACTCATCAAGTTTCCCAGAGGTAATCTGATTAGCCAATCCAGTTAAAATGATTGGCAAGTGCTAATGTAGTAATATTTTCCATCTCACTGCTCATCAGCATTTCCCCATAGGTCATCTGACTGGTTAATTCAGGGGCTTTATTAATAGGGCCAACATGTTGAAAGTGCTCTCTTCCTCTCTGTATCGGTTCTTTAGTTCACTGTCTTTATCCATTGTGATTCTTTGTGGCTCTCCTCCATGTGGTATCATGAAAGTCTTTTCTTTCTCTCAGGCTTACCTTTCACTCAGATTCCTTCCTTGGAATTTCCCTGATGTAACTGCATCTGACTGAGGTGGGCTATTCTCTGTGAACCCCCACAGCCCCAATCACTTGAATTCCTAGAATTCCTATGTAGGACTCTGTGAATGATCCTTTCCAGATAACATTTGCACATTATAGAACCAATGCCTTAACTCACTGGTTTCATCAAGGTAACGTGATTAATATACACAGCACTCTTTACTCAAATCTGGATTATACAAAATCTGAGCAAAACCTCTGCTTGTATTCGTAGTTCTATACATAGAGAAAACACAATTTAAGATGAGGCTTCAAAAATAGTGTAGAATTTCTATACACTTAAGTAGCATGAGATTTTCTATGAATTTTAGTATGAAGTGATTCAAGAGGTTTCATGTATTATTTTTCAATTTTAAAATATGGTTGATGGTTTTTAATTAGTTGGGGAATTAATTAAAACTTACATTTTAAAACAGCAGTTATCAACCTTCCTGAAACTATAAACGATAGAAAAAAAGGGGAAATAGAATGTTGGTTTTTAAAAATGTACTGTTGGAGATCAGAGGAAATAAAATCATAATTCTATTTACAAAGGAAAGAATTTCAAGGACCTAACAATGGACAACATCACAAGCTTGATAAGTGTATACTTTCCTTTGTAAAATGACAAAAACATAATGGAATGCAAGACAGCCACAAAACCTTTAAATGTCAGGCCTTAAAATTGCAAACCAAGTTGAGTGCCTCAGAGAGCATTTCACGCAAGTCTTTAGACAGTACCAGAAGTTTATGTGAAGAGATGACCTCTCATCCCCACAAAGGCCATCAAGACATTGTTAGAATAACAACAGCATTTTCTTAGCCTTTGAAAAAGACCCCATAAGGATCATGTTAGTCAAACTGGAAATTCTAATTACCATCCTGTGTTCTTGGATGGACTGAGCAACACAGTGATGGAAAAGATAGGAGCTTAATCTGTCCTCCTGAAGACCACAGGAAGCAAGAAATCATAGAAATATGATAACTGCTTGGGAGTCAAAAGCTAACAGTGTACCTCACATTGAACTGAAAAGAAGGTTCAAAGAAAACACCCCGACAGGATATGAGAGTTTTCTTTTTTTTTTAAAGAAAGGGTTGGGTGACTAATGAATGACTAAATTGTCACTGGGCATGTGGAACAAGAGACACAGAAGTCTGGAAACACAAGGACCTAGGCTATTGTGACTTGTGTTTAAAGGGCTCCTCATCAGGGAATTAAGAAGCTAAATCAAGATCGGTCCTCAATTTAATTATGAATAAACTGTTCAAGGACACCTTCCAAAGGCAGTCCTTTGGCTTTGTTTTATTATGCATGTATGTGCTTCCCATTGCAGATGGGAAACTAAAAAGTGATTCTGTGTCTGTTGAGGACATGGATTATAAACTTCAATTGCCCTGTGTTATCATCTCTGTATTCAAAAACTGCAATGAGTAAGGAACTTGAGGCAAGATGGATGAATGCCAGGTTGTGCATAGCTCTAACTCCACCCACTTCCACCTTCAAAGAAGAAATATACTAAATAAGGTAATGAAAGTAGTAATAAGAAGGGGGAAAGTGCAAGTCTTGACTAGGTAAACCCTACAGAAAACAAAACAAAACAGAGTCCCACTGTTGACTCACCTCTCTGTAGCTGGCATTATCTACTCATCACCTGAGTATGGGCCCGTGCTTCTAGCTCTGAACTGAGCTCCATGTTTCTTGGGGGAGATGAAAAGGAGAAAGGTGGGAAAAAAGGGTCTGCTGTAACTTCTCAGATTTTCATAAACAATGGTTCAATCAGAGTAGTCTCACGTCTCTTCAAGCTTTCCAAGTGGTCTGGGGCAGAGATGTCAAACATTAGCAGCAATACATATGAGTGGAGCCAGAACTAGATCAAAATGTAATGAGGAAAGATTTAACAAAACAAATAAAAATACAACAAAACATAGATAACATTACATTTTAAAACTAAGTCACTATGTGGTCCACAGGGAGCCTTATGTATGAATTAATGGCCCCCATTTCTATTGGAATTTAACACCATTGGTTTAGAAAGAACCCCAGTAAAGAAAGGGGGTAGTACATTGCAGCAAAAGGTAACTTACACTACTACTTAGAACAGAAACTAGGTGAATAGAGTGCAGGGCCTGGAGTCAGGAAGACCTGAATTCAAATCTAGTATCAGATACTCATGAGCTGTGGGACCCTGGGCAAATCACTTAATTTTGTCTGCTTCAGTTTCCTCAACTCAAAAGTTTGAATAATCATGTCACTTACCTTGCAGGGTTGTTGTAAGAATCAAGTGAGACAATAATCATAAAGCACTTAGCATGGTGCCTGGCACATAAGTGTTATATAATGTTAGCTATTATTATTATGAGAGACAGGGCTTTTACAGGGGAGAATTAGTGAATGGTAGAGTAGAAATGTAGGCACTGAATAGACTACAGAAAAAAAAGTAAAAACTATAACAGGACCAAGACTGGGGACTTTTAGGAACATGGATGAGTGAGGGGTCATGGTTAAGCTATAGCGCCATCCATCATTGAAAGACAGTCAGAAATGTGATCATTAATATCAATGAAAAATGAGGACATATGGGTCTGGGTTCATTGACTTGGAGTCAGGAAGTAAGGCATTATTCTCTGAACCTCAGCTTCTTCACCTGAAAAATAGGGACAGTAATAGCATCTAACTTGGGTTACTGTGAAGCTCAAATGAGATATAGGATATCAGGATTATAGATTTAGAGCTGGGAAGGATCTTAGAGGTATCCAGTTGAATTTACACATTTTTCATAGCATGAAATTGAGTCCAAAATGTGGTGTTAAGTCATTTGCTCAATGTCTCAAAGTGATTATAAGCATCAGATCTGGGATTTTGCCCCAAGACTTTTTGACTCTTTGACTCCAACTGAACTGTGATGTCTATAATGTATATTTTTCCCTCAAATGCTATTTTTGTTGTTCTTGTTATCACAAGTAGCAAAGAGAAGAAAGAAAAAAAAATCATAGAAAGGACTTTACAGATAATCCAAAATCAAGAATGACTGAAAAGAGGGAAAAGGAACAAGAGAAAAGGAGCCAGCACAATAAATAAATATTTTGGGACAAAGAAACTACTTAGGAAAAAGAAAAAAAGGATTATAATTGCTAAAACTGAACCTCTGAAAATGACAGTGTAATAACTACAAAACTCCAGAATTATTGAAAAGAAAAAAAAGAATTTTAAAAAGAAGAAAGGAAGAACACAAAGAAGAAATTACAAAAGAAGAAATAATTAAAACATAATAAAAATAAACAAGAGAATGGGGAATATAAAACAAAAAACAAATATCTTGTTAAAAATAAAATTTGTAAAAAGAGAATGACACTTTTGAAATACAAAAATGAGGAACCACACATTTCAAATAAATACAGGGGATGAAATTGAAAGTTGGATATAGAAGGAATATTGGAAAGGAAAGGATAACCCATCAAAGGAACAGTGGTGAAAGGAGCAGTTAAGATCAAATCAAATATCCTTATTTGATAGGAAAAAGTGTTTAAAAATCACTCGGTATTAAAATATGATAGATGTATATTATTTTCAATATATACTTTTGTTTTACTTTTGACAAAAGCTAACTTTAGTGATATAATCTGTATTCAGATCAATAAGTCATAGGTACAAATCTGCTTCTCACTGAGATTTGGCTGGGGAACTGAAAACAGACTTGCTCATTTTAAAAGATGGTATATGTCAGAGGCAGGATTTGAACTCAGGTCTTCCAGATCCCAAGCTCTCTAACCATTTTACCATGTTAGCTCTTATCTATTTTATGAACCATATATAAATAAAAAATATCAAATAAGAAATTTTAACAAAACTAAGAAAGTAAAGGCAATCTTCCAGGACATACATATGACCACTCACATATGTATATATACACACACATCTTAAACTGATATATATATATATATATATGGTAATACCACAAATCTATGAGTAATTTTTCATCCCATTATTTTAAATTTGGGTTTCAGGCTCACTTTGAGAGGATTAAAAGCAGTTTAAAATTTTCATATTTTAATTTGATTGAGTATGTGATCACTAATTTCACAATTTGGTTGTTTATTTTTTCAGTGGGTCTTTTTTTCTTCTTTCTGTCAATTGCCACCCAACAAGTTAGGTCAATTGAATTAGGCAAGGCAAGAAACATTTATTAAGCCCTTCTTTGTGCTTAGTATATGTTCTTTACTGAGTGACAGGCATTGTGCTAAGTGCAGGTGATATAAATACAAGAAAAGAGCAAGTTCCTACCCGCAAGGAGCTTGCATTATAACAAGGGGAGACAACACAGAAATGCAAGCTGAAAGGAGGTAGACAGATAGTGTAAAAATCAAGAAAATCAGAAGGTGGGAGTGTACAAAGTTTGACCATCCTGGGTCTCCTTCCTTAACTAAAGGCTTTGGGAGTTACAAATGGGAGAAAGGAGCCAGCATAAAGGAGGGATGTTGCAAGATGAGGTCTCAGTGTTGAGGAAGTTCCAGTGTGAGAGGCATCTGAGGCAAAGTGGCAATAACTGGGAAGGTAGAAGCAGAACCAGGAAGGAAAATTAGCTGTTTTAAGAAAAGAAAAATAACCAGAATGATCTTGGCCACTCTGGTTATGCTGGTCATTGAGACATCTTTGATACCATTTTTCCCATTCCACTTATTTCATCATTTTTTTCCAGCTAAAATGGTACATACTAGATGCAACATGATATATGCACATAGTTATCTTTCCTTCTTTAGCAGTAAAAGCATTTGCCCAACATCTGGCTCTTTGGCAAAGTCATTTATGAGTAACATTTCAGTTGTTCTTACTTTACCATGTGGTTAGCATTCAGTCAGGTTACTTTAAGTACTTACCAATTTTAATGTAGTCCTACATCCATTTGTTGGATGGACCTGATTAGAGATGTTTATTTAAAGAAATATTCTCCTAGATGGTACTGAGACAAAAAAATATGTTTAAGTTTTTAGTATCATTCTGACCTAATAGTTTTAAAAAATATTAATTTTTTATGTTTATTTTTTTATTTTTAGTTTTCAACAGTCATTTCTGCAAAATTCTGAGTTCCAAATTTTCTCCCCACCTCTCCCCTCGCACCACCCCAAAATGCCATGCATTCTGATTGCCTCTTCCCCCAATCTGCCCTCCCTTCTGTCACACCTTTCCCTTCCCTTATCCCCATCTTCTCTCCTGTCTTATAGGGCAAGATAAATTTCTATACCTCATTACCTGTATTTCTTATTACCCAGTTGCATGCAGAAACAATTCTCAACATTTGTTCCTAAAACTTTTGAGTTCCAACTTCTCTCTCTTCCTCCCTCCCCACCCATCCCCATTGAGAAGGCAGGCAATTCAATATAGGCTATATATGTATAGTTTTGCAAAAGACTCACATAGTTGTCATGCTGTGTAAGACTAACTATATTTCCCTCCATCCTATCCTGTCCCCCATTTATTCTATTCTCTCCTTTGACCTTGTTCTTTCCCTAAAGTGTTTACTTCTAATTACTCCCTCCTTCTACTTGCCCTCCTTTCTATCATCCTCCCACCCCACTTATCCCCTTCTCCCCTACTTTATTCTAGTGTGAGATAGATTTTCATACCAAATTATGAGTGCATTTTATTTCCTCCTTAAGTAAAATGTGATGAGAGTAAATTTCACTTTTTCCCTCTCACCTCCCCTCTTTTCACCTCCATTGAAAAAGCTTTTTCTTGTCTCTTTTATGACAGATAATTTGCCCCATTCAATTTCTCCCTTTCTCCTCCCAATATATTCCTCTCTCACCCCTTAATTTTATTTCTTTTTAGATATCATCCCTTCCTATTCAACACACTCTGTAGCCTCTGTGTGTGTGTGTGTGTGTGTGTGTGTGTGTGTATAATCCCTCCAACTACCCAAATACTGAGAGAAGTTTCAAGAGTTATGGATATTATCTTTCCATGTAGGAATGTCAACAGTTCAACTTTAGTAAGTCCCTTATGATTTCTCTTTCCTGTTTACCTTTTCATGCTCCTCTTGATTCTTGTGTTTGAAAGTCAAATTTTCTATTCAGCTCTGGTCTTTTCATCAAGAATGGTTGAAACTCCTCTATTTCATTGAATAACCACTTTTCCCCCTGAAGTATTATACTCAGTTTTGCTGGGTAGGTGATTCTTGGTTTTAATCCTATTTCCTTTGACTTATGGAATATCATATTCCAACCTCTGTGATCACTTAATGTAGAAGCTGCTAAATCTTGTGTACTTCCACAATACTCGTGTTGTTTGTTTCTGGCTGCTTGCAATATTTCCTCCTTGACCTAGGAACTCTGGAATTTGGCTACAATATTCCTAGCAGTTTTTTGGGGGGACTGCTTTCAGGAGGTGATCTGTGGATTCTTTCAATATTTATTTTACCCTCTGGTTCTAGAATATCAGGGCAGTTTTTCTTGATAATTTCATGAAAGATGATATCTATTCTCTTTTTTTTTGATCATGGTTTTCAGGTAGTCTCATAATTTTTAAATTGTCTCCTACATCTCTTTTCCAGGTCAGTTGTTTGTCCAATGAGATATTTCACATTGTCTTCTATTTTCTCATTCTTTTGGTTTGGTAATTTCTTGGTTTCTCATAAAGTCATTAGCTTCCAACTGCTCCGTTCTAATTTTGAGAGAACTGTTTTCTTCAATGAGCTTTTGAACCTCCTTTTCCATTTGGCCAATTCTGCTGTTTAAAGCATTCTTTTCCTCTTTTTTTTTTTTGGACTTCTTTTGCCATTTGAGTTGGACTATTTTTAAAGGTGTTATTTTCTTCAGCATTTTTTTGGGTCTCCTTTAGCAAGCTGTGGACTTGCTTTTCATAATTTCCTTGCATTGCTGTCATTTCTCTTCCCAATTTTTCCTCCACCTATCTTACTTGATTTTCAAAATTCTTTTTCAGCTCTTCCATGGCCCAAGACCACTATGTATTCATTTTGGAGGTTTGGGATGCAAAAGTCTTGACTTTTAGATCTTTCTCTGATGGTATGCATTGTTTCTTCCTTATCCTAAAGGATGGAAGAAAATACCTGTTCACTAAGAAAGTAACCTTCGATAGTCTTGTTTTTTTTTGCCCTTTTTGGGGAATTTTCCCATTCAGTTATTTGACTTTTGAATCCTTTGTCAAGAGGAGGGTGTACTCTGAGAACCTATAAGTTCTCAGTTCCTCCAAAGTGGCACAATCAAGGCCTGTGCTCTTGTCTGTGAGCAACCACAAGAACTCTGCTCTGTCCAGGATCTGCAAGTAGAATTCCCTCTCCAGAGCCTCCACAAACTCCACCAGTCAATGCTCCTCCTCACCCCAGGGCTGCCACTCAAGGCTGAGATTCATATCAGCTGCTCAATTCCCCCAGAGTCTTTAGGCCAACAGCTCCAAAAGTGTATACTGCTGCTGGAGATGCTGCTGCCAGTGGGGCCTGACCATATTCCCTTCTCACCCACATGAAAGAGCTTTCTCACTGATCTCTGTTTTAGACATTTGTGGGGTGAGAAATCTGGGAACCACAGCTGCTGCCTGGTATTCCATCCCCTGAAGCCTGCTCCAGTCCCGTATGCACTGCATAGCCAAGGCTGAGCTTCACTCCACTCCGAGTCCAGTACAATAGAATTCCTGTTGGCCTTCCAGGTTATCTTGGACTGGACATTTCTTTCACTCTGTTTTTTTGTGGCTTCTGCTGTTCTAGAATTTGTTTAGAGTCATTTTTTACAGGTATTTTATAGACTGTGGGGGCAAAGCTTCTACAGGTCCATCCTTCTACTCCACCATCTTGGCTCCATCTTGCCTAATACTTTTTAAAAGTCATGATAAAAATACTGATGTTTATGCATAAAAATTTGAGGAATTGTCACAAACTCACATTAAAATCCTTAAGAAAGTAATGGAGAAAAAAAGACAAAAATTCAAAGCTAAAATTAGTTGATACCAGTGACTAATGAATGTGGAGTATATATGATAAATGGTACCTGACTTGACTTGACTATTGAAAGTTCTCAAAGCAGAAACTAAAATGTCACTTATCAGGGATGTTGGAGCTAATTTAAATTTACATTTGGTTCCCATATATAAATTCAAATAATCACCTTCTCATATTACATATGTGTATGTGTGCGTGCATGTGTATTTGTATTTATACAGTGTGTATGTTCGTTTTTAATTTTGGTTGTCATTTTCAGTCATGATAGACTGCTCATGATCCCATTTAGGTTTGTTTTTTTTACAGAGATATTGGAGTGGTTTTCAATTTTCTCCTCCAGTCCATTTTACATAGAGGAAACTGAGACAAATAGAATTAAGTGACTTTCTCAGGGTCACACAGCTAGTAAATGTCTGAAGCCACATCTGAACTCAGAAAGATGAGTCTTCCTGACTCCAGGTCAGGAACTTTATCTACTGTACCACTTATCTGCCTCTTTCTCTCTCTCTCTCACACTCTCTCTTTCTCTCTCTTTCCCTCTCTCTCCCTCTCTGTATATAACATATATGCACACATTGATACATATATATACACGTATGTATTTTTCTAGATGTACACAAAACTCCAAATCCATTGGTTACTGTCATCTAACAATTGTAATGCTCATACAAACACACACACACACACAAGACATATGATGTTTATGGTTTTATATGCATGTATATAAAGATACCTCTCTTCCCCATGCTAAACATTCTCAAATCCTTTAAAAAAAAAGTCATCATAAAGGTTAGAATTTCAAAACACTTCACTATCTTGGCTTCCTGAGACTGGACTATCTCCAACTTATTAATGTCCTTTCTAAATTAGCTCCCAGATTAAATTTAATTCTCCAGATGTGGTCTGAGCAGGAGACAGTCCAGTGTCATTGTAACCACCCCAGTATTGAACAACAGGCCTCTGTAAATACAGTAGAAGACTGCATTAGCTTTATGGCTGCCATACCACACTATTGACTCATGTTGGTCTCATTCTAATGCTGAATTCTTTTGACTGCCCCACAACTTTGCTCAATAGCTTTAACATACATATATACACTTACACACCCACGGCCCACATGTAGAAGTCATTCAACATTTTTCTTCGTTTATGATGCCGACTGTGTTCTTACATTATTCTAATCTCTTTCAATCAATCAATAACTATTTAGAGTCCACTGTATTCCAGGCACACTTCTAAGTTTTGGGGATACAAAGATTTGCAAATGAAATAACCCTTGCTCTTAATACACTTACATTCTCTTTGGAACAGAGGCAGAGCGCAACTTGTATATGCATATATAAATACATATATATGTATAAATATATGCAGAATCAATCAATCAACACATATTTATTAAGTTCTTACTATATACCAGGAACTACCCTAAGCACTGGGGATCCAAAGAAAATGAAATGATTTTCTGTTTACTGAGATACTGCCAGTGTTTGGAAAGTTGTCTAGGATAGACCAGTAATGGTCAATTTTTTCATAAATATCCCTTTGACCCTACCAATTTTCTCAAGTCCTTTGCATCAGAACTGGCTAGAGCCTCCTGTAGATGGTTTACATGGGACACATACTGAACTTGAGTCATCCCATTGAGAATCCTTTCACCACTTCAGGGGCCATCACCAGCATGGAGTCTTCTTTGCTTCCCCTAACTGAATGAGGTGTCTTCCTCCCCAAATTGTTTTAGGTCACTTTGTCTAGAGCTTTCCTTTGCTTTTATTACAGTCTGCCATAATTATAGGACTCTATTACATTACAAACTCTTTGAAAGCAGAGATCGTATGATTTTTCATCTCTTTATTGCCTTACACGGAGCAGAACAAGTGTTTTTCAAACCACATTGCATTGAATTAGGATGAATGAATGTCTCCGTTCTTCTATTTGTGGTCTAAAAGTCATTTTTCATGGCAAAAGAGATGGAACGGCATCTGAAGTGTAACATTTTCTCTCTGTTATCTAGCTAGAGGTCTGACTATACCCAACATTCCTTTCTTTTAATGATAAACTCTAGCCTTATTTATTTTTCTGGGATATCCAAGAATTTTGTAGAAAAGTAGTCACATTCTGTGTGTGTTCTTTTGAGGAAAGGAGCTGTTTCCTTTGTTTGATATTTCTAGTTAGTACAGCGTCTGCTCGCTGAAGTCAACTAATAAGTGCTTGCTGAATTAAACTGAATCTCACTAAATGGAAAAAAAAACCTACTGTACTCAATTTGACCAAGGCATTAAGGAAAAAAAAAATATTACTCAAATCTTAGATGCAAAATGTGATGCTGAGTTGCTTCTTTTTTTAAACTTTTTACTTATATAATTAAATATATACCAATTACATGTAAAAAAAATTTTAACAATCATTTTTAAAATTTTGAGTTCCACATTTTCTCCTTCCTCATCCCTCACCTCCCCATTCCTGGAGAAAGCAAACAACTTGATATTGATTATACGCATGAAGTCATACAAAACACATTTCCATATTATCATATTCCAAAAGAAATTTTTAAAAAGTATACTTCAGTCTACATTCAGAGTTCATTAGTGCTCAAAGAATTACTTCTTGAAAATACAGGAATCATTTAATACCTTGAAACCCTGAGGGAGGAAACGAGAGAGAAAGGAAATGTCCTAACTTACCTAGATTATTGTTTGATGTGTGTGGAGGTAGGAGGCAGCAGATAATACTAACCCAAAAAATTTACTGAAAAAATGCCAGAAAAGTAGCCTTTTAACTACTCTACCACCAGGACCAAGACGACTTGGCACAGAAGGAAGAAAGCCAGCCTTGGAGTCAGGAAGATATTTCAACTCCTATTTCTGACATATATTGGTTGCGTGACCCTGGGCAAGTCACTTAACCTCGTCTTTCTCAAGGCACCTTTTCTAAGATCATTAGCTGTAAAATAGTTTGCTGATGCTGATCTACATTAGTAGAGAGTTTCCACATTAGGAACTGGGGACGCAGCATGGTATAATTGATAAGAGGGCCGACTCGGCTAGAAACCATAAATCCTTGGGTTCAGATACATCCTCAGATACTTACTTCCCAGCTGGGTGACGTTGGGCAAATGATTTAACTTCTCTGGGTCTCTCAGTTTCCTACCCTGCAAAATGAGAGAATTAGGCATTAGCCTCTAAGACCCCCTCCCCCACCAGTCCTAAATCTATGTAATTATGTGGCTATAAATTTTCAAGTTCCTCATTCTGATGAAATCTCAGATCTGGATGAAATAAAACAAACCAAAGAAAAATTCCAGGGTATTTCCCTCTTCCAAGTTTGAAAATGAGTGAACGCTCTTTGTGGCCTCTTGTAAATCAAGATGAGCAGCCAGAACATAGCTTTGTGATCCTTGCTGCTTATCTTATCACACTTTAGCACTAAGTATGATGGATGGCTCTGGAGGGAGCCAGTCTGAGGACAGGGAGTCTGTCAAAGATATGACCTGAGGTTATGATTTGAAACCGAAAATGGCAAGGATCATGGAAAGACAGAAGGAAGGGAATGGGGAGTGTTTACAGAATTACTGTAGCTTAGATCTGAACGTTGAGTCTAAGCTGAAGTAGGAGAAAGCAACATGAAATGACATATCATCCCTTTGTACTCAATTTTTTCAGGATATATTCACACACACACACACACACACACACACACACAGCCCCACTATGTTCACAAAATCAAGGGTTGAAAAAAAGACCAAAATGTCCTAAATGGAAACTAAAATTATTTCTCTTATTATTAAAACAAGCAAACATTTTTTTCATCAAATTTTATGTTGCCCAAACTGACTGCATTTTCTGATCATGATAAATGCTACAAATTCCCTTCTAGCTGTAAGTTTGTCCTTTCCATGTAATATTTTGTTTTAATGATCTCTATTTTTTCTGTCTCTAGATAATGAGAGTAACAGGATGCCATGTCTGCTTTTTGACAGATTTTGGGTGACCTCTGCCATGGGGCTAAGGATCCTATACCTAGAACTGGAACAGACCTCAATATCCATTTATTTCTGTATCCTCATTTCACAGTTAAGGCAATTAAGGCCCAACGAGAGCTAAGTCACTTGCTCAAGATCACACACATAGTTATTATCAGAATTGGGATTTGAAACAAGGTCTTCTGATCTTAGAGTCAGTGCTCTTTCAATTGCACCAAGATGCCTCTCACAAGAAACATTTCTGTTTATTAAGTTTGTTTATATTGCACAATCTACTATATTTAGAATATCCACATTGACTTTTCTGCCCACTTTTTTTTTTTGAAGAAGGAAAGTGTTTTACTATTGCTCACTATTCAGAGTATTTTATATGATTTTAATTTTCTTCTTAAATACTTATGATGTGTAGTAGCCAATGTTAGTAGTCCTGCTGCCAATGGAATAACTCAGAATAATTATTCCAGTCCAAGTCTCTATGACATATCTTGGTGGAAAAGACCCTGCTTTGGTCAATAGAACAAGGCAAATAGCCTAGCCATGTTTCACTTTCAGGATGCTCCCATGTTTGTCTTGTCCTTTTCACTGGTCACTTAGACACTTTCCTCCTTTGATAATCGTTCCCTAGATTTGTTTGATGAAGTCACTCATGATATTTTTCTGTCTTTGCCTGCTAACCTGTCGTATCAGCTGAACTCAGTCTCCTTAGTAATTGATTTATTCTTTCATATTCCTTATATGTCTCACTATGACCTCCAATGACTGCCTATTATCTCTAGGATAGAATACAAATTTGCCTTTTTGTCATTTAAAGCTTCTAATAATTTGACTCCAACCTATCTCTCCAGGCTTTTTCTATTTTCATCTCATTCATTCGTTCTCCATTCTAGCCAGGTCTATTTGTTATTCCTCACATGTGACATCACATCTCCTGTCTCTGTGCCTTTGCAAGGCTATTTTCCAGGACTGGAACGAAACTGCCTACTGTCTGCTGACTCTTAGAAGTCTTACCTTCATTTTAAATGCCTCCTCCTACATGAGCCTCTTCTTGACCTCCCCAGCTATCTCCTACCTCTCAACCTTCCCCTTTGTACATTATCTCAGATATATTTTGTATATTTTCACATTTATTTATATGACTTGTAGGTCATTTAATCTCTCTTGCTCTCTATTGGCTCTTATATCCCTATACTTCTTCTGCCCTTTGTGGCTAAACCCTTTGGAAAGGCCATTTACAGTTGGTGCCTACATATCCTCTCCTCTCATTCTCTTCTTATAATCTGCTTATAATCCAGCTTCCAGACTTGTTGCAGCAAAGTTGCTCTCTCCAAAGTTACCAATGCTCTATTAATTACTAAATCTAATGTCCTTTTCTCAATCCTCATTCTTCTTGAACTTTTTGCAGTCTTTGTCACTGTTGATCACCCTTTTAAAAAAAAATGACTTCCCTCTCTAGCTCTTTGGGGTATCACTCTCTTCTTGTTTTTCTCCTACCTATCAGACTACTCCTTTTCAATCTCCTTTGCTGGATCCTCATCCAAGTCAGGCCTTCTTAACTTTAGGTTACCCACAGGGCTCAATTCTAGGATTTCTTCTTTCTTTATACTACCTCACTTGGTCATCTCATCAATTCTCATGAATTTAGTGGTTATTTCTATGCTGACAAATCTCAAATCTACCTTTCCTGACCTAACTTCTCTGCTGACCTTCTGTCTCACATCTTCAACTGCCTTTCAGACATCTGGAACTATACATCCAGTAGACATCTTAAACTAAACATGTCCAAAATGGAAGTCATTGTTTTTCTCTTTAAACTCTTTCCTCCTCCTACATTCCCCATTATTGTAAAGGGCAACACTTTCCTCCCAGTCCCTCAGGCTCACAACATAGATGTCATCCTCCATTCCTCCCTATCTCTCATCCCCTACTCTCATATCCAACACTGGCCAGGGACTTTTGATTTTACCTTTGCAATGTCTCTCACATATTCCCCATTCTCTCATCTGTACCTTCCCAGGGCAGGCCCCTATCACCTCATAATTGTACTATTGCAATAATCCACTTATAGGTCTGCTTGCCTCAAGACTTTCCTCATTGAAGTCCATCTTCTATGCAGCTGCCAAAGTGATTTTCCTAAAGTTCACGTCTGATCATATTACCCCATATCCCACTCAATAAACTCCAGTGGCCTCTTATCACCTCCATGATCAAATTACCTCTGTTTCGGGTTCAAAGTCCTTCATAACATAGTTCTACTCCCATTTCCAGTCTTCTTACATCTTACCCCCTACTATGTACTGTACAATTTCTTGCTGTTACTTGAACAATACAATGCCTCAGGGTATTATTTCTAGCTGTTCCCAGTGTCTGGAACACTCTCCCTCCTCCTCTCTGTTCACTGGCTTTCACACCTTCCTTTAGTTCCCAATTAAAATCACATCTTCTACAGGAAGCCTTTCTTCCCTCTTTTAATTATTTCTAGTTATCCTGTATGTAGCTTGTTTGTATATATTTGTCTGTTTGTTATATTTCCCATTAGATTGTAACCTCCTCAAAGGCAGTGACTATCTTTTGGGCCTTGTCTGAATGCCAAACACTTAGGTTAGTGCTTGGCACATGGTAGGTGCTTAATAAATGTTTGCTAACCTAGAAGGGGCTGTTTTGTATCCTTTGTGTCTAGCACAGTGATATTTAATAAAATACTCATTGGTTGTTTGACTTAACAATTCCCCCAATGTTTCTTAATTATTATAGCATGAACTTTATTTCATTTAACTTTGTTCTAAACACCCCATAGCTGTTTTCATGGAGCTTAGCATGTACTTTGAGCTCATCATAAGCAAGCCATGTCACCAGATGTGATGCAACAATTTTGATTTACAGACACTGTGAGAGGTAACCTCCATGTATTTAAACAGCTTGTTTCTCCCCATTTCCTCTTTGGCTTCTTTTACAAAGGCCTGAACAACTGGAGAAATGGTTTAACTTGGACCATTCTTTTCCCTTTCAGAATATTTTTGTGTCCTATCCTTGATGAGTTTCAACAAGTTGCTATTTTTTCTTTCTTCTTAATGTACCATGGTCACTGATTCTCAAACTACCAGTATAGTATGTCATGGCTCTCTCTTCAGCTTTGGTTTGATTTTACTTATAAGCATGATCCTAAATAACTTTACCCTTTCCATTCTTACTTATGTAAGATAAATTAACTTTGAACTGATCAGAAATTCTCTGTGATTTTTATCAAACTGATAATATGTGGGCAGAGTGACCCTGGGAAGAATTGTGAAGACTTTTTATTATGTTTCTACTTCTTGTCATCTGTCATATGTTTCATTTTCTCATGGTTCTGCCTTTTGAATACTCATTTGGATAGAGACTCCAGATCTAAAATTTTGTTTGGACCTTGGCCAATAGCAGAATGAATTCACAGAATAACAGGATCTTAAAATTGGAAGAGACCTCAGAAGACTTTTACTCAACTTTTCCTCTGACCGAGAATCCCCTTTACAACATAGCTAATACACGAACATTCAGACATTGCTTGGGGATCTCTAGTAAGGTAGAATCAACTGAAATCTAGGACTATGAGAAACTCATTTACTTGGGAAATGTTTCTTTACATCTAGCTTAAATTTGCCTCCATACAACTTTGACTGACTGCTCCTCGTTCTGCCCTATAGAACCAAACAGAACCAGGCTATTCAGTTTTGTGTAAAGCATTTCAAATACTTGAAAATGACAATAAAGTACTCCCCAAATCTTCTCTTTTCCAGGATAAACATTCTGTTCTTGACACATATTTTCTCATAATATGGTTTTGAGGGCCTTCACCATCATGATGGCCCTCTTCTGGATACTCGCTAGTTTATTAATGTCCTTCCTAAAATATGATTCAGAGAACTGAACACCATACTCAGACATGGAGCCATCACTCCCTAATTTCTAGAAACCATGCCTCTCCTAATGTAATCCAAGATCATATTAGTATTTTTTTACTATCATGTCATACCATTAACTAATAATGAGTTTTTGGTTCACTGGAGATCTTAGATCTTTTGAAACTTTTATTAATATCTTTTGTTTTTACATTGCCTAATATTACAGATAATGCCTTTAAAATTAGAATTGAAGCTGATCATATACTTTTCACAATTATGGGCAGGAGATTTATTATTAATGAAACAAGGACTTGAAACAATAACAAACAATAAAACAGATAATTTTGATTATATGAAATTGAAAAGCTTTTGCCCAAACAAAATGAATACATCTAGAATAAGAAGGGAAATGTTCAAAGGGAAAAACATTTTATATCAAATTTCTCAGATAAGGGTTTGTTATTGGAGCTATGTAGAAAACTAACATATATATTAAATGATCAAATAATAGATACCTGCCATTTATGTGTGTGTGTGCATGTCTGTGTATAAAAACACACACACACACACACACAAACATACACACACACATCATTCCCAAAAACTAAGTGGTCAATGGATAGGAGCAATCAATTCTCATAAGAATTGCAAACCATTAATAAACTGTGAAAGAAATACTCCAAATCACTAATCATAAGAGAAATATACATCTAAACAACCCTGTGGTTTCACCTCACAGCCAGCAAATTAGCTCAGATTACAAAATATGGGAATGGTCAATGCTGGAGAGGTTGTGGAAAGATAGGCAGACTTGCGAGTTATTGGTGGAACTAGTACAACATTTTGTAAAGCAAATTTGAAATATGCAAACAAAGTGATTAAAAGGTCAGGTTCTTTGTCTCAGAGATTTCATAACTAGGCATATACCCAAGGAGGTCATTGGAAAGAAGGTCTCCATGTACATTAAAAACATGTACTGACACTTTTTGTGGGATCAACGAACTAGAAACATAATGATGCCCATCGTTTGGGGAATGGCTACACAAATTGTGGTATAAAATGCAACATTACTGTAAGTAAGAAATAATAAATATGATGAATAAAGAGAATCATGGAAAGATTTACATGAACTGATACAAATTGGAGTAAACAGAGTCAAGAAAACAATATACATAATGATTACAACAATGTATATGGAAAGAAATACTATAAAAAAAAATCAAAAGTGAACAATGCAAAATTTCAAAGAACAAACATGGTCCCAAAGAAGGTATATGAAAGCATACATTCCCTCTTCCATCTACTGTTTTGTAGAGGTGGAAGATCCATGGGTATGGAGCATTGCATAGATTTATAGATTTTTATGTATTAATTGATATATGTGTGTGTACCCATACATATATATGTATAGAGAGTATTGTATATATATATATATATATGTGTGTGTGCATATGTGTATATATACATGCATATGTATGTCTACCTATATATGTATGTGTAATATCTTTTCAATAACAGTAACATTCTTTATCCCAAAAGACAAGAATATTACGGGGCTCTCAATTATAAGTGATGTGCCTGTAGCCCATAATATAGTTTTTTCTCCAAAACCTTGTCTCTTTGACCCAGCTTATTATTTAATATTCTAAATACTTCATTTTAGAACAGACAAGATAGTTTCTCTTTTTAATGGATTCTTATTACCATTTTTATAATTTTAAGCCCAGTAGCAGGCAGACATTCTTGATAATGGAAAAACCTACTTCTCATTCTGACAGTTTCCTTACGCATCATTTTGGACTATTGTGTTCATGACTTTCTTTTATTTTTAATGTTAGTAAAATAGAAAGGGTGCTACGAAGGATTCTCTGGTTTTATCACAAACCTTAATGGTCAATAGTAAAATAGCAGTATTTTGGGGTGATTAAACTGTGATTTAAAAGTTGTCCTGTCCCCTTTATTTTCTTGAATGAAAATAAGTACACAAAGGTGAGTTAAGCTAGTCTGAAATAACTAACATATAAAAACTCTTTCACTGAAAAGAATAAATTCTAATAACTAATAGTCATTTAATAAACATATTCCTCTTCAAGATCTTATTTCCTATGTCCATTTTGTACGTGAAAAATTTTTGTCATAGCCATTGTCAGTGTGAAGTAACTTGGAGTTGTGAATTGTATTTATATATGTATGTATGCACACATGTATGAATGCATGTATGCATGCATAACTCTGGTAAAATAATGACCTCTAAGGGTCCCATGCAACTTTTTATGTCTATAAATTGCAGAAAGTTGCTAGATAAATTGATTCAGGGAGTTCCCTTATCAGGATTTTGATTGAAACTCAAAATTAATTAATTCTGTCCACATTTTCACCTCTAAGAATTCCTAATTTCCTTCAAGTCATATCTAGGTCCCCACTACGTGAAGCTTTTCCTACCCCTCCTAGTTCATTTTCTTTCCCATTCAATATTACTTTGTTTTTACTTACCTGTGTAAGATAAATACTGTAACTGTGGTAGAAGCCCCTTCTAGGACAAGCCTATTTTACTTTTATCCTTGTTTCCCAAGCACCTAGTTAGCACAGTGCCTTGAATCAAGAAAGAATTTAAGAAATGTCTGTCAAATCGAATTAAATGATATTCACCAACGTCTGATATACAGTAGTCTACTTGTCCTTATGACCCTTTCCAAGGACACATAAACTACTGCCCTTCCCCCTTTCTTAGCTCTACAGGTCTTTCCAGCATCTTTTTCTTTCTTATCTTTCATTTATTAGGTATCTGGAACAAAGTGTCAGTGATGAGGAAAAAGAAACTATAAGAAATCGTAGAATGTCAATAATCAATTCATCCTGATAAAAGTTAGGCTTTCACAGATAATCTGTGAGCATAATTGAAATAGCCGAATTATTGTTATGTTCATAAACTGCTGAACTTTACCAGACACTATTTTATGCTAATTCTATCCTAATGGTACTTGTCCAAATCTAATTGCTCTCAAAGGCCAGGTCAGCATCTCAGTTTCAGGCTACTACTTTTAATTTAGGTACCTCAGTGCTATAACTGAACCACACGGTGGAACACAGAGAATAAAATTTTGTTTGATTCGGGTAATGTTTAAGCCCCTGGTATAGGGGGATGGAACCTGTGGTCTCAAGCCCACGTATGGCCCTCTAGGTACCTGGATACTGCCTTTTGACTGAGTCCAAGTTTTACAGAACAATTCCTTTGATTAAGGGGATTTGTTTTGTGATGTTTGGATTGAGTCAAGTGCTCTCACTTGAGGACCCAGAGGTCCACAGGTTCCCCACCCCTGCCCTAACATGTGCAGAGCCCAGGGAAGACTTTGGGGTTACAGTAACCAAAATGAGACTGTCTCTGCCCTAAAGGAGGTTTTACATAAAGTGAACAACATTAAAAATTTGCCATAAGTCTGAATCTTTGCCTAGAAATAGAATATTTACAGAGGCTGACAAAGAGCTTTGAAAAGTTTAGAAGAGATTCTAAGAGGGTTAAGTCAAGATCTCACACACACACACACACACACACACACACACACACACACACTGATGAGGAACTTTATGCAGGGATTAGTACCTGTTTTGTAAATTATGTTGTTCAATTGTTTTATAGTTGTGTCTGACTCTTCATGACCCCATTTGGCTTTTTCTTGGCAAACATAATAGAGTGGTTCACCATTTTCTTTTCCAACTCATTTTACATATTAGGTAAGTGAGGCAAACAGCATTAAGTGACTTGCCCAGGATCACATAGCTAGTCAGATTTGAACTCACAAAGAAAAGTCTTCCTGACTGCAGGCCTGGCACTCTATCCACTGCATCACCAATACTCACTGGCTCCTTTTCCATAACACTCAGGGGAAATTGCCTCAGTATTTTAGCTTTGTGCATGTAACCTTTAGAGTTTTAATGAGATGTAGTGAGGCTATTTCCCCACAGGTAGCATGGGCAGTATTATATGTGAGGCTCAGAGGGAGGCTAAAATACGTACATCTATAGCCCTTCCCTGCTACTCTTTTTCTCCAGAGGAGAGGAAGTAAAAGGTTGGGATCAAAGATCTCAAAGTGAGAGGGTACGAGCCTAGAATTATATCTGCTTGGTCAGATATTATTAGTCTAGAGGATATAATTTTAAGGTTCAAGCTAAACTGATTACTATTTCTTAACAGAGAAAGGGGATGCCCAGTTCTTATCTCCAAGACTTGAATTCCTTCCCACCAAATACCAGTTCTACAATGAAGACACATAGTAAATAGCGAAGAAGTCTATTTATCTAAGTTGATAACAAAATACAACTCAGAGAAATTTAATAGATTGAAGGAGCTATCACTGGGGGTGAGGTAGCTTAGCTCAACTGAAAGAGTACTAGCTTTCACTCAAAGAGAAATTCCTCAACGTCTTTAGCACATTGGGAATGAAGACATGACTGAAGTTCTACGTGTCAACTTAGTTTTGACATAGTTTTCCTCCCTTTGTGGTCTTGAAGGGATGTTAAAATCCTTTGTCTTCTGTCTTGATGCTGGAAGCTAGAAAATGAACACAAAGAGGTTGAAAATTTCAGCCCATAGAGACCAAATTGCAAATATTCCTTCTCTCCAACTCTTGCCAACTCCATGCAGGTGAAGTCATTGATCTCCACCCATGCGGAAAGAGTCGCATATTAATGAATGTGCTTGAGCTACAGAAATATCATTCTTTATTCACTATCTACCCTTAAGGAAGCTTTTTAAAATAGGATTTGTTTTGGTTGGTTAGAATTCACAATGCAGATGCCCCTGGAAAAATTGGCTTACAACAAATGTTCTTTAGTAAGCCAGTGGGGGGAAAAGTAGTAATCTGGAAAAAAATAATAGAAACTTCAATAACAGAACAAAACTAATATGATTTTAGACTGTAATCAGAGACAGAGTATCCAGAGCCAGAAGGGCAATAGCCCTTTTTGTTCTGCTGTAGCCTGATCACAATTACACCCTCGTTTTAGTTCTGGGTGCCACATTTTGGATGGTATTAATAAGATGAAAGAACAGCGTTCAGAGGATGGCAGTAATAGTGGTGGAAGGTCTTGAGATCATTCCATTTGAGCATCAGTCAAAGGAGCTGAAAATGATTGACTTGGAAAGGGAGAACTTATATGGGTCATAACATCTCTCTTCAAATATTTGAACGCCTCTTGTGTGAAAGAGGGATTGCATTTGTTCAACTTGGCCCTAGAGGTCAGGACTAGGAGTGTGGGGTGGAAATTTCAGAGGGGCAAACAGAGTCCTGATGTAATTTTCCCAATAAAGAGAGCCCTCTAAAAATGTAGAGTGGACAACCTCAGGAAACAACAGTATGTTCTCACTCCCTGGTGGGTTTTCAAGGAAAAGTTGAATGCCCCCTTGCTGTGTATATGGGAGAGAAGATTTTTTTTCAGGTACAATTTGTGCTAGATAATTTTTCTTTCTCCTCCCGGCTTTGAGATTTTCTGATGCTGAACAGAGTTTTTGGAGACAGCTCCGTGGGCAGGATAAAATTACAAACCAGAAACCTCCTAATTAGTACTTTCACTATCTGTCTCATGAGAAATCAAGTAGTTCTTCAGACGTAGGTGGATTAGAGGTCAATGGTCTGTTCCTGATGTTATTTTTTTTTAATAGGGGAGGGGGTGTATCAAGCAAAAGTGAAACATTTCAGCAAATGCAAATTACCTCCTTTTTGAAAGATGATGAAATATTTTAGATAGGAAGCATAAACTGGTTATATAGTTCTGAACCAGGAACCTGAAAGCATGGAGAATGCACTGGCCTAGATTTACTCTTTAGTTCTTTAGAGGACTTACCATTTTGATCCTCAAATTTTCCTTTCTATTCCTTTGAGCACTACTCTCCCCACAGTCAGTAATTTATTGGGGGGAATCACTGGTCACCCAAACTGTTTTATGTACCCTATGAGCCCCTGAAGGGACATTCAAATGGAAAGCTAGTGTCCATCACACACCTAGAGAACCCTTGGGCACAGAAAACCAGGTTGCACTATTAGCCTACAACACTACATGATGAAAAATTGCCCCATTACTAGGATATGGAGCCAAATGGTCTAATGGGGAGGATTATCTTCTTTATTCTGGATCCACCCAGTATTTCAGTGGTCCTTGTTATGATAAGCTTACCTCAAACCTGATGTGTGTGCATATGTATGTGTATATACACACACACGTACACACACATACAAATATATGTATATATGTGTGTATATATACATATATGTGTGTATGTATGTGTATATTCCCTGAAATTTTTTGAACCATTGCTATGAGAAGGATAAGAATATTTTTTTAATTTTTTTAAAATTTATTTTCTTCTTAATTTATGGAATGAAACAAACATTTCCATAACATAGTATAATGAAAAAGGTGATTGCACATGAAACTTCAAATCTATTATGTACAACTTGCTATTTTTTAAAATATCTAATAAAGTTATCATGTAAATTTATTTTTTTTCTTTTATCCTTCCCTCCATGACTACCATTAGACAAAATATGTGTGTACACACATATGTGCATATATACACATATGTATATGTATATATAAAATTATTCTGCATATACTTCTATTTATCAGTTCTTTCTCTGCACGTAGATGGTTTTTTTTTTCATATATCCTTTATGGATAATTTGGATATTTATGGTAGTAGTGGTTATGGTAGTAAATGGTAGTATTTGGATATTTATGGTAGTAGTGGTTATGGTAGTAAATGACATTCACTCAAAGTCATTCTAAAAATAATATTACTGTATACAGTGTTCTCTTGATTCTTCTCATTTTCCTCTTCATTATTCTGAGTCTTTCCATGTTTTTCTAAGATCATTATTTGGTGAAAATTGTTGGCAGAAACTGGACATAGACCAATATCTTATACCATTTACCAAGAAAAGGTCAAAATGTATGCATGACCTAGTTATAAAGAGAGATATCATAAGAAAATTAGAAGAGCATGGAACATATTACCTATCAAACATGAATAAGTGAATGATTTATGAATAAACAAGAGGTAGAGAGCAAATCTGGATATAAGATGGATGATTTCAATTACATTAAATTAAATAGAGTTTGTGCAAACAAAACAAATGTAGATAAGATCAGAAGGAAAGTAGAAAATTGGGAAGGATTATTTTTTTCAAGAAGTGATAGACTCTCAGAGGTGCCAGATCACCTCCATTAATTAGTATTTGGGGAGGGGTTCAGGCCGTAGGAGAGGACAAATTCACAGAATCTCCAGGGAATTATAGAATCCTAGACCTGGGTTGGCATGGGTAGACATGAAAGCCAGTATACAATAAGCATGCGCAAGTGCTGGTAATCATTGCCTTCTATCTGCGCTTTCCTATGGTGTCAAGTCACAGCCATGAGATCTAAGGAGGTGTCATATGAGATGACTGGTGTCCATTTTCATGCTTTTCCTATTGCAGAGGGGCAAGGAATGGCCACTGTATATGCAGAGGGTTCGCATATGAGCTTCCTTATACAAATATGATTTCAAGGAGGCAGATTGCTTTAGCCAAACTGTCATTCCTCTAGTGCTTCTGTTGCATACCTTATGACCATAAGAATGACCTCTAGAAATTGAAACCTCATTTTCAACTCTTGGTTTCTCATTCCTGTCTCATTCCCTGCATTTGGCTTTGGCATTCTTTAGAAACTGGTCTCTGACCTATGAGAAATGCAAATTATAGTGGGACTCTGGGTAGCTAGGTGGTGCCATGGAAGGAGTTCTGGTCCTGGAGTCAGAAAGACTCATCTTTCTGAGTTCAAATCCATTCTTACTTACTAGCTATGTGATCTTGGACAAGTCACTTAACCCTCTTTGCCTCAGTTTTCTCATCTGTAAAATGGGCTGGAGAAGGAAATGGCAAATCAATCCAGTATCTTTGCAAAGAAAACCCCCAAATCAGATACAACTTAAAAATGAGCAAACAACTTTCTGACTCCAGGCTTACCACTTTATCTACTGTATCATTTAGCTGCCTCAAACTTAGGTACTTTTTTTATTGGCAGCCTGGAGTAATGTGTTGCATAGTTCCTGCAGAATTGGCTTTGGTCAGTAAATCTAGAATAAAGTTAACCCTTATTCTGTAATTTCTGGTGATGATGTCCTAGTCCTGAATCAGTGTCATAAAGCCCTCTGTTTCTAGAAACAAATCCATATGAATTAGCTATGTTTAATGTTTCATTATCAGTTTAGTCATATGAATGTCATCTTTGTGGGAATTTTTGGTTCCGCTCTTAGATCTGAGTGATTTCATAGTCCATGTCCAGAGGAAATCACCATTTGATTACTTCTATAGATTCAGGAAGTGATATCTACTTGTCCTGAACAGATTTCTCTAAGTTTTTAACCTGCTGTCATAGGCTCTGAAAGCTCCCATCAACTTTCGCCTTTTTGATCAGATTGTTAGTATTATTGTAGCTGCTACTGTTTTCATTGTTCAGTTATTATTAACATAGTAGATCATGAATCACCACATTCAATTAGTGATTTACCATTTCATTTGATATTTTATTTTGTATTTAAATATTTTCTGTTTGTGGCATCGAACATCTCCAAAATGGCTTAGTCTCATAATTTTACCATCCATATGTAGCAAGACGTGTCAATACTAGAATGCTGTGACTTGATTGGTGATGATGTTGCTAGATTTGGTTATGTGATCTTACTTTAGGAGGGAAATGTGAAACTCTTTGGATATATGTAAATTTTATTGAACATTTTTCTGGTACTTGAGCCTTTGGGAAATTCTAAATTATTGAACATTTTTCTCTTTGGAAAATTGTAATTCTATATTTGAACAAGAAAAACATTTATTTTTAAAAACAGGTCGATTCTTTTACTTCAAAAGAATGAGTTGTTTTTTCTCTCTACTCTACTTGTTTCAATGAATCAGGTAGCCAATCATTTATGTTTAAATATAGTGTTGCTGTTTTGAAACCTTTCTTCTTTTTGAGTGTGTGCCCTGATTATTAGAACTGATAGAAGTTCCTTCAAAAAGCTAAACAGATCAAAGTTGGCATAGTTCTCATTATTCCCTTTTGACTCTAAGGCTTTTACAACACTGTAGGGGGGTAGGTTTCTTTTTCTTTGGAGAAAGCTAGATGTATCTTTTTTTTTAGGTGTTCAATATTGCTTTAAACTTTTTTCATATTTTGCTAATCTAATTTGAAATCTTTACATTTTAATTAGATTATGTATGTTGATTATATAATATAAAATGATACCATATATCAATTTTTAAAGATATTTTTCTATCACATTGCTTAGAAACTTAAAGCTTAACTGATGCTAGACTTTTGAATACTAATCATTTATAATTTCATACTTTGATGTTTCAGTGGACCTTTGATCTCAGTAATGGACTTCTTCCAATGATGTCCTCATTCTCTTCAATTCATATCCCTGTCTTCCTACAAATCCTCCACAGCAGGTGTTCAGCCCAAGGGCTGGGGGTCTTCTTCTAGTTCCCTTGACATTGCATGAATACAAATCAAGCTAGCCTTTGGTTATTGCTCAGTCTTGTCATCTGACCAGTGCACTTTCATAATTTCTTAGTTTCTTACAAATCTAGTTCTATCACATGCACTATTACCAGCAATATTGAGACCAACAGAAATTCAGCAGGTGACAAATGTTTCTCTTATGAATGATTCCAAAACGAAAAGGAACTCCATGCTTCTGTTGTAGATTATGCATTTTACAGATTTACTTGGTATAATCCAGATGAATTTATATGATTTTGGTTTGATATTTCAATTGCTTTTATCCATTAACTCTTCACTTCCAGACTTCTAATAGTACTTTTGGACTTTTATTTTATGTCTTATATTCTGCTTGATTTTATATATCTGAAGCTATGCCTTCTCATTAATAGTGTTGTGTCTTTTTTGTTTTTTATAGTTCTCACTGAGCTTGGTAGGCATTTAGAAGGCGTTTGACAAATACTTGTTAAAAAGAATTGAATATCATTTAGAACTTTTATGTTACTTTTTTGAATAAAGTATTCATTTATTCTCTCTGACATCATCACCAATTTTATGGCTTTGTTCAGTGATGAGTAATTAGAGTGTACTTCGAGAACAAGAAATTTGTTGTGCTTATAAGCAACTGGACCGGTTTATTTAATAAAGAGGCTATCAGCTGTACAGCTGAGCATCACTATATCTGGAATCACAGCTGTCCTACTGTGATAATTTTCAGGAATTAATTTTAATGTACTTAAAGGTGTCAAAAACTCTGGTAAAATGGAAAAAAGCCAACAGAGATCTAAACTGGAGGAAATCATGTTTATACGTTCAGCTCTACTGTTAACTGACTGTATGATTTTATTTTTCTGGTCTTTAATTTTCTCATCTGCAAAATGAGAGGCTTGGACTCATGATATCTGTGGCCCCTTTCAATTCTGAGTCATTATATCTATGTGATACTACCTTGAATAACTGTGCTATTGAACTGCAGATAATAATAGGGAGCTCAGATTTACATAACACTTTCCTCATGATAGCTGAGTGAGGTAGCCAATAGGTGTAGTATTTTAATTGTTCAGATGATAAACTGAGGCTCAAAAATGGGAAATGACTAATACTCATAAGGGGCAGGAATGGAATTAAAAGCCAGATTTCCCAAGCTTAAGATCAATCAATGCCCCCCTCCATTCCCATCCTACCCCCATTGTGCTACATCATTTTTCCAACTAGCATTCCTGCTCTCCAACAAGCTGGTGAAACAATGCTACTATTAAGTCCCTAACAGCCATTTAAAAGGACTGATGACATGATCATGATGACAAGAAACTGTGAAGTGCTAGAAATTCTCTCTGTGTGTGACTGCAGGGCACAAAAGTTCAACTTGGAGGATGTCCCACCAGTCTTGTAAGCAGAATGATCACTAGGCAGACAATTCCTAGTCCAGGATTTAAAGGCACTTTACAAAGTAGTTTATGCAGAATAAACCTGAGGATAAGACATGTGGGTATTATTATTCCTTGGGTCAAACCTAGTTTAATAGAGCAAGGGTGAGTGTATGAGGAGGGAGAGCTTTTCTAATGCTTATATAAAGTGGTTGTTTGTCATTTGCTCTATGGTATTCATGAGGGTGAAGTGCAACTTACCAAATATCTGACAGTGGCAGAAACTAAAATATGATTTAGGATAGTTTTCATTTGATTTGGTTTATTTATAACGTATTTATGTATTTATGAGTCTTTGACAAGTAGGGAGATTTAACCATATAAATATTTGTTAAAATCTTATTCATTTAGAAACACTAGACTGGTGTTTTGGGGGGGATGGGGAGGGGCTGACTATGAATTATACATTATGACAGTGACTATAAAAATATCACTATTTATATTTGCATTTCTCCAATTAAAATAGTTTACCTATTTTAATCTCCATCAACATTGTTATTCTTTTTTATAAAAATAAGTTTATTTTATTTATTTTAAAAATTCTTGTGTTTTTCAATTTGAGTTTCATAATCTCTCCTTTCCTTCCACCTACTAAGAAGGCAAGCAAAATTATATCATTTAAATGTGAAATCATGCAAAACATATTTCCATATATCAAGATATCAAGAAGGAAAGAGAAAGAAAGGAAAGGAAGGGAGGAAGGAAGGAAGGAAGGAAGGAAGGAAGGAAGGAAGGAAGGAAGGAAGAAGGAAGGAAGGAAGAAAATTCTTTCATTTTCATTCAATTCATCAGTTCTCTCTCTGGAGGTAGATAACACTTTTTTTTTTTTAAATCCTGAGTCCTTTGGAATTGTCTTGTATCATTGCATTGCTCAGAGGAATCAAGTCTTTCACAGCTGATCATCATTACAGTTTTGCTGTTACTGTGCACAATGATCTCCTGGTACTTCTCATTTCACTTTACATCAATTCATATAGGTCTTGCCATGTTTTCTCTGAAACCTTCCCCCTTGTTATTTCTTATGGAACAGTAGTATTTCATCACAATCATATGTGACAGCTTGTTCAGTCATTTTCCAATTTTTTACCACATCAAAAAAAGAGCTATAAATATTTTGGCCATATAGGTCCTTTTCCTTTCTCTTTGGTCTCTTTGGGGTACAGACCTAGAATTGTATTGCTGAGTCAAAGGCTATGCAACCTTTGGGCATAGTTCCAAATTGTTCTTCAGAATAATTGGACCAGTTCACAACACCACTAACAATTTATTAGTGTACCTATTTTCCCTCATCTCCTCCAGCATTTGTAATTTCTGATAGGTGTGAAATGGTAACTCAGAGATATTTTAATTGGCATTTCTCTAATCCATAGTGTTTTAGAGCATTTTTTCATATGACAATAGATAGCTTTGATTTCTTCTCCTAATTACTGTCTGTTCATATCCTTTGACCATTTATCGATTGGTGAATAGCTTTGAATACTTACAGACTTTTTGTATAGACTAGTGTTTTAAAAGTAACATAATATACACCTAAGTATATGCAACTTAGAATTTTCAAAAATGTAGAAATGTAGAATTTTCAAAAAACAGTTGGCATTTTTACTTAAAATTAATCAATATGAATTTATTAAATAGCTACTATGTTTAGGATACTTTGATATTCATATTCCTCCTATTTTGGAGGAAGTTAACTGGTTTTAATGTAAGAATAATTTATAGATTAAAGTTCAAACTGGTCTCTAATAGGCAGGAACCTTAAATCAAATGGCAAACTATTTTATTGGAACTGAAGAGTAGTGTTAATAAGATGGAAAATTCTAGCAACAGAATGATCCTCACTCTGCCCCACCCACCCTAATCTCCCATAGACTCACTCCAAAGTGGAGAATTTGTATGGTGAGTTATGGAAAGGTTTAAGCTTTGGTAATTTATCTTGCATCATGGGAGCCTGAGTTCTTATTGCGTCATCTCCCAGAAGATGATGGTGCCTTGCTGCTTCTCATTTTTGCTTCCTGAAGATGCTTGAAGGGGTTCCAGAACTTTATTTCTGTGCCAGTCCACCCTGCATTTACCTCTCTTTAAGCATAGACATTTTGGCTCACTGCTACAATTATTCCTTCATAAACTATCCTCTGCCTAACTTCTCCCTCTGTGGTCCTCACTGCCTCTATAACTTTTCTCCTCTTCAACTCTCTTAATCTCTGCCTCTTCCCACTGTTGATGTGAAAATCATTTGGGGAGGAAGGGATCATTGGTTGAGAGGATCAGGAAGAGCTTCATATAGCAAATGGTGCTTGAGGTGAATCTTGAAGGAAGCTTTGGTTGGATTGCAGAGAGTGTAGCCAGTGAAAGACAGAGAGCTATGTGTGAGGAACAGTGGGCATAAAGGCAAGTTTGGCTGGACCATAAGGTAGAGGGAAATAAATTGTATTATCGTAAAAAGTTTAGAGGGAACCAGGTGGTGAGAAACTCTACATAGAGACTAAAAGAGTGAACATTTTATTCTAGATGCATAGGGAACCACTTAAGTTTATCACATTGGGAAGCGATACGGCCAGATCTACACTTCAGGAAAATGATCTGTTAACTTATCGACTAATTGAGTTGACTCTAGAAGTATCTCTTTTTTTATATGAAGGATGAAAATGGAGTTAGAATAAAATATTTTCAAATGGCTATGCCATGCAGCCATGTTTAATTACTACCTATGTCCAAGCCCTAAACTTCTTTCGTCTTGGTACTGGAAATCATCCAAAGTAATTTCTAAGAAATTCAGCTAAAGTGTTTTAGAATGCTACCTCAGTGCTTTTATAAACCACAATTTGTTTTATAAGCACATTTTCCAGGAAAGAGATTAAATCCTAACAGGCAATATAGATAAGCCACAAATCCTTCTGCATACTGTATCCCTGTGGAGTGGTGGAGGAGGAAACACATTCTTTGTTTCTGACATGTGCAGGTCATTATAGGAAGAATCATTTGCTCATAGTTTATTAAAAGATACTCATAAAATATGTACATAATTTCTAGGAACATTATTTTGATAGTATTAGAACCCTTAATCACTGGCCATTATTCTTGAATTTCAAGAAGCTTACTTTCTTTCATAGAAAAAGAACCAACCTGGCTCTGTGGGTAATAATGAATACCTGAAGGCCACCCTGTGTGAAGTTTCTACTCCTGTAGAGAATGTGAATGAATAGACCATGTTGTATCTATAGGTCACATTCTTTTCTAGCCCCTTGTTTCATTCTAAGTGAAATAGAAGGCATTAATTATTCTCTTCTGAAAACAGAGCTAAAGGCCTTAATGCATTCAAAACATCCCCTCAGTATTTTATTCCAGGTATGCCTCGGATAATATGGGCATTACAGATAAGTGTGAGATAGTGGAAAGTGAACTAATTCTTGAGTTGGAAGATCTGGATTCAATTCCTACCTTTGATGCTGATAACTTTGGTGACCTTAGGCCTCTCCCTTAAATTCATTGATTCTCATTTTCCTCATCTATAAAATTAAGGGGTTCGACTACATGATTTCTGCCATCCATTCCAACTCTAACCCTTTGATCCTGTGATTGTTTTTCTTTTCCCACAGATGCCCTTGTGTTTCTTTTTCTTAAATGTTGCTAAATTGAGCAAGGAATTCCTGAAGAAAAGGGAAAAGAACTCTGTTAGGTCCCTCTAGCCAAGGGAATAGTAGAGCATAACAAATAGAGAGAGGACTGGACTTGGAGTCAATTCAGTTCACTTCAATAAACATTTATTAAACACTTACTATACACCAAGCACAATGCTAAGCACTAGAGATTCAAATAAGTAAGACTCTGCCCTGACGGACCTTACAATTTAATGGGGAAAGCCCACACACAACATACACAAAATAAAGCTAAGAAAGGGGAAGAAGGTACTTTGTCCCAGGCATGATAATATTGGAGTAGACTGTGTTTGTTCTTCGTTGTCAAAGAAGACTATGCCATCAGAGAAATGATGGCATGACTTGCACTTGACTTTTTTGAGTGAGGGAGGGCTGTGCAGGTCATCAGCCTTACTTCTCCTTCAGAGCCATGTGAATCCAGTGACCAGATATTCATCAGGATGTCTGGAAAAGACCTAGGATGCACTGGGAGGCCTTGAGCCCTTTAGTCCAAGGTCTTTGCAGGCAGTCACTTAGGGTGATGCAAATGCCCATTCATTAAATAGGCCTGTTTAAGAAGTAGCCAGGGCATGGTCCCTTTAATCAAGAAAAGAAAGACATCAGACTGGGTGGGAAACAGGAACAGTCACAACTGATAATCACTCTCAAGCTAGGAGGGTCCAGAGGAGCCCTCAGGCAGGGCCCCAGTGGTGTCCCAGTTTCAGAGTGCAGTAGGTTTAAGGTTTTGGGAGAGAACAGGACAAGGGACAGGAGAAAGGAGGGGAGGGGAAGGGAAGGAAGCGGAGGGGAAGGGAAAGGAGGGGAGGGGGGGGAGGGGAGGGGAGGGGAAGGGAGGGATGGGAGGTGATTGGAGAGGCGGAACCAATAAAACCCAAGTCAACTGGGCTAGCTGGAGTAGACTACAAGAGAGAAATTGGTAGGAAATGGTGGGGCTATGAGATCTCTGAGCCCTTTTTAAATGGAGGCTTTGGGATATGTTCTTTTTTCTACACTTCAGTCCCCAATCAGAGAGGCAGAGGGCACTGAGAGTACTGAGGAAGTGTGAGAACCAAAGCTAATGCAGTCTCCACCCAGGGTACTGAGTTAGTTTCCTAGTGATGAGTTTCTAGAGTCAGATTGCAAGTAGTTGCCCTGAGCAATG
>JAJHZJ010000035.1:2643903-2656403 GCA_023548195.1 Bettongia penicillata ogilbyi | reverse complement strand
GTATGTGTGTGCATGCGTGTACATGTGTATGTGTGATCCCACCAACCACCCAGATACTGAAAAGTTTTAAGAGTTAGAAATATTGTCCTTCCCTGTATGAATGCAAACAGTTCATTTCTGGTAAGTCCCTTAATACTTCTCCTTGCTGTTTACTTTTGCATGCTTCCTCTCATTCTTGTGTTTGAAAGTCAAATTTTCTTTTCAGCTCTGGTCTTTTCATTAAGAATGATTGAAAGTCCTCTGTTTCATTGAAAGACCATATTTTCCCTTGCAGTATTATACTCAGTTTAGCTGGGTAGGTGATTCTTGGTTTGAGTCCTAGTTCCTTTGCCTTCTGGAATATCCTATTCCACGCCCTTTGATCCCTTAATGTAGAAGCTGCTAGATCTTGGGTTATCCTGATTGTATTTCCACAGTACTGGAATTGTTTCTTTCTAGCTGCTTGCAAGATTTTTTCCTTGAGCTGGGAGTTCTGGAATTTGGCCACAATGTTCCTAGGAGTTTCTCTTTTTGGATCTCTTTCAGGTGGTGATCGATGGATTCTTTCAATACTTATTTTGCCCTCTGGTCCTAGAATGTCAGGGCAGTTTTCCTTGATAATTTCATGCAAGACGATGTCTAGGCTCTTTTTTTGATCATGGCTTTCAGGTAGTCCCATAATTTTTAAGTTGTCTCTCCTTGATCTATTTTCCAGGTCAGTTGTTTTTCCCATGAGATATTTCACATTCTCTTCCATTTTATCGTTCTTTTGGTTTTGTTTGGTGATTTCTTGGTTTCTCATAAAGTCATTAGACTCCATCTGTTCCATTCTAATTTTGAGAGAACTATTAAATTCAGTGAGCTTTTGAGCCTCTTTTTCCATTTGGCTCATTCTGCTTTTGAATGCATTCTTCTCCTCATTGGCTTTTTGAACCTCTTTTGCCAATTGAGTGAGCCTATTTTTCAAGGTGTTAATTTCCTCAGCATTTTTTTGGGTCTCCTTTACCAAGATATTGACCTTTTTTTCATACTCTTCTTGCATCTTTGTCATTTCTCTTCCCAGTCTTTCCTCCACCTGTCTAACTTGCTTTTCAAAATCCTTTTTAAGCTCTTGCAAGGCCTGAGCCCACCCAACACCCCCCTGGGGTGTCTGGGGTACTGAGGCCCCGCCCTCCACATCTTTCCCTGATGGGAAAAATACGTCCTCGTCCTCCCCATCAGATCCGAAGGTCGGGATCATTTGCATTTGTTGGAAAAAACTCTCTAAAGTCTTATTTTTCTTTCCCTTTCTAGGCATTTTCCCAGCCAGTTACTTGACTTCTGAGATTCCTTTCCACCTCCGCCTGGATCCGCCCAGCTAGTACTTGACCTCTGAGATTCAAATGCGCTTTCCCGCGGCAAGCTTTAGTTCTGGCGCAGGGTGGGGGCAGGGCCGCTTCCTAGCTTGGGCCCTCAGGGGCTTTCTGAAGAGACTTTCAGGAACAGAGCCGATGGGGGCGGGGTGGGGGACCCCGCCTGCTGTGCTCAGCTCCCTTGAGGGTTTTATTCAGAGGCGTTCAGCAGTAGAGCAGGGTGGGGGCAGGGCCGTCTCCCCTGCTTGGCTCCCTCAGATTGGAAAGACCTTCAGTATTGAAGATCCTACCTGCTGCTGGGGGATTCCTGAGTCCCGGGCCGTTGCCGCCTCAGCCGCCCGCCCACGCCTCTGCCTCCGCCGCTTCCTGCCCCCGTCTCTGCCGCCGCCGCTTCCTCCCGAGGGGGCCCGCTCCCCTCCCCTAGCGCAGGCTTCTTTTTAACTGACCTTTAGCTTCTGTGGGCAGAGGGACTTTCCCGGCTGCCGGAGATTCTCCCGGAGCTTTCCTCTCTGAAGTCTGCTCAGGTCAGCTTCTCTGGGTCGCGGCCAGGGGTGGGGGTGGGGTCCGCTTTCCTGGCTGCGATGGACCCCGGGGACGGCTCTCCAGGGTTCAGTGGAACGGAAATCTCTTCCCCTATGTTTGTGCACCCCCTGCAGAGATTCAGAATTTATGGGGCTCTCCTTTTACCTCAATTCCATGGGTTGTGGGCTCGGAGCTCGTGAATGTGCGTCCTTCTACTCCGCCATCTTGGCTCCGCCCCCCATAGTTTTCATAAGTAGTGGTCAAACAATCTATCAGATTAAAAATCACTCACCACAAGATAACTTATAAAACCTTTCACTTCAGATGTGAGATATCTTAGTTTCTCATTAAACCATTTCATCATTTTAGCAAAATATTCTTTCAACAAGGCTGATAAGATTTTATGACCTTGCTAAAACTGAAGATCCAGGGGACTGAAAATTTGGCAGGTCCTCAAAGAACTTTATAAATAATGCAAAATCTGTGATATTTTCCCAAACAATAAGTGAGAATTATTATCATAGCAAAATAAATCTAATTGAATATTTGAGAGTTGTTCAAGCCACAATGACAACAGTCTATCAAAAGAAGAGTTAGTTTTCCAATGACATGTTTGCATCACCCTATGGCTATCATTTCTCAAATTAACACTATTTTTTATGCAGTGATTTCCCAAAAATCATAATACAAGAAGAATTAGAAATCTGACAAAAATATAAATAATATTTTAGATTTTTATGACATAGAAAAACCTATTTCCAGTCAAATAACATTACCACACTCATAGGGGACAGCCAATGTCAAGATGAGATATGGAGAGTTCTAGTATCACAAATGAGAAACAGATAGAAGGCCAATTTTGCCGGATCATAAATTGCAAAAGGGAAATAGAAAGATAAGTTGACAGCAGGTTGTGACGGACTTCACAAGCTATACAAAGGAGTTTTTGTTTTATCCAAGAGTCAATAGGGAATCACTGGAATTAGGAGGGGGAAGAATAATATAATCAGTTCTGAGTTTAAGGAAAATCACTGGTAGCAGTTTCTAGGATGATCTGGAATTGTGAGAGAGCTAAGGCAGGGAAGTCATTTAAAAGGATGTTACACTAATCTAGGCAAGAACTGATAAGAGCTTGAGCTAGGGTGATGGGTGAGTGAGTCAAGAGAAGGGTTAAATATGAGAGAAACAATAAAAAATTGACAACTGATTGTCAACCAATCACCCTTGGGTGAGGGAACATGAGCATTTTCAAGAACAATGCTAAAGCTAGGGCCTCTAGGGAATGAGAGGATGGTGGTGATTTTGACAGAAATAGGGGCAATTTGGAAGAAGGAAAGCTCTGGAATGAAACAAAATGAGCTAGAGTTTGTTTATAGGTATGAGGAGAGGGATGGAGGAAAATTGGGGAAGATCCCTGCAGTTTTGATCCAGGGAAAAAATTTCAAATTCTTTCCATTTTGCTTCCTGCTTCACTCCTTGCTTCTCATTTCCCTTTCCTTATACTAAATTTTTGCTTTTTGTTTTTAATTTTGGTTTTTGTTTTTACCAGTGAAGCATGGCAAGAGGAGTGGTCAGAGGAGGGACTGAATTTTTCCCAAAACAAAACTACTCAAAAGCAACAAATCCATTGGAAAAACTATTACAAAGAATATGGTTTTTGAGATATATATCTCAAAAAGTATAATAATATCAAATGCATATGTACGGGAAAATATATTTTGATATATCAAAAATATGTGTATATTCACAAAAATATGTGTGTGCTTATACGCACATCAACTTCATTGTCACAAAACATGCCTACGTTCTGCCCGGAGGTTGGGTTCAGGATGTGTAATAGACAACTCTATAAGATTAAGCTGCAGAAAAGATGCTGATCTGAACTGGTAGATGGAGTTTATCTGGGATTTCTCTAAAATCGCTGAAATCATAGGCTCATATCCTGTTCTTGCAACAGCAACATCAATAATGAGAGCACTAATAAAATATGAATCAATCAATAATTTGTAGGTATGTAAGTGTATACCCTTATTAGTATCCTTTGTAATCTTAGAAACAATTAGGAAATTGCTACTTTGCATTCTTTACACAGGAGAACATATGAACATTTGAAGTTGTTCTCAGGCATTTATGAAATGAGTCTTTTTCTCTCTGTCTTTTAGACTAAGATGTTTAGTAAAACAGCTGGAAAAAGGTGATATCAATGTTGTGGATTTAAAGAAGAATATCGAATATGCAGCATCTGTGTTGGAAGCTGTTTACATCGATGAAACAAGGTAAGTCTTCATTTCTCTGTTTACCCACGCAAAAAGCCCTTGGATAGAGTGCATCCTGGCCAGACTACTGCTGTCTTTTAGAGATGCAAAGTTTCTGCAGCTGATAAATGAAACAAAGAACATTTTTCCTACTCATGTATGTGACCATAGTCAAGCCATCACTGATCTTGCTGAGTCTATCTCATCATTTATAAAACGAGAATGATATCTGTATTAACTCTCTCATAGGGTTGTGGAGAGGCTCACATGAGAAAATTTATCTAATGTGCTTCTCAACTTTTAAAATGTTATATAATGGCCTAACTCATAAACTTATTTTTTTTCCAAATTCTAAAATTTTAAATTATTTTTTTCAGGTCAGTCATTTCTTAATTTTAAAAATTATCCAAATGAATCTATGCCTAATGTTAAGGAAAACTTTAATGTAGTGTAACTCTAGCAACTATAGTTGTCTTAAAGTCAATTTGGGTTGTTTCATGAAGCAGAGTTCCCTTTTACCAGAGTTCTTTATCCTAAGCCTGCATGGCACCTTGTTGGGATTGATGTAGAGGGTACTTCTTTTCAGGAGAAGATTGGGCTAGAAGATGTGGTATTAACAAGCACCGCAGCACATCCAGGAGGGCCTGCTAGCACAGGTTCTTGATGTGCTTTATAAAGGAAAAATAGCTTCAAAAGGGTTAACAATCCTTTAATTTGACATATAAAAGTCATTTACTAGTTCAAGGGAAAGTTTAATACCCTGAATATGAAGAAAATGCAAACAGAGAAAATGCAAGTAGAGAAATTAGAACAAAGATCAACAGACAGGGCTCCTACTATCTGAATGAAGTAATGCAGCTACCTATATACACCACCTGACTGGGAGAGCACAAACCTCTGAAGAGACAGGGGGTTCTTAACAAATAGCACTCAGAGTCAAGTGCAGGGAAACAAAAGATCCTTCTCATAAGCAAACCCCCAAAGCAAAATGCTAACCTCAAACTATATATACACTTTCAGAGCCAGAAAGCGTATCCTCATCACTCATTGCCTAATTACCTTAGTACCAAAAGTAGTGAAATCCTTCCTACAAGCAAGTCTCCTCCTAAGCAAGCTTCTCCTTAGGCAAGTTCCTCCCCCAATGGGTACTATGTGACTCAGGATGCATCACAGCTGGGCTGAAGTTTAACAATAAGACATCCATGATTGAACACATGTGGTCACATAAGTCTATTAATGGACAGGGAAGATCTTATATTCCATTAACATTACAGATGTCTGAAGGGTCTTCCAACTTGGATATTTATTCTGTGATTTCATAGATTGTATAATTTTATACATCTGTCATGTACCTTTAAACATGCCTCAGTTCACATCAAAATGCAAGACAGCTAGACTAAGAGTTGTGTTTGCTATATTTTACACCTAGAAGAAGAGTAAATAAAATTGTCTCCATTTGGGAGCACAAGGAGAGAACCAAGGATCCTGACATGAGGCAAATGAGTGAGAGGAGGAGCTCACTCTTACAGATTATCCAGTAACTTTCTATTTTAATTAATTGCTGCTTTTCTTTTTTTTTATACACGGTGTTGGTTAGGTTATGTGTAGGTGATTCAAAGACTCTAAGAGAGTGGGCAGAATGGGAGGCAGATTGGGCTCCCTTCTCTACCAACCAGTCTCCTCCATAACCACCAGTCACGTCTCATATAAGTACCAAATTTTTTCTATACTGTTCTTTCACACTTTGCTCTTAGTGGGTGAGGCCCTGTCCCTAGACATAGGGTAGAACAGGGCTGCTACCCTCTGCTTGTGTTCAAAGGTGGTGAGAGTTGAAGTAGATCTGTATCTGTGTGGTCTTACTCCCACTCTGTAAATGTGTGTGTGTATGTGTGTGGAGTGGAATTTAGAAGGGAATACATCATCAAAACATGCACAATAAACAGGAAAAGGTATGTATCCTCACTTCCCTCCTCTATGTTATGGTTTAGGGGACCTGTTTCTCTTCTTCCTACAGTTCAAGGAAACTGGTAACATGGTATCTAGAGGAGGGAGAAGTTTATGGCCATGTGCTTATGTCCATTGGCTGTTCTCGCCCATCTTGCCCTTAATGTCCAGGCATCAGGGTGTCCACTAGTTCTCCAGTCATACCCTGGACAATACTTACCACCCCTTCTGAACTTTCTTTCCACCATAGTGCGGAAGTCCAAGATTGTTCCAGGGCTAAGGCAAGGGCTAAGGTGGATGGTAAAGTCCTCACTCAGGCTTGCCCTTTGGTGGTGGGATAGTCCCATTCTTTCCCCTTCTCCTTTTCCGAAGTACTTAGTGGAGTTTTAATAGATAAGCGTTCCCCACATCTATGTAGGGCTTGTTTTGTTGAGATCTTCAGAGTGTAGCATTACCACAAGTTCCTACATAAGTAGGTGCCTCCAAGATTCTCCACCTTATGTAAGGCTTGCCTTTTATTTGACTCCAGAGATTTCTATGTTAGACCTAAGTCTGACCTAGACCCTTCTAAGTGTATGAATTATGCCAGTAGATGAACAAAGCTACTTACATACCCTTGACCAAATCATTGCATTGGAGCATAGTGAGTAGAGAGCTGGCCCCAAATTCAGGAAGATGTAGATTCAAGTCCCATTTCTGACACATATAGTTTGTGTAACCCTGGGCAACACTCAATCTTGGATAGACTAGCTCTATAACCTGCTTTGACAGAAGGAATCTCTTAACCGAGGAGACTCCTAAAAAGAGATATCAAACTCTCTGTCCAAGGGGGCCAAAACTCCCAAGTATGGCCTGAACCAGATTGAAATATAAATGGAAAATGTTAGCAAATATATAAAATACAACATGGATAATGCTAATTTTTGGTTTTCTGGTTGGTTGGTTGGTTGGGTGTTGTCTTTCATCTTCAAAGAAGACCAAAATGACATCACCACGATAAAATGAAATTTCAGTGTGTCCCACTGTGGCTGATCAGACCAATATGAGCTCAGAATGCTCTACCACATGTTGGGCACATATAGTCCATATGTATATTTGGGATGGGTATCCCAAATTTGCGCATCCTGCGTTTATTTTGTGCTGTCTCAATTCTGCTTTGCTCAAAGAGCACAACACCTTTTCTGATGTGGGCATGCCATGCTGAGCAGTCCTGTGCCAGTGTCTCCCATGTTGCACAGTCAAATCCAAAGTTCTTGAGAGAGACCCTGAGAGTGTCCTTGTATAGTTTCTTCTGGCGATCATGTGGTCTCCTGACCCATGCAAGTACTCTGTAAAATAGAAAATTGGTTTTCTAAGTCAATATGGAATCTGTAGGGATCTGTTTCTAATTGAGTTTGATACCGCTGCCCAAAACTAGTGAAATTGTAGGTCTAGACTCTATTCTGTTTATTGAAATATTGGGTTAGTCCAGAGGAGAGCCCACTGGATTCATGTCCCACCCCAAACCACCCCTATCGAGCCTCTGCTCAGGTTCAAAAAAGGGCAATATTTCCCAACTTTTTGAGGCAATAAAACTTCTTCCCAAATTGCTATTCCAGCTGAAATTAATCACATAAAAAAGCTGTAAGCAGTCACCAGTCTTTACATTTATGAGACATATAGACATACATAAAAGTACAGAGAGGTATAGTCAAGAAGAAAAAAAAGTAACAGCGCTGGTCACTTTGGGTCAGCATCTAGAAGGGATAGACTTTGGGCTATTCTTCTGTCTTTTCTTCCTTAAACCAAATATAAAGGAAAGGAGGCCTGGGAGTGAGCATCCCCCAAGTTTAGGGGCTTGGAGCTAACCCTCTCAGCAGGTGGCAAGAAAAACTACCATGCTTAGCCAGTCCAGGCAGTTAAAAAATCACCAATATGCTATTCAACCCCTGGTAATTTTTGTTCTTCCTATCAGTTCTGATTTCCGCCATTCTGTAATAGTAACTTCTAAGAGTCCCAGAGCATAGGGGGTGCAGGGTAAGCAGAATAGTATCCCCCATGACAGGAAGTATAGACTGATAATTTGTGAAATTAGGAAATGATAGCAGGAACACCCAGTTCTTTAGGTACTCACTGGGAAAGACCACACTGGGCAGTGGGATTAAGTGGCAGTCACACTTTAATAACCACAAAAGACTCAAAGAAAATTAAAAAGGACCTTTATGTACAAAAATATTTATAGCAATTTTTTTATGGTAGCAAAGAATTGAAAGTTGAGGGGATGCCCATTAATTGGAGAATGGTTAAACAAGTTGTAGTGTATGATTGTGATGGTGTACTCTTGTGCTACAAGAAATGATGAGGTGATGTTTTTCAGAAAAAAAGTGGTGAAAGATCTATATAAGCTAATGCAAAGTGAAGTGGGTAGAATCCAGGAGATTGCTGTACATAATAATAGCAATATTTTAATGATGAATAGCTATGCAAGCCTTTACTGCTCTGATCCATACAGTGATCCAAGATGTTTGTGAAAGACTCATGATGAAAAATTCTCTTCACCTCAATGGAGAGAGCTGATGAACTTTGAGTCCAAATTGGAGTCTAATTTTCTCAATTTCTTTATTTTTCTTGCTTTTTTGTGACCTGGCTAATAGGGAAGTATGTTTTACATGATTTTACCTGGATAATTGATATCATACTGGTTGCTTTCTTCATGGGTTGGGAAGGGACTGGAGATAAGGAGAGGATTTAGAACTCATGTTGAAAATAAAAAAATAATAAATTTTAAATAAACATTTTGAAGAATAACCACAAAAGGTATGAGGGTCAACAGTCCAGAAAATTCAGAAGACAAGTCACAAAAAGTAAGAATTAAGAGGCATATAGTGCAGAAATGAGGTGGTGATGGCATAGTGAATTGTAGCAGGCAGCGTGAGAAATTCATCATCATACCATATTAGTGCTAGAAGGTATCTTAGATTGTTTAATCTCACCCCCTCATTTTTAAGTTAAAGAAACTAAGACTCAGTCAGTAACACTTTTTAAGTACCTACTATGTGTCAGTAACTTTGCTAAGAACTGTGAATACAATGAAAGGCACATGACATCATTCCTTGCTCCCATGCAAACAACTGTGTACCAATAAGCAATATATAGGATAAACTGGATATCACTGAGAGAAGAACTAGCATTAATAGGGATGAAGAAAGACTTCTTGTTGAAGGTGGAATTTTAGCTGGAACTTGAAGCCAAGAGGAAGAGATGAGGAAGGAGCCATTCCAGGCATGGAGGAAAGCCTGTGAAAATGCCCAGCCTGGAGATGGAGAGTCTTAATTGGTGAGCTAGAAGGTCAATATAACTGAATCATGAAGTACCCAGGGTATTATTAGGTATAAAAGTCTGAAAAGTAAATAAATTAAAACAAAAGAAAATCAGTTGATTAAGATTGATATTCTCTATAGCAGACAATAATAAAATACAGCCACAATAAATACAAAAAATATAAATATTGTACAATACAAAAAAAAGCCTGGAAAAGTAGAAGGGGGACAGGTTATGAAGAGCTTTCCAAAGAAAGGATTTTATATGTGTGCCAGTAGGTCAGTGATCTCAAACTCAAATAGAAACAGGGACCAGTAACTTTATTATATAAGGATCCCTGCTTGTGATATATTGAATCAGAAAACCATGTATTGACATTATCTATGTTTTTGTTGTATTTTTTTCTTTAAATATGTTCAAATTACATTCTAATCTGGTTTGGGCTCCTCTTAGAGAGTATTGTTGGGAGCAATGGGTTAGGTGATTATGAGCCACTGAAATCTGTAGAAAATGGTGGTGACATGATTAGAACTAGACTATGGAAAGATGACTTTCATAGCTGAGTGGAAGATGAACTGAAGTGGGGAAAGACTTGAGGCAGGCAGACTCACTGACAGGCTATTACTGTAATCCAATATAAGGTAATGAGAGTTTGGATCAGGGTGGTGGGAGTGTCAGAGGAGAGAAAAAAGATTAGTAAAGAGATGTTATGAAGGTAAAATTAATGGGCTTGGCAACAAATTGTATATAGGGGGTGAGAGTAAGGAGTCATGGATGGCAATTAAGTTATAACCCTGAGTAACTAGGAGAATGGTAGTAGTGAAGTTTGGAGGGAAAGAGGGGTTTGGAGAAAAGATAATGAGTTCAGATTCTAATATTTTGAGTTTAAAATGTCTATAGAAGCATAGTTTGAGATTTCTAATAAGTAGTTGAAAATTTGAGGTTGCACATCAAAAGAAAGTGTGAAGATGGATAAGCAGCTTTGAGAATTGTTATCATAGAAATGATATATAAATCCATGGGATCTGATAAGATCAGCAAGTGAAATAGCGTAAAAGGAGAAAAAGGGCCCAGTACAGAATGGTACTCTGTGGTACTCCAACCCTGTGATTAGTAGGTATGATCTAGATAAAGATCCAGTAAAGAAGGTTGAGAAAGAGTCGTCAGATAAACAGGAGAACTAGGAGAGAGTAGTGTCCCCAAAACCTAAAGACAAGAGAGAATCAAGGAGAAGTTGATCCTTAGTGTCAAATGTTGTACAGAGATCACAGGAAGTATGAAGAAAGAGAACAGGACATTAGGGATGGTCATTAAAGATCGCTAGGAACTTTGGAGAGAGCACTTTCAGTTGAATGATTTGGTCAGATGCCGTACTGTAGCGAGTTAAGAAGAGGGAGAGGAAAGGCAGTGGAGGCACCTATTTTAGATGGCCTTTTTAAGGAATTTAGCCACAAAGGGGAGGAGAGATATAGGATAGCTAAAGTGAGGGTTTTCTGAAGATGGGAGAAATACGGGTATGTTTGCAGTCAGCAGTGAAGTAGCCAGTAGACAGGAAGAAATTAAAGATAAGTGAGAGTGGGCTTGACAAAGGGAGTAATCTGCTGGAAAAGACAGGGTGGATGGGATCACTTGTGTATGCACAAGTGTTTGCCTTTAAAATGAAACATTCTATGTGACTGGGATGAAGGAACGAATAGTGGCAGAAGGTAACTGGGTCATGTGAGATGAGGAAGAGGGGAGAAAAAGGAGCTCTCCGTGAATGACTACAATTTTTTTCAGCAAAATATGAGGCAAGGTTCTCAGCTGAAAAGGTGGGCAAAGAAGGAACCATGGGAAGTTTGAAGAAGGATAAAAAGGTTTATGACGAGTGGAATAGTGAATTAATCAATTAGGGAGGTATAAAAGGATTGTCTTGTAGCAAGAGCCCATTTCAGGTTATGTAACCATGCTGACTGAATCCATTACAAATTTATGTTACATAACTTCCGATGAGAAAAAAAGAACTCAACAAATAGGAGATATATCAGAAATTTAGCATGTTGCAGTAGAAAGTGTTCTAGATTTGGGATCAGAAGGTGATGCTTTGAGTCCTGGCTCTCCACTTTACTATCTGTGTGACCATGAATAAGTTACTTAAGCTGAGTTTCAGTTTCTTTTTCTGTCAAATAAGAATAACAATTCTAATACCACTGACTTCATGAAGCTATTTTTCTTAAAAGAACACTATAAATCTTTGAGATCACTATGTCTGCTTTAGGAAAACTGTCTCTTAACATTACTGCATTTTGATTTTCTTTGTCCAGCTTGTCCTGCACTTTTGTGTATTTGCATTTCCAATTAATTTCTCTTTTGTTTCTTTGGAGAGAACATCATGCATTCTAGCTTTTTATTCATTCAATCAAAATTTATTAAGCACCTACTGTGTTCCAGGCAATTTGCTAAGTACTGGGTATACAAAAGGCAAAAGACAATCTCTACCCTCAAGAAGCTCACAGTCTGGCGGGAGAGACAATACAAACGGATACGTACAAAGCAAGCTATATAACAGGATAAATAGGAAATAATTAATAGAGGAAAGGCACTAGAGTTAAGAAGGATTGGGAAAGGCTTTCTGTAGAAGATGACATCTCATTTGGGACTTAAAAGAAGCCAGGGAAGTCAGTAGTAGGTATAATGGAGAACGGAGAACATTCCAGGTATGAGGACAGACAAAGCAAATGCCCAGAGCCAAGAAACAGAGTATCTTTTTTCTCAAAACACCAAGAAAATCAGTAGCACTGGATGAAAAATTATGTGGTAGAGAGTAATAGAAGATCAAAAAGGTATAAGGGGGCTAAGTTATGAAGGACTTTGAATGTCTAACAAAACTTTTGTATTTGATCTTAGAGGCAATAGGGAGTCACTGCAGTTTACTGAGTAGGAGGCAGCTGGAAATGTAAAATTGGAAGTTACCAGAGAATTTGGGGAGGGATAGGTAGAGATGCTAATCACCACAGAGATGGTAATTAAATCCCTGGGAGCTGATGAGCTCTCCAACAGAGCAGTATAGAAGAATTCGACCAGTTCTTTCTGCTGTGCAGGCCAAATGTTCTGCCTTCGCAATTCTTATTTCTTGAACCATTTAGAACATCCTGCTGCAGCTCTGTGT